>CM062810.1:946468248-946878248 GCA_031772625.1 Pinus tabuliformis
TGCACTGTCTGTAAATTTTATCATTCAAGTAATGATCATTTAATAATTTTTAAATGAGATATTTTATCTACGTCGATAAATCATGAAGCTCTGTAGGATATGTTGGGAAAATTTGTAGGATATGTTGGGAAAAGTTCGATTTAATTATTTTAAATTTTAGTTATTTTATATTTTTTTATAAAATTATAAAATTTTATTATATATATATATATATATATATATATATATATATATATATATAAATTAAATTAAATAATTTAAAAGTATAATTATAATATAAATTATCATAAAATAATTTATAATAATATGCGGATTAAGAAAGTTTGTAAAATGTTTAGATATATATAAACATTTGTAATTTGTAATGTTTATGTTAATTTGTAATTTTAAGAATTACATATATGATCATACATGATATTATACCGCATAATACCATGCAGATTAGTGCGGGTTGAAATTATCAACCACATATTTTAATAGCAAGTATTATGCAGATTAGTGCGGGTTGAAATTATCAACCACATATTTTAATAACAAGTTTCCTCTTTTGATCTGGTACTTGATAGTTACCGTCATGCAGATTAGTGTGGGTTGAAATTATCAATCACATATTTTAATAGCAAGTTTCCTCTTTTGATCTGGTACTTGATAGTTACCGTAAATGAAATGCACGAATTAGGCCATTTTCTCATTAAATCTATCTTCCCACTTTTCTCAGTTTGGGCAGCTTCCTCATTCAAACTTTATATGGAAATTTTAAGGGTTAATATTTGTATGAAATTTTATATATGGTTGACTACCCATCTAATTTGCGCTTCAATACCCCATATTAGAGTATAGTTTAGCGATGTCTTCACTTGTGAAATGTTCATTATTTTAGTTTATTAAATAATAGCATTTAATTTCTATGTGCATTACAAATAAATTCTATATATGGTTGACTACCCATCTAATTTGCCCTTCAATTCCCCATATTAGAGCATAGTTTAGCGATCGTCTTGACGTGTAAAAGGAACCCACATCATTATTTCTTTTTTATATGCTCGATTTTTGGACATTAAAACCAATTGATCCATTATTCAAATTATGATGTTTGACTGATTATCCATCGAAAAATTCTCATAGTAACATTGAGGCCAAAGAGAAATATGCACTATGACAAATTGCCAAATTGTTTAAAAACAAGCACAAACAATTAAAATATGTAATCTCTAGCATTCAAATTTTATTTTTAATTTCCATGAAGCTTCCTACACATTCGAAAAGATTGAGGTATAGTTGCATATGCTGCCATATTTCAAGTGAATAGCATTCAAATTCAAATTTTAATTTTAATTTCCATGGAGATTTCTACACATTCGAAAAGATTGAGGTATAGTTGCATATTTCAAGTGAATAGCATTCAAACTGTAATTTTAATTGCCATGGAGCTTTCTACACATTTGAAAAGATTGATGTATAGTTGCTTTTCAATATGAACCACAAGTTGTGCAATTGGAAATTTAACAACCCCTTAAAAAAACACCAATTAGCAATGAAAACACTTACAATGTGATCCCTATGAGCATGGGAGCTGAAGAGGATATGAGAAAAACACATATCCAACATTATATGTTCACAAATTTTATGAGATGGATAAACAAAAACTAAATAACAATTTGGAGAAAAGCATCATAGGTGTGAGAAATATTAAATAACAATTTGGAGAAAAGCATCATAGGTGTGAGAAATACGCAATCGGCCCAAAGAATTTATTTTCGGGGAAAAAATGAATTATTACTTGAAGTTAAAATATAAATTAGAAATTTTTAAATATTACTTTGCATAAAAATATCAATTTTTACCCGTGGTGTGAGAAATACTAAATAACAATTTGGAGAAAAGCATCATAGGTGTGAGAAATACTAAATAACGATTTGGAGAAAAGCACAATAGGTGTGAGAAATACTAAATAACAATTTGGAGAAAAGCATCATAGGTGTGAGAAATACGCAATAGGCCCTAAGAATTTATTTTGGGGGAAAAATGAATTATTACTTGAAGTTAAAATATAAATATGAGTTCATTAGAAATTTTTAAATATTACTTTGTAGAAAAATATCAATTTTTACCCGTTAAAATGTCGTTCATTTTGTTATAATTGTGTTCAATTCCCCATATTAGAGCATAGTTAAGAAATCGTCTTGGCTTGTGAAATGTTCATTATTTTAGTTTATTAAATAATGACATTTAATTTCTATGTGCATTACAGTGAAATTCTATATATGGTTGACTACTCATCTAATTTGCACTTCAATTCCCCATATTAGAGCATAGTTTAGCGATTGTATTGACTTGTGAAAGGAACCCACATAATTATTATGCTCGGTCTTGACTTGTGAAAGGAACCCACATCATTATTTCTTTTTTATATGCTCAATTTTTGGACGTTTATCCATCGAAAAATTCTCATAGTAATATTGAGGCCAAAGAGAAATATGCAATATGACATTACCATTGTTTAAAAGAAAGCACACACAATTAAAATATGTCAAGCTCTACACATAAACATGTCAATATCTAGGGAGTCAAGCTCTACACATAAACATGTCAATATCGCCATATTTCAAGTGAATAGCATACAAATTTTAATTTTAATTTCCATGGAACTTTCTACACATTCGAAAAGATTGAGGTGTAGCTGCATATTTCAAGTGAATAACATTCAAAATGTAATTTTAATTGTCATGGAGCTTTCTACACATTTGAAAAGATTGAGGTATAGTTTCTTTTCAATATGAACCATCAAAAATTTAACAACCCCTTAAAAAAACACCAATTAACAATGAAAACACTTACAATGTGATCCATATGAGCATGGGACCTGAAGAGGATGTCTTGGGCATTATGAAATGTTTGATTTAAGTCATTTACTTATAAAGGTTCCATAATCTTAATAAAGAGCATTTTTGATGATAGGGAAAATAGGGGTATAGCCAATTTCCCCTTTCATTTAAATAATTTGATCTTGAGGCCTGTGGGTTATGGCCCAGAAACCCTATCGGAAGCATTTTATCGTTCTATGCCTTAGAACTCGGACCACAACACTATAGTCGGGTTTTCCTTTAAAAACCCGGAACCATTCATTTATCGGGATACAAAGGAAATCACGGGAAACACCCACAGCTGAACCATAAGCCGGATCTCAAATATTATCCACCTGCATCTATAACTTCATCGAATCCGCACACCCGGTCCATCTCCATCGTCCATTGTATTCCACGATCCAACGGCTCTCATCTCATCGCTAAATCGGTCCATCGGCGTATCACAATTCCATCTCCATTGTCCCTTGACCTCTATCTAATGCGATTTGCGATTAAATCTTGACCGTCGATCTGGTTCCCGATCTGACGGTCATTATCTTTTCCGATCACCAAAGCTGCTTGATGGTCCTCAACCATTGATCTACTCGCACAAGATCCAACGGCCCACGATGATTTCGGGTGGACAAGTAGCATGAGGATTAACCACCCGAAAAGTGGTTTCCTCTCTCCTCGCTGCTACATGTCATTTGATGAGTGGAATCAGAGCCAATCGAAAAATACTGCTTACCACTTGTGACCTCGCCTGAAATACCATTCATGTGGCGAAACCACTTTCTTCGCGCGCTAACTCTCATGCATCTAAACTTCGCGATGACCGTTGATCCACGAGATCAATGGCTCAGATTTACTTCCGTTTCTCTTCACCTTCCGCCATTACTGTCCGTCGATCTAAACGATCTCACGATTCTCGTTCCTTCTGCCTACGTTGTTGATCTTATTGATGGATTCATGCTAAACCCAGTTCTTCTGCCATTTCTCTGTTTATGCATGAACACTCATATATAACAGTTAACTCAATATCGTTGGATCGCCATCGATCCTACAGTGATCGATGGTCGATCAACACAACTATAAATGGGAATTAAGCCCTCAACACATATATACATAGATAGCACGAAAACACATTATTACATAAACACACACGGATTCCACACAACACGCATCTATTCATTATACAATATTGAATACAGGCTAAGGCATTTCAGCCTTAGAAACAAGTCACTCTCTCGACTACATTGTATCCTATCCCTTTTGTCTATTATCTACCTATATCACTCTATCCCCCATTGAACACGCAGGTTCATCATATGTATATATAAGGAAACATTGGATCGGATCACTGTGAAGGATCCGATCACATCCTTTCCTCAAATCTCTCAACTAATCGCATACATGGCAGATTACATTTAATTCAAGTCTTCGAGAGACTTATCGCTTCCATCATTTTAGGTCTATTATAACAGAATTTCCCTAGTTTAGCTTGATGGTCCACGTCCTCTTCCTTGCTCTGCTTCAGATTCCTCCTTTAATGATGAGTGCTCGGATGCTCCTACATCAATTTTCATAAATCTTTTGGAGTGAAGTGTTTTGCATTACCTTCACTTTGAACATATACTAGTTGGAAACTCTGTGAAACATAACATATGATAAAAAGGAAACACCAGTGAAGAAAGAAAATTGCATAATATTTTGACTTCTTTTTTCTTTGTCTTTGTTTCTTATTCCATTGTAATCTCCGTGAAACATAGCATATGATCAAAAGGAAACGCCAATAAAGAAACAAAACTCCATAAAATTTTGACTTCTTTCTTCTATGCTATTGTTTCTTATGCCATTGCCTTATGCCGTTTCCTTTTCAACATGTGGTGCAAATGCTAATTAGGGTCACATCTAAGTGTAATAGGGTGAAATCAAAGCTGGGCACACAAAGCTAAAGGCAAGAGCCATGAACCTTCAACCTCAATACAATACTATGTATCCTTTAATTGTTAAATGAAACTAGTTAGATAACTCACGATGACCTTGGAAAATTTCTTTTTCATATCATCTGGACCTTGGTGAACAAGATGTATAGGGTTTTTAGGGGAAACAAAAATGGAGCTCCCTTTTCCATCCAAACATGCATTCCTTGCAATGGCTCTTTTTTCCCTCCCATTCTTCTAATTTCCTTCTAGTTAGCATTATACTAGGGTTTAGTAGTATAGATTGAGCAAGTCCCTCAAGGACGCCAAGGAAACATACATCACCTCTACACACCATCCAAACACAAAGGAAAATCCAAGATATGGAGATTTAATCTTACTTGATTACAACTTATAGACGAAGGAGCATCAAACTTCCCACGAAATATTACTCGCAAGTCCATAGAAACAACTATAAACATCCTTAAAATTTCTATCAAATTAAGACAAAATTCAAACTTTGCATGTTTTTTTGTGTTTCATCTATTTATTCGATACTCTCTTGTTGTGTCTATTTCCGTGTATATGCATCTTGCAAAGGGATATGGAGAACAAATAGAACAAATATATCAATAGATTACTCGTTTCCACATAAGTGGTTCAAATGCATAAAAAGCTTGTTATACTTTTTGCAACATTAGGCATAAGTTTGACTAGTTAGTAGTTTCCACACAAAACATGAAAAAAAAATTTCGACCAACCCCTCCTAAACCTCGTCACCAAATCTGACTACCAGATTCAAAGATCTGATCCTTTTCATGCAACCCACTAGTACCACATAGAAGGAAAACCTAATGTTGAATTGAAAGGTAGTGAAATAGAAAATTCAATAGAAGATGTTTATCATGACCTCAACAATATGTTGGTAATCTTGACTTTGACGTGGTAAGAACTCTGGGTAAAATGTAACCTCACCTTCAGTTAGTAATATCCACTAGACGGTGAGTGTACGCTTGTAAAATGAACCCTTTTCAATTTCTTCGTCGTATTCAATTTCCTCGTTATTATATTCTGAAAAAAATTCTTTTTTTGCCGATCCTAATGGTCCACTGAAACTGAAAGATGGCTCCATTTCATCAATTTCAATGTACTCGACATCCAGTCTTTCTGCAAACCTCTCGTCACTATAGCTTAGAAACCATGATAAACTGCATACTATTCCCTTCTTGGATGATTTATGAAATCGTGGTTTGATTAAGGTTTCTAAGCTATAAGTGAAGTAAGGAGGAAAATCCGGAAGGTTTTGTAATGATTTGTTCATTTCATGCCTGCAATAATTGAAACTAAGTGTCATAACCTCCATGTTTAGCGAAAGTAACTGAGGGCATGTGACTACCCATTTTGTTATGTCTTCTGACGAAAATCTTCACACTCTAAGGAGTTCAATTCGTTTCAATACTAACTAAGGACAACAACTTGTGACATTTTCTCTAGAAGTTTGCTAAAATATTCAGGTCTTATCTTCATATATGAATTTAAGAAGTCTTGTTGCAATATCAATTTTGGCTTCAAATCAAGACCGATCTTCAAACACTGCACTATAATAGAAGCAAGTGCCTCATACATTACACCAAAGATCAGGAGACTCTCCACATTCTGCTTCATTTTTTCCTCCAAACTAAAACCTAGAATGTAAGGTTTCTTCTCACGAATTCTTGCTACGAATTCTTTTTGAAACCCCAAGCTTATAAGATAGTCCACAATCAGCTTAATAACCCTTCCAACTTGCATGGCCAAAATACGAGGACATCATGTCAGCATGGGTCTAATCTAAGATCTACGGTCCACGCTGATGCTGACTAAGTACGCCACTGAAGTTCTCATTGTACCTTTGAGCTTCAAGCCGAGTAGTTCAGGATATCTCTCTTTGACTCGTGGGATGTCATTCACCTTAATGTTTAGCCCTCCAAGAAACTTGGCAATAGGTTGAAGATCTGTGACAACACTGTAATGCAACACTTGTGGGTATCTTTGAAGTAGATCTAGAAGCACAGATTTACAAACACCGAAATTCTCCAAATAGTCAAGAATAGGCAACATGTTCCTTTTCACACTACATTCTAACATTAGAGGATACTCATTTATATCCTCAATGCTAAGGCCTAATTTCTGCAAAAATTCGACCCGTTTTCATAACATCTACTGTAGTAGGAAGTGTTAACTCTTCAAGCTCCTTCGTATCTATTCCCATTTTTCTTTAAGTAATCACAAATTATAACATTGACATTAGGGTTTTTATTGGAACTGTCGACAATACCCGTTGAAAAGGTAAGAGGCGCCTTAGATGAAGCAAACATTGCCTTATAATTGGAGATGCAATAGATGTTTCGTTAAACAACCAATCCTTCTTTCCAATGTTGTAAGGCCACCCCTTTTCATAGAAATGAAGATTCTCTCACCTAGTTTGGCTTATAGAGACCAAGTTTAAAATTGGAATGCAAAGCGGTCTTGGTATGGCATAAACTACACAAATTGGATTGTGCAAAGAACCAATAGGACACCGCCATACCCTCTAGCATACAACTATTACCGAAAGGCAAATTTCTCTTGCATTAACACCTCTATAGTAAACGTTTCCTGCTCAGCTTTCGAGTGGGTTCAATCCATGTTGTGTTGCACATTGTTTATAATAAAAATAAAGAGTTGTACATGCAAAAAAACTAAAGAAATCTACCAGTTGCTTAAAATACAGAGTAGAATTGGGGAATTAACTGCTCCACCAATGAACTGGAATTACCAGAGGTTGAATCCTACTAAAAACCTTTAATCACATAAGCATAATTGTTTATGAGGGATTTTGGATCAAATAGCATAAACTCATTATCAGAATTGCATTCAAAGACAAAATCTGAAACTTATCACCAAACAACAAAGGTAATATAGCAGTGATGTCTTGCATGCGGAGGTATAGGGTCTGTCTTCGATGCACTGGAGTCGGAGGGTGCCGATCACGCAATTTTGGCGGTGGAGAAATCGAAAATCTAATCATGGGCCTTTTCCATGTTTTCAAAAATTGTTAGAGAGGAAGACTGCCGATCACGCAATTTTGGCGGTGGAGAAATCGAAAATCTAATCATGGGCCTTTTCCATGTTTTCAAAAATTGTTAGAGAGGAAGACAAGAATAAGCTCTTGTGATCGGGTGAATTTGCCCAGCCAAAATTCATCGTGGGAACACTTTCAGTGTAACAAGTGACTACTCTATCAATATTCAATTTAAAAATAAAAAATAATTAAAAAAATAGAAATAAAAGATAGTTACAAAAAATATGTCTTATTTCTAATTCATAATTGATTTGGAAAACCACATCATCTAGAATAACCCGCTGGTGGTCTGTAAGAGGGCAGGCGTTCACTCTCAGGAATGTCTGTGGGTCTTAGGCCATTAACCTATTTCCTTAAGTCCTAGAAAAACAATCTCTTACCCAACATCCATTCAATTTACAATTTTTTATTATATAAATTAGTGAATTTAGAAATAAAAATTAAATTGAAAAATAAAAATAAAAAATGCTTACAAAAAGTAATGTCTTATCCATTAAAAAAAATATATTATATACAAACTTGTTATCTCATATATTCCACCTTGATTGCAATGTACACAGCTTAAAGGAGGGTTAGTCCACATATTCCACCATGATTTTGACCAATAAACGAAGGATATGATATAATTCAACATCCCATGGAGACACCTTAGGTGTCATAATTATTTAAAGAATAAAGCACAAATATTGACAAACACAATAAAGCATTTCGTACTCAGATAATGCCAGAGTCGTGAATGCCATTAGTCTACGAAAAAGAAAGGCATATTTTCAAGAGTGCCACTGAGATGTAATATTCCCATTCTTGAAAGTTGCTCAAGCATTTCAACGGGATAAAGAAATGATATGTTTTAATACAATAGGTTTTATTTATTGAAGATTGTCTTTATAATGGTTATATTAACTATTTTTTAATTCTTACTAGTAACTTAAAAAAATAGCTGTGTGTTTCAAACTTATGTTTTATATATGTCACTGATACGTCATCCCTTTCGAAGTGCTCTAAGATGCACATTACATTATTAAAATAGAAACAAAAACAAAAGAATATCGCTGACAATCCTCGAGCTTAGTTTAATTATTAAATTTTTGAAAATTATTATTTTGATTTTATTAAAATTATATTAATTAAGATTATTTAATAGTAATATATTCATTCAAAAATATTTAAATAATTAAATAAATAAATTTAATATTTTTTTCTTAGTTAAATAGAAAATTTGTTTAAAATAATATTTTTATTTAATTGATTAATTTTCACTATATAATTTTATTTGTTGTGGATATCATTTATTTTAATGATTGATTAATGCTTATTTATTAGAATTGGTTTATTGATATTTAAGAAAAGAAAGAAATTATTTAAATTTCTTTAAAATTTTATTATAGGCTAGAAAAGCATTAAGAGAAACATTCCAAGATCATCATAGTTTTGAAGAATTAAAGTTAGGAAGATAAGTATAGTGATAAATTCTTTGAAATTGGATGTAATTTGGGTATAAGAGGTGTAGAGATGATAGATTATTTTGTCTCTGATTTTTTTTGGAATTGTTCAATGTCCAATTTCACTATACAACTAGTGTAAATTTATAGATTTTTTTTTTAAAGAATATATATATTTTTTCTATTTCATATGAAATGAAAAGGTACAATACTTTTACTACAAATGCAGTCTAAAAATAACTTAATCCAACCATAAAACATACTATAAAAAATTAACAATATTATTTTCTTGTTTACACTAGTCTATACTACAAGGTATTTTTTATTTTTTAGATTAAATTAACCACCTCATTATAATATGTACTTCTTTCTTATCGGCTAATTCTATACTCGACATAATTTCCTTAAATTTAAATATAATAATATTTTAATATTACAATATTTTGCAAAATCACTCATTTCTTTAATTTCCAATAATTCAATAAGAATTCAAATTTTTATATTTTCTCAATTTTAACTCATCTTAAATTTCAAATAATTTCTTATTATTTATATTGTTTATTCAATTTTTTAAATTAAAATATTTTGAATCATTTAAATTTTAAATAAATTATTTAATTAAAATAAAACTTTACTTAGGAACAAAACTCATAAAAATAATTTATATATTTATTCATATATCATTCACTGTAAATCACTAATTTAAAAACTAACATGAAACCATATCTAGTAAAATTAATTAAATTTATTTACAAAATAAAATAAATAACTTCTTGTTCCTCCAAGATAGTAGTAGGTCAAGCTAACAATGCCAGAGCATCTAAAATAATTGTTTCACGGGGTTTGGTTTTAATTTTGGAAGACCAATGAAATAAGACAGATGTAGGATTGAAGTAATTAATCCTTTGGGATATATTAATTACTTTAGCGGAAGGCTGCTATAAGACTTTACACAGTGATATAGATCAAAATAGTGGTAAGTAGAAGACAACAAAAAAAATATGATTGTCACAGTTTCCATACTGTAAAATAGAACAATCATAAGTTGGAAAACCTTCTGAATTACATTCAAAAGATTCAAGGAAGTATACTTAAGCTTACACAAGATGCTGATGATTTATGATTAGAGGGGATTTAGAGGCACAGACAGTTGCATTAATCCATTCTATTAATAAATGATCAATTCAGGAGTTTATAGAAATCAATTGATACTCTAATTATTCCTACCTAGATAACTCTGCAAGTCATAAGCATATGAAGAAATAACACAATGATTGATAACTAGAAAAACTTACAGGATAAAACAAAACTGTGTAAAACCAGATTCAGAATCCTCTGTTTTGTATTAAGGCCCCAGAAAGACTGAGTACATCAAGTGTCTACAAAAGCTTCCTTCGAAGGTGACTCCCAGGTTCAAAGTAGTATAAACAATCACAACTTTACAATCAATTCTCTATGAATCTTCAACTCCGAACTCATAACACCTCAAGAAGAGAGTTATTTATACAATAATAAAATTACAAATATCCTAAAACTATTTAAGATTTACTCTAGGAATGGAGAAGATCTTCATGGCAAGAAGATAGGGGCAACTGTTGAACTGCTTCTTGATGTCCCCTTTATTAAGGCTGTGCTGGCTTTTATTGTATGATATTTTTCCCCTTTAGCTGATTTGTTATTGGTATCCTTCACGCTGGCTGATTCATTTAGTTAAATCCTTTTATTGATATTCTTTCATCCAATACTCTTTAAACTCTATAAAATATGCTTTAACCTTGCTGAGTGATTATGATTGCACATTCTAGTTTTAACTGTTATTTTTAACAATAAATCTTCATATTTATTTTCAAATGTTACACAGACCTTTTTGTTTACAAGCCTGAAATAGCAGTCTTCTTACCTGCAAAACACAGAACTTATTAAGAAAAACATGGTGGTTGAGGGTATTTAATGGCTCTGCCAAGCTTGAAAGACTATTGGAAGAGTGTGGGGCATATCAAAGGCTAAATGATGGCTACAATGGCCACAGAGGCTTATTGGGCTGCGCTGTGTAAGATAGGAGTAATAGAGGAAAGACAGTCTTGCTTTTTGAGTTATCGAGCGAAGGTGAACAATGGTGGAGTGAAAGAGCAACGCGGAGATGATCAATTTATGGTGGGAATGGTTTAGTTGTAGATTAAAGCCATGATTAGCAGTAAAAATGATGCTTTCAGGTCATTCCTACGTTTAAATTGAAAAATCGATTTTACACAGCAAATCATCAGAAAATCATATATGGTGGATTTGAAATTATATTACATTGGTAGATAATGACATAGGGTCCGAGTGTTAATCGCATATCACTATCAGAGTGGGCGGGCGTTAGGCCCATTGCAAAGGCATATTACAATGGGCAGACACGACATGAAATAATATATGACATACAACTATGTCGGATCCGGCTTTGATATCGTATTCAGGGATCAGAATGTGAGGAGTAATGTATGTATGGGGACTTTACGATGAATGCGATATGGGTAATGTATTATGATATATATGTGATTAGGTCTGGGCCCATCATAATCGCAATGCGGGGGGTTCATTCCTATTAAAGACTTGCGATGCAACACTATGCGATGCAATATTTGTTTATTACATAGTTTTATTAATAAGACTATTGTATATGCATTGTTTAAAATGCTTATGGTCTCGCCGATATGCAATGCGATATAATTATGAAATTCATAGTTTCTAATGAAACTTAAGGGTTTCGGGCTATTTTAATAAAGGAACTATATAATATAGGAAAAGGGAAATATTATGGATTTAATACTATATGTTAATGTTTAATATGAAAAATATGAATGGAAAGGAAGAATGGGCTAAACATAATGGAATTATTTGCTTTTGACATATATTCGTCAATACTTAGGGAAAAGATGTTTTTATGTAAAAAGGGAATTTTCATGGTATTTTTACTTTTCCTAGGTAAAAAGGGTTTTTACCATAGGAAAAGGGATTTTTATGGAAAATGAATGAATATGGATATATGAAGGGGAAATTAGTAAATATATGAATAAATGGAGATGAATGGGAAGTTAATTAATCAATCTGTAGACCTTCATTTGCCTTGTATAATTTCCTTATGAGCATAGAAACATTTCAAATATTCTATTTAATCAGAACCAAAAAATGCTACAACATTGGCTCCATCTGGGGACTGCTTTCTCCTATAGAATGCAGAGAACTAGTAGACTAGTTGCCTTTAGTATTGGGCATGGAGTCATACCATAAAACCACCAACCACTAGTTTGTCATCTTATGTAAAAATATAACCAATCCCCATGGATCAATGCTGTCATTTCAATACTCTGCTACTGCATACTGCAACCTACAACTGTAAAATGCAACCATATGCCTGCACTAATTCAGATACTCTTTCACACTGAAATCTAAAACTTGAAAACTGCTGAAGTGAAATGACTAACAATGTAACTGGAAATAAGCACAAGAGTGCCTAAATCACGGGCTGTGGAGTTAATTAGTTAATCCCTTGGAAGTCATTGCACTCAACCAAACCTAACTTGATACTGCAATCTTGAAATATAATTGAAACAATTATAGATCTACTGCACCCTGAAACTGAAAGTAGCTAATCACTCCCACAACTCTATCTAACTGAACTGAAAAACTTTACATTGTTAGGTGTAATATGTTTTCCAATGTAACCATGTGCTAGATTTATTGACAAACCAAGTTGCCAACAACTCAAAATCTGACGGTTATATGCAATATGAATATGAAATCCCATGGAAAACTTATACTCACAAGTGTACTTTAAAAGTTGCATCCTCTATAGACATTTTAGATTTCTGACCATGGATGAGAGGAAAAGACATATACTGTTGATTTCAAGTATCCATGAACCTTGCATAATAGTAAAGGCAGCTGAAATTTCAAAACAAGAGTGGGATCAGTAATTCAGTGGAATCGCCATCCGACAAAGTGGGGTCACCACGGGAAAATAATGCAACCAATACAAATGCCTATTCCTTGTTCACCAACAAGAAATAGATCTAAAATTTATCATTCCCTAGAGAAAGATCTTTGTTACTTTGCTCCCCGGCAACAGCGCCATTCTGATGTTGTACCTTTGAGATAGTAGTTGGTCAGGCTACCAATGCCAGAGCATCTAAAATAATTGTTTTGGGGGTTTTTGGTTTTAATTTTGGAAGACCAATGAAAGAAGACAGATGTAGAATTAATGTAATTAATCCTTTGGGATATATTAATATCTCAGCAGAGGGCTGCTATAAGACTTTACACAGTGATATAGGTCAAAATAGTGGTGAGTAGAAGACAACAAAAAAAATATGATTATCACAGTTTCCATACTATAAAACAGAACAATCTTAAGTAGGAAAACCTTTTGAACTACGTTCAAAAGATTCAAGGAAGTATACTCAAGCTTACACAAGATGCTGAGGATTTATGATTAGAGGGGATTAGCTACACAGACAGTTGCATTAATCCAATCTCTTAATAGATGATCACTTCAGGAGTTTATAGGAATCAATTGATACTATAATTGTTCCTACCTAGATATCTCTGCAAGTCATAAGCATATGAAGAAATAATACAATGATTGATAACTAGAAAAACTTACAGGATAACACAAAACTATGTAAAACCAGATTCAGAATCCTCTGTTTTGTATTAAGGCCCCAGAAAGACTAAGTACATCAAGTGTCTACAAAAGCTTCCTTCAAAGGTGACTTCTAGGTTCAAAGTAGTATAAACAGTCACAACTTTACAAGCAATGCTCTATGAATCTTCAACTCCGAACCCATAACATCTCAAGAAGAGAGTTATTTATACAATAATAAAATTACAAATATCCTAAAACTGTTTAAGATTTATTCTAGGAATGGATAAGATCTTCATGGCAAGAAGATAGGGGCAGCTATTGAACTACTTCTTGTTGTCCCCTTTATTCAGGTTGTGCTGGCTTTTATTGTTCGATATTTTGATCCTTTAGCTGATTTGTTCTTGGTATCCTTCACGTTGGCTGCTTCATTCAGTTAAATCCTTTTACTGATATTCTTTCATCCGATACTCTTTAAACTTTGTAAAATATGCTTTACCCTAGCTAAGTGATTTTGACTACGCATTCCAGTTTTAACTGTTATTTTTAACAATAAATCTTCATATTTATTTTCAAATGTTAGAGAGGCCTTTTTGTTTACAAGCCTGAAACAGTAGTCTTCTTACCTGCAACACACAGAACTTATTAAGAAAAACATGGTGGCTGAGGGTCTCTAATGGCTCTGCCAAGCTCGAAAGACTATCGGAGGATTCTGGGGCATATCGGAGGATTCTGGGGCATATCGGAGGATTCTGGGCATATCGGAGGCTAAATCATGGCTGCAATGGCCACAGAGGTTTATTGGGCTGTGTTGTGTAAAACAGGCATAACAGAGGAAAGAAAGTCTTGCTTTTTGAGTTATCGGGTAAAGGTGAACAACGGTGGAGTGAAAGAGCACTGCGGAAATGATTAATTTATGGTGGGAATGGTTTAATTATAGCTTAAAACCATGATTAGAAGTAAAAATGATGCTTTTGGGTCATTCCTACATTTAAATCGAAAAATCGATTTTATACAACAAATCATCGGAAAATCGTATATGGCGGATTTGAAATTATATTAACACTAGCGGATAATGACATAGGGTCCGAGTGTTAACCGCATATCACTATCAGAGTGGGCGGGGGTTAGGCCCATCGCAAAGACATATTACAATAGGCGGACATGACATGAAATAATATATGACATATAACTATGTCAGGTCCGGCTTGATATCGCGGTCAGGGATCGGAATGTGGGGAGTAATGTATGTATTGGGACTTTGTAATGGATGCGATATGGGTAATATATTATGATATATATGTGATCGGGTCTGGGACCATCACAAACGCAACGCGGGGGGTGCATTCATATGAAAGAATTGTGATGCAACATTATGCGATGTGATATAATTATGAAATACATAGTTTCTAATGAAACTTAAGGGTTTCGGGTTATTTTAATAAAGGAACACTATAATACGAGAAAAGGGAAATATTATGGATTTAATACTATATGTTAATGTTTAATATGAAAAATATTAATGGAAAGGAAGATTGGGCTAAACATGATGGAATTATTTTCTTTTGACATATATTCGTCAATACTTAGGGAAAATATGTTTTTATGTAAAAAGGGAATTTTCATGGTATTTTTACTTTTCCTAGGTAAAAAGGGCTTTTACCATAGGAAAAGGGATTTTAATGGAAAATGAATGAATATGGATATATGAAGGGGAAAATAGTAAATATATGAATAAATGGAGATGAATGGGAAGTTAATTAATTGATCTGTAGACCTTCATTTTCCTTGTATAATTGCCTTATGAGCATAGAAACATTTCAAATATTCTATTTAATCAGAACCAAAAAATGCTACAACATTGGCTCCAACTAGGGACTTCTTTCTCCTGTATAATGCATAGAACTAGTAGACTAGTTTCCTTTAGTATTGGTCATGGAGTCATACCATAAGACCACCAACCACTGGTTTGTCATCTTATGTAAAAATATAACCAATCCCCATGGATCAATGCTATCATTTCAATACTCTGCTACTGCATACTACAACCTACAAATATAAAATGCAACCATAGGCTTGCACTAATTCGGATAATCTTTCACACTGATCTGAAACTTGAAAACTTCAGAAGTGAAGCAACTGACAATGTAAGTGGAAATAAGCACAAGATTGCCTAATTCACGGGCTATGGAGTTAATCAGTTAATCCCTTGGAAGTCATTGCACTCAACAAAACCAAACTTGATACTGCAATCTTGAAATATAATTGAAACAAATGTAGATCTACTACACCCTGAAACTGAAAGTAGCTAATCACTCCCACACCTCTATCTAACTGAACTGAAAAACTTTACATTAGGTGTAATATGTTTTCCAATGTAACCAAGTGCGGAGTGGATTTATTGACAAACCAAGTTGCCAACAACTGAAAATATGAAGAATATATGCAATATGAATATGAAATCCCATGGAAAACGTATACTCACAAGTGTACTTTAAAAGTTGCATGCCCTAAAGACATTTTAGATTTCTGACCATGGCTGAGAGGAAAAGACATATACTATTGATTTCAAGTATCCATGAACCTTGCATAACAGTAAAGGCAGCTGAAATTTCAAAACAAGAGTGGGATCGGTAATCTAGTGGAATCGCCATCCGACAAAGTGGAGTCGCCAAGTGAAAATAATGCAACCAATACAAATGCCTATTCCTTGTTCACCAACAAGAAATAGATCTAAACTTTATTGTTCCCTGGAGAAAGATATTTGTTACTTCTCTCCCCAGCAATGGCACCATTATGATGTTGTACCTCTGAGATAGTAGTTGGTCAGGCTACCAATGCTATAGAATTTAAAATAATTGTTTTGGGGGTTTTTGATTTTAATTTTGGAAGACCAATGAAAGAAGACAGATGTAGAATTGATGTAATTAATCCTTTGGGATATATTAATATCTCAGCAGAGGGTTGCTATAAGACTTTACACAGTGATATAGGTCAAAATAGTGGTGAGTAGAAGACAACAAAAAATATGATTATCACAGTTTCCATACTGTAAAACAGAACAATCATAAGTAGGAAAACCTTCTAAACTACGTTCAAAAGATTCAAGGCAGTATACTTAAGCTTACACAAGATGTTGAGGATTTATGATTAGAGGGGATTAGCTACATAGACAGTTGCATTAATCCAATCTCTTAATAGATGATCACTTTAGGAGCTTATAGGAATCAATTGATACTCTAATTGTTCCTACCTAGATATCTCTGCAAGTCATAAGCATATGAAGAAATAACACAATGATTGATAATTGGAAAAACTTACAAGATAACACAAAACTGTGTAAAACCAAATTCAGAATCCTCTGTTTTGTATTAAGGTCGCAGAAAGACTAAGTATATCAAGTGTCTACAAAAGCTTCCTTCAAAGGTGACTTCCAGGTTCAACGTAGTATAAATAGTCATAACCTTACAAGCAATGCTCTATGAATCTTCAACTCCAAACCCATAACATCTGAACAAGGGAGTTATTTACACAATAATAAAATTACAAATATCCTAAAACTGTTTAAGATTTATTATAGGAATGGATAAGATCTTCGTGGCAAGAAGATAGGGGTAGTTATTGAACTACTTCTTACTGTCCGCTTTATTCAGGTTGTGCTGGCTTTTATTGTCTGATATTTTGCCCCTTTCACTGATTTGTTGTTGGTATCCTTCACGCTGGCTGATTCATTCAGTTAAATCCTTTTACTGATATTCTTTCATCTGATACTCTTTAAACTCTGTAAAATATGCTTTAACCTGGCTGAGTGATTATGACTGCGCATTCCAGTTTTAACTGTTATTTTTAACAGTAAATCTTCATATTTATTTTCAAATGTTACAGAGGCCTTTTTGTTTACAAGCCTGAAATAACAGTCTTCTTACCTGCAAAACACATAACTTATTAAGAAAAACATGGTGGCTGAGGGTCTTTAATGGCTCTACCAAGCTTGAAATACTATCGGAGGAGTCTGGGGCGTATCAGAGGCTAAATGATGGCTACAATGGCCATAGAGGCTTATTGGGTTGCGCTGTGTAAAACAGGCATAACAAAAGAAAGAAAGTCTTGCTTTTTGAGTTATCGGGAGAATGTGAACAATGGTGGAGTGAAAGAGTAGCACGAAGACGATTAATTTATGGCAGGAATGGTTTAGTTGTAGCTTAAAACCATGATTAGTGGTAAAAATGATGATTTTGGGTCCTTCCTGTGTTTAAATAGAAAAATCGATTTTACACAACAAATCATCGGAAAATCATATATGGCGGATTTGAAATTATATTAACACTGGCGAATAATGACATAGGGTCTGGGTTTCAATCGCATATCGCTATCGGAGTGGGTGGGGTTTAGGCTCATCGCAAAGACATATTACAATGGGTGGACACGACATGAAATAATATATGACATATAACTATGTCGGGTCCGGCTTTGATATCGCAGTCGGGGATCGGAATGTAGGGAGTAATGTATGTATGGGGACTTTGTGATTGATGTGATATGGGTAATGTATTATGATATATATGTGATCGGGTCTGGGCCCATCACAATCACAATGCGGGGGGTGCATTCATATGAAAGACTTGCGATGCAACATTATGCGATGTGATATTTGTTTATTACATAGTTTTATTAATAAAACTATTGTATATGCATTGTTTAAAAGGCCTGTGGTCCCGCCGATATGCGATGCGATATAATTATGAAATACATATTTTCTAATGAAACTTAAGGGTTTCGAGCTATTTTAATAAAGGAACTATATAATATGGGAAAAGGGAAATATTATGGATTTAATACTATATGTTAATGTTTAATATGAAAAATATGAATGGAAAGGAAGAATGGGCTAAACATAATGGAATTATTTTCTTTTGACATATATTCGTCAATACTTAGGGAAAATATGTTTTTATGTAAAAAGGGAATTTTCATGGTATTTTTGCTTTTCCTAGGTAAAAACGGTTTTTACCATAGGAAAATGGATTTTTATGGAAAATGAATAAATATGGATATATGAAGGTGAAATTATTAAATATATGAATAAATGGAGATGAATGGGAAGTTAATTAATCGATCTGTAGACCTTCATTTTCCTTGTATAATTGCCTTATGAGCATAGAAACATTTCAAATATTCTATTTAATCAGAACCAAAAAATGCTACAACATAACTCATTATAATTTAAATCATTAAATTGATAAAATATAATAAATATATAATATGTATTATACACTTTAAAAACTTATGATATCTATGGTTGTGAAAGATAATTCAAATAAATCTATACAAGATTAACTTTATAATTTTTATTTTTTTTCATATTTAAATTTTTATTGTTTGATTGGTTTGGTTTTTTATTTTGTAATCCTACTCACATAGAGTCGTCGTACCACCATTAAATCTTGATTTGATTATTAAAATTATTAACATGTTGTGATGGGTGGGAGGATAACCTCACATACAATATGATTATTAAAATTATTAATGTGTTGTGATGGTTCAGAGGATAACGTCGGGTACTCTTCAAATCTGTGTGGTTCAGCCTATATGATAGAGCTTATAGCCACAACATATCCCTGATATCGACTTGGCCTCTCACTTTGTCAAAAGGTTCCTTTGATAGCAACATGTTTTTCAACATCTTGTAATGCATCATGAAGCTAAAGTGGTATCTTCTTGGTAGAAGGATCACATAGAGGAGGATCCAAGGGGTCCATAGGTTCTATGTTATCATCAACAATGTTTGTCTCAGGTTCAGGCATAGAAGGACCTTCTAGTATGTCCATGTCATCATCATTCTTTTCAATAGGAGGAGTAGGAGGAATGTCCCTTGCCTTTCCAAGGGCAACATCTTCATCTAAATTCACATCCCTACTAAACACTATAGTCCTTTGACCAGGCATATATATTCTATAATCACTAGAATTATCACAATACCCAATAAATGTAACTTACTTTCCAGTGGATTCCAACTTGTTCCTCTTGTCCTTCAGCACATGGAAGTACACGGGGCAACCAAAGATACTTAGATGTACAATATCAAGATTCACACCTGTGAACACTTCTTTAGGAGACTTTTCACCTAGGGCTTGATGAGGAATCCTATTTTGAACATAGACCACTATATTAGGGGCTTCTCCCCAAAGGAACTTAGACAACTTGTGATCATGCAACATGGCTCGAAAAACTTCCATGATGGTCTTGTTATTTGTTTTTACCACATCATCCTGCTTGGGATTATAAGGTACAATGGTCTCCTTTCTTCATTCCATCCCTCTTGCAAAAGTCAACAAAGTCATTAGAAGTGTATTCTCCACCATTATAAGACCCAAGGACTTTGATTTTTTCCTCTTTGATTCTCTATCAATGCCTTGAAGTCCTGGAACATATCAAATTCTTTGTCCTTATGCTTCAGGTAGAATATCCATGTCTTCCAAGAGAAGTCATCCACAAATATTATGTAAAATAGATAGCCACACAAATATTTCACTGGAATGGGTCCACATAGATCAAAATGCATGAGTTGTAGAATATCACTGGTCCTACTTTTGCTAGAAGGGAATGGTCCCCTCAAATTCTTTGCACTAGCACATCTCGGACATACCCCATCATGCTTAGTTTGAACCCCAGGCATTCCAGAAACCATCCTTCATACTTTGGGGAAGGCTTCATAATGTAGATCAGACAACCTTCAGTGCCATAACTCTCTTTGACGATTGTTGTCATTTACCATTTCTCGTAATGGCCTTCCATTAGCTCTACAGATTCCTTCAATTCTAGATCCCAAGATGAATGCATCCCTCATGCGAGATTCCATAGTTCAGGTGAGAACTTGTCCTCTTATGAAGGAAACTCTTTAATTCTGGTATATACATAACATCATCAAGAAGTATGGTTTCCCCATAATCCAAATGAAATGTGACAGAACCAAAACCCTTTACCAGATAAGTAGAATTAGCTCCAAGAATGATTTTCAAGTTAGTCTCCCTCTCAACCAAGTTTGAGAGGACTTCACGATACCCAAATAAATGTCTAAAGGCACCACTATCTACGAACCAACTATCACACAAATTTGAATGAGAGGAACTAAAAAGAGTAGAAATAAGAATATATTTAAATTGATTAGAAGCTACATTATTTCCATACATTGAGTTTCTTGATCTCTTTCTAGGATGATGGCCTTCTTCATGATCCTCTGGAGAATCTCTTCTTCTTCTATCGCCCCTTCTTCTTCTATAATCTCCTCTTATTATGTTGTTAAACCCATTGTTGTTGAAGTCGTCATTGTTGTTGTAGTTGGACCTTGTCCAGCATTCTCATTTTTCGGGCAGTCTTTGGCAAAATGTCCATACATATGGCTCTTGAAACATTCAACTTTGTTTATGTTTATTGTGCCTACCTTAATGTGTTATGTCTCTCATGTTGGGTTTTTCATATGGTATTAGAGCAAGGAAAAACCCAAACTCTCTAGCAAGAGCGGTTTGATGGAAAAAGAACATTAATGATACGAAATGAAGAAGTACATAGTTAATGAGTGCTTGTGTTGGCTCACCATATTTGTAGTGATTGTGAGACCCCCTTCTTGGGGTTTTAAATTAGTATGAGAACTACTCAGTAAGGAAAAAAACATTTTTATTATGACCACTACATATTTTGTTTATATTCATTTCACAATATATTTTTTTCATTTTCATATTTAACAATATATGAAATTCAAACAATTTAACAATGACAATTAACAAGAATTTTGGTAATAATAATTAACAAAAAAAACATGTTTAGAGTGGCTTGGTTATGGTGCTCCTCCTGGGATCACCCAACTTAATATGCTACCCTGCCAACTAGGAATAACCTATTCGATTCATAGCCTAGGAAACCTCCACGAGTTCCCTAGCCCTACAAGCTCAAGTCCAGATCACTATTGTAGTGTATTTGAGTTCTCAATCCAATTCCTTCCCAACTACAAACTCCTCTCCACTATCCAATTTCTTACTTTCCAAGTTTCCTCCTCTTTCTCTTGGCTCTCCCTCCCTTAATTCTCCATAAAAATCAAAACAAAAATAATCCTCCTCTCTTCCGCATTCCAAACCCCCTTATCCAATTCTTGTCATTGAAATCGCCCTCCCCCCTTTATAGCACCCTCAAGCCACACCCCCCTTATCACTCTACATACCCATCTATCCCTTAATTAACACTTTGGGCATTTGATTCACCCAAACACCCATCATTAATGCAATAAAATAATAATATGTGAGTCAAAATTTTGGATTCATAAGAATCCTATTAATTTAAATATTAAATAAATCTTGTTAAAATATAATTAATTAATTATAAATTAGGGTTAGGGGTTAATTAATCACTAATCAAGCTTAAGGCTAATCATAACCTTGATCATTGATCAAGCTTAATCTTAATCAAAGCTTATTCATTAATCAAGCTTAACCATTAATTAATCATCTAGAATAATAGGCTATAGAGTACTAGTGTATTTTCTCAAGGTGTGGTTGTGTAGCTAGCATATGCATACCTCATATGCATACTAATAACACTAACAATATCTATGACATCAAGAAACCTCACAGAAAATAGGTTAACAACTTGATGTAGCACAATAAGATAATGGAGTGGGAATTACAGTGATGAGGGATGCAAGTGAAAAAGTAGGTAGATGCTTTATTTTCTCAAGCATAAATTTGTATGATAAGTACTTGGCCTATGTAATTTCATTTACAGTAGGATGTATTTAGGAAATGAAAGATATTTATGTAAAACCATCATTGACCAAATCAATGTTATCTTAATTACTCTATTAATGATTCAAGAGTAACCCAATATTCCCCACTTTAAACTTGACTTGGCATGAGCTCCTACCCCCTTAAAATTTATTAATTATGAATATAACATTCCCCATTAATTATATCACCTAAGTCTACCTCTAAATCTTACACTAATGATCCAGTGTCAAACAAACTAGAGGTGCAGATGTCTATAAAACATCTTACAACTGTATTCCCATTTTCATGTGACTTTACAATTTGTAATTGTGCCAAAAAACATATTCTCCATTGATTCCACCTCCATATGGTTTTTTTCACTTGGTATCCATATGCTTAGATATCAATGCTCCTATTTCCTCTTGTGGTATATTCTCTCCCTTGATGAATCTAAATACTACATCACTCTTGTGAGAAATGGTAGGTCTACTAGGCTCTGATCCTCCATACATTCCAAGAGAGTCTAAGCTTCATAGGCTCTAATACAAAATGTTAAAACTAAGAGAGAGAAATAGCATAATGAGATAGGCACATTAATCACACACACACCAAGCCACTTAAAACCTTTTATAATGGAGCTCTTCAAGTCTCTAAATAGGTTTCATTATATGCTAATGTAATGGGAAAATACTATGGGTTATCCAATACCATGGGCCCATAAGCCATGCACTGTAAATCCACCATTGATTGTGATTAACAGAACAAGGGATGTCATGAATTACATACTAAGTGGTCATGTGACCAATGTCAAATGTGCTCAAATAATAAAGAAATATTAAATATCAAAATGATATAATCATAAACACATAACAATAAAATAACTATGAACCACTATATTAGATACTAGACAGAGAATATTTGAATATGAAGAAATAGAGAGAGAGAGAGAGAGAATATTTGAATATGAAGAAATAGATAGGAACTCATTTCCTTAGATTTTTTCAATATTTATTCATTTTTCTTGAAAATTGTGAATGAACAATTATATTATTAACCAATTGTTAATTATTTTTGAGTTCCACATAGTCAAAAGCATTCAAAAAATAACAAATTAGATGGAATTATGATGAGGGTGGAATTTGAACATATTAAGTGTGCACAATGAATATGATATCAATATTGATATTGCCATGGATACAAAATGGTCATAACTGATGGATTCAAAGCGAAAAGGTTTATAAGTTTATTTAGGAAGCTTTCATTAAGTGAGAATTAAAATGGTGAATATATCTACAAGGTTATAGTATTATGTGGACATGAGTTATGTGATGGATTAAACTCTATGAAAAGGTACATCTTATTAAGGAATAGATCCATCTTAACTTTGGATTTACAAAGTGTCTAGAGAGATCAAATTTCTAGAAAAAACATTGCACATTAAGAAATTTTAATTAAAATAAATTTGTGTTAACATATAAAATTTAGTAATTATGTCAATAGGCATGTCTATTTTGGAATAGGGCTTCTATAATTTTAATTTAATTATCAATAATTATGAGGTGAAAGACAGGGATTTAACATTCATGGAATTTTCTAAAATATTCATAGTAATTACACAAATCAAAGGTTGAGATCTATCTCCAAAGTAGTTATGCCTTTTTTTATTAAAATTATTAATTACGTTGTAAGGCGTTTCCCTGTGGTAAGAACTCCCCTAGTTGCCACTCTGTACCATTCTTCACCATCAAATCCATTGTTAGACGATTCATTAAATTAAAACACTTAATAGTTATAGTTGAAAAAATAAATTAATTAAAACATTACAAAGAAAAAATAAAATAGTTGTTAATTAATAAATAATAAAACAATTATAATAGCTAAATAATAAAATAGTTATAATAGTTAAGACTTAAGCATAGGCCCTCCTCGGTGAATAGTTGGCTTTGCAGCAGTAAGCGCAACTATGGAACGCCTCCTCATTCACCAATGAGTGCCCCTGTAGCTACGCCTCCTTATTCACCAACTCACCAACAAGTGCCCTTGCACCTGTCGAATGTATCCTCATTCGCCAACCACGAGTGCCCCTATATCCGAATAAGAAGCCCAGTTGTGGATGGATGAAGTGGGGTGTTGAATGTGTATTAATTTGTGATGTTGATTATCTGCAGCTTTCTGAATTTGTCGTGATATTGATATCTGTAGCTTTCACCATTTGCAACTACATAGATGGAATCTTTCTCAATTTGTCGTGATGTTGATATCTGCAACTTTCACCATTTTCAACTACATGGATGGATTTAGACCAATCGATTTCACTGGAATCCCATGCTTCATATGCTTTTCATATCTATTATAAAAAGAACACCCTCAAGACTGGAACCTGCGACTTCGAGGGCGTTTCTTATGTCATTACCTAGCCTCCAAGTAAGTTCTTATGTTCTCCAAGGATTAGCTCAATTTAGTGTACATATTCCCTACAATTATTAGTGAATGTCTTCTCATGATTAATTTTATGATGTGTTTCTTATTTTGTTGCTGCAAAGTATGGTGATTGGAAAATTACTAACAGGCTATTAGTTTAGGGTAGAGAAGATCAATAGTAGTACCTAGTATTATTATAATGTGGAATCATCTCGAGGGTCTGCAGGTCATTCTAATTATGAAATCAATATTCTGGCGTATTGCAGAAAGAAATCATACTCCTTCCTTCTTCCTTCCCCTCTGAGCCCGACCCACACCTACATGTGCCAGAGGTGAATATTATAGTTTGGAAATGTCAGACCGGGGGCGAGTGACAAAAGAGGTGATACAGGTTTGGTTCTCTTCTATAAAATATAGTGGATAGTGGAAAGTGGTAAAGGTTGGGATAGAAGAATACATATCAACACTTTTAATTTTTGGCACATCCTTAAGAATTTTTATTGGAATTTAACTTTTTTTGCAAGCTCTTATCAGTTTATCTTTACCATACATATCAGTTTATTCACCTGTAAAAATTGACCTCTAGATGTATTCACCTCTTTCAAAATTTTCTCCTGCACATATTCCTTAGTTCTTCCTCATAGATAAATTCGTGCACGTACATATGCATTCATCGTTACTATTTAGTGTAGCAGTGTAAGACATTGACCAGTCAATGTGTACTCCTATAAGTTTAATCAACAAGAAGTTAAGGTGTCAAGGGAAATGTACCATTTTCCTATTTCTGCATCCAAAGTAGAGGATAGCTTGCCCAAGATGTAATCCAAATCTTTGCAAAGCAGCTCTTTCTTGGGGGAAACCTCTGAATGGTGTAGGGCCTATGCTAGGTCCCATCATGATAAATGGAATGGTAGCATCAATGGGGAGCTTCAAATTTGATTGCCTAGTAAAAATTGGTGCCTTGCTATAATCGACAATAGTTTCCCTATATTGGATGGATTCCTGCCAAATTCCATATATTTGTTAGAGTTGATATAAACAGTTTGTAATAAAAATAAACTCTTCTAAACATCAGTGAGTATGGATTATGTGTTGTCTTACCTTTATCCATGTAGAGCACACACCTTGGTGTAGCAAAATACTCCCTATGGAACCTTCACAGATGGAAACTCAACAAGGATTTCTAGAAGATTCCTTTGGCATGAAAAACCCATTCAAAATATGTTTCTTGACAGATAAAAAGATTAGATTTCAAATTCAAAGACAAAGTTGTCATTTAAAACAATCACATTAAGAGCAAATGTTTACAATTCAATTTACCAAATTCACTCTGATTTAACTCAACAAATAACATCTAAGAAGCTAAGACCGACATATGATGGCCCTATAATTATGACGTGTCCATGGACCATCAAATAGTTTTTTAAAGAAAACATACCTTTCCTTCTTGTTAAGATAGATATTTTAGTCACTATGTTTCTTTAGAATCATAAGCAAATGTTGTTAATGCTAAAAGACACCCTTGTTGGTCATAAGCAAATGTTGTTAATGCTAAAAGACACCCTTTTTGATCAAAACCATATTCTATGATAGTTTTCTTCAATTCACTAATGCAAGATACTAGTGAGCAACATCTAGGCTTGTTTTGAATGACCATATTTCCACAAGTTAAAATGCAAGATGAGAAACATACAAGTAAACATAACAAAGATAATAATTTTATTGTAAAACTAATTGTTGACCAGTCACAACTTATCAACAACCGTGAGAATGTTATGTAAAATTCCCACTTCCAATGAGAATTCCTTCATTGCATAATATTACGAAGAAACTACTTTATTGAAGAAACTTGTAGTCAACAACTGACATAAAAGCTAGTGTTTCAATGTAATTTATTCCTCTAAATTTGGACTACTGAAAGTTATACAAGAAAAATATGGCTACTTACTTTACGAGGTGGATTGATCAGGTATGCATGTCGATCTAACACTATCTTCAAAGTGTAGGGACCTAGGAAGGTTGTAGGTAGTGAACCACTGCTAGGTAGAGGTGTCCTTGTTTCAGTTTCTTTGTGTAGGGATATTATCATATCAAGGGGATAATGAAGAAGCTAGGTTGTTGTTTCAACTGTTTCTTGAGTGTCCTCTGCAAACACTCCAACATGATCACCAGCCTCATACCCAAGGAAAAAAGATATATCAACTTAGAAATATTTCATCCATCCCCTTTGGTTTGTCTGAAGAATAGTGGAACCATGTAAGCATTTAGTTCACACAGTTTCTGATTTAACCTTTTGTAGAAATAAAAAGAATGGAGCATTATCAATTAACACAAAAGGCTCCATCTCATTTCAGAGACTTGTTTAGAGAATTTGCACAAGAAAACTATAAAAATAAATTCAAAACTCATATGGTTTCAGTGTAATTTGCCCGTCTTTTTAGAAAATTTGTCCAAAGATTATAAAAATTGACCAACATTCTACCCTTCGAGAGAAATCTTAATGTTTTTCTTGACAAAAATACTAAATATTTCATTCAAACCTCACATATCATAAAATCTTATGAAATTCAACATTCATGACACCAAAATTAGAGCTATGCTCACTTTAAGCCTGATCCAGCAATATCAAATTCAAGATGTGTGCAGGAGAGGTCTGATAGAGATGTGTGAAGTTATCTCTGTAAAGCAACAGTAGCATTGAACATAAAACAGAACCAAAAGTGTTAATCTCATGGAAGAGGATAATGCCACGTGTAACCAAGGTGGTGAGGCAGTTACTGTGAGTGTTTACTATGTTGTTAGCATCCCCTTGTTTGTTCCGCTAAACTGTTAGGTGCACATAAAAAATATCCAGTGAAATTTGAACCAGCGACCAATATAAGGAACTTATTTTCAAGAAAACCTCGTTGGGTTTATTCAGCGCAAACAATAAATGTCTCGTGAATTCACCCAATCATCATATGAAACGTGTAATTATTAAGTTTTTAAAAATTATAAAGTTTTTTTTAAATTTTATTTTTATTATAATAAATGTATTTTGAATTACATAAAAATTATTAACAATTAATCAAAAATTAAAAATTTCATTCATATAAAATATTTATTTTTTTTTAAATTAATTTAATATAAATTTTTATAAACCTATTTTATTTTAATAAAAAACAAAGTTTTTTGAAAAAAAAAACAATATAACCCTCTAGCTATAATAATTAGCATTTAACACCTCCTCTTTCTTCGTAACCGCCAAGATCAAGGTACAAATATTAGGTTCACTACACAATATATGTTTTTTTATGCTCCGTTTAGTCCTCAAGTTCTCGACTTGTTTCCCAATTAGTGGTCTTTCATATTCCTAACATGTAAGAGAGGTAACCTAGGCATAAACGAAGCATAATGTTGAAATAATAATGGAGTGAAAGGCTGCGGAGGAAAACATATATTTTATATAAAAATATGTTTTCAGTGGTCAACTTAAGAGATATATTAATGAAAACAAAAAAATTGAAGAGAAAACTAATTTATATTCTCATTATTTGAATAATAAGATTTCAAAATATGATATTAAAATGTTCATATTTTTATTTATAAAATGAAATATTAGTAATAAAATTGAGATATAATGAAATATGATAAATTGTTGAAAAAAAATTAAAGATTTATAAATTTAAATATTATCAATGTTAAAATAAAAACTATATTGTAAAGAAAATATGAAAAATTATATTTTTGGATGCTACTTTGCGCTATTGTTATGTGATTGAACAATGGTATGTCATATTAAACAATTAATAAAACAATTAATTATTATTAAACATAACCATGAAAACATTAAGTAAAATAATTGTTAATTAATAAAACATTGATAATATTCAACACAATGTTGCAGAGCCACTTTTTAGTCTGATAAGATCATCGACAAAAAAAATTTGTGTAAGGGTTTACGATTTAGAACATATTTTGATTCTTTCGTTGGTAGAATCCTTTAGTTTCAATGACAATTTTTGAAATCTCACGGGGAACTATTCATCTGTTGAATAATGGCCAAACAACTCAACTCAATTTGGATCAATTCTTAGGTAAATTCATTTCCTTTTCATGGACATTCGACATTAAGTATTATATTGTTTTTTCTTTTTGTCTTTTTTGGGAAAAATATTTTCATGGAAATTCGCTAATGGAGGGGAAGTGTCAAAGAAATCATAACCACACAGCCTGTATTAGACTTTTTTTATGAATTATTGTTCCTCCAGATTCTCGTTTTCCATCCATAAATTGATATCTTTTTGGCAGTGTGAACATGGGAATGAAGTTGGTGCCAGAAAATTCTATAGAAACAGTGACTTCATATCATGTAAACCCCTATTTTGACCCAAGAAAGAAACATTGCAAAAGGAATAATTATGAATTGATAGTACTTATATAAACCAATTCAGAATGTTGGTAATTTTCATTCAGATGTCATCATAAGGATCTTCATGCAATGAACCTTACAAAGAATTTTTAAAAAACCTGTCTAGAATGCCTCAGGACCTACAAACAAACATATTTGCAAATGGAGTTTAGGGTAGAGAACAAAAACCTCATTTGTGGTTTGATCCCACGACGAAGTTTCCTAACTATTCAATTCTTTGGAACCACAAATAAATCATGTAAGTTCTTTACTAACTGAAAAAAATATAGATATAGATGAGGAGAAATAAGAGAAATCATTCAGGAGGTCGCACAAAGTTGGTAAGAAAAGACGGAACACGACGGAACAAATGACCAAGATTCAGAGATTTATTTGAGAAGATTGTACCTAGCCCAACATAGAAAGCACATAGTCTCAAGAATCCCACAATTGGGAGGAAACTGCACATCACATTTAAACATTGCCCTAACTCAAGAGAATTCCTAACACAAGAGATTTTATTTTATTTTTAACTGAAACGAGTATTTTATTTATTAGAGGCCAAAGCCAAGCAAGAATTACAAGTCACTTTCATTGCTTTTCTCTGTTTTTCTTGTACTCCTAAGGAATGATTGCCATTTTCGGTGTCTCTGTATTTATGCTGATCATACTTTTTTCAAGATTGCATCCTGCATTTGCTAACCTGTCTGCTTCAGTGTTTAAATCTCTGAGGATATGGAAGAGCTGTGCTGTTGAGAATTCCTTCATTAATCTGATTACTCTTGCTAGCTGCTTGTTTAGTACTGGATCTTTGAGGCTTTTCTTGTTTATTAGAGACCTTATCAGCAGTTCTGAATCTCCAAAAACTATAATTTCATTTGCGTTTCCTTTTCTAGTCAGTTGACAAGCTTTTAATAGACCGAGTGCTTCTGCTTGATTGTTGGTTTTTAGCCCAAGTCCCCAACTGAATTCCTCTTTTCTGCCATTCTGAAAGTAAATGACCCCCCCTGCTCCTGACCTGCCTGGATTTCCTTTCGAAGCCCCATCGAAGAAAATTGTACATTTACCTTGTGACTTCCACCAATTCTGAAAATTGTCTGAGTTGTCTCTGTACTACCAGTTTTCCTTATGGATTGGGCGGATGATGGCATGTGTAATTGGCATGGGTGTATAGCCTTCAAGCCACGTCTTTTCTTCATTTCTGAGGTTGCTGTCTTTGACACTAGTTTGTCTCAGAGTTTCTAAGAGAAGATCCTTGGCCTGCCGTGCTACTGCTTCTGCATTTATGTCTTTTTGGTTGAAGACAGCTTCATTCTTGGAGAGCCACAGCTTCCAACAAACATATTTTGGTGCAGCAGTCCATAACTTGTGCCAAAGAGATTTTTCGCTGATGCTGTGAGGGTACCGAGTTTTCCAAGTCAGAAATAATTCTGTGATCTGACAGCGTGTTGGGGGACTCACATTCAGCCCTGTTAAGAAGCTGTTCCACACTTTCTGTGCATACTCACAGTCAATAAACAAATGGACTGCGGTTTCTGAAGCGTTCTTGCTGAGGGCACAACGATGCGGGCCTGCAATGTTTCTTTTGCACAAATTGTCTCCAGTCAAGATTTTATTGTGGAATAAGGTCCAACTGAAGAAGTTAACCTTGGGGATGCTGAAGTTTTCCCAAATCTGTTTCCAAACTGATGTCGGGTACTGTGACTCCTGTTTTCCTTGCATTTGAAAGTAGCCTTGTTTGACCGTATACTCTCTTGTTTTTCCCCATCCCCATTGATCTTCCTCTTCCTTATGCACGGGTGTAAAATATGTTATTGCCTCTAACCGAATTTTTGACTGTTCTTTTAAGTGGGTTGGGATGATTGGCAATGTCCAACGCTGCCAGTTGCCATTGAGGTCCCATTCTGGTATATCCTCAATTTTCCTTACTCCTTTAGAGATTAACCAGGCTCTCAACTCTGCTATTTCGTTGATGGTTGAGAGAGGGGAGTGATTCATAATTCGTTCTTTCCATAGAAGCGTATTTTTGCCATTCCCAGGGATTTTGTATAAATGGTTTCGGAAGAATTCGATCCCTCTGCAACATAGCCTCCAGGCCTGCGTTCCTCTTGGGGATTGCGCTGGAATGAAAGATGAGATTGGTTGCTTTTGTAAATATTTGAGGCTCAGCAACTGACTGATTGGGTGCGAAGGCTCTGTGATTAATTGCCACAGGAGTTTGCCTCCCAATGCCAGATTTGCATGTTGGGGATCGCAGATTTGAAGTCCGCCTTCAGCTTTTGGGCGCTTCACTGTCTCCCATTTGATGAGATGGAAGCGATCTCTGTTACCTTTCCCTCCGCTCCAGAGAAAATTTCGAATGATGCTGGAAATTTGGTCAGTGATTTGTTTTGGAGCTAGCAGCAGCGAGGCTTGATATGTGGGCAGGGCAGAGAGCACGGATCGGATGAGGGTGAGTTTGCCTCCGGTGGTGAGCCAAACTCCGCCCCACGCTGTTATCTTATTTTTGTATTTAGATATCACTTCTTCCCACAGTTGATTTCGATTGGAGCCCCTCGTCAATGGTAAGCCAAGATATTTGATTTTTTCCCACAGAGCATATCCTTTGAACCCCAGAACGTTGGCAATTCTGTCTGTAGCGTGTTGATCGATGTTCCAACTGTATATTGCACTTTTCCTTTCGCTGACTAATGCACCGGTGATGTTGCAGTACTGTTGAAGAATGGTTTTAAAAGCGCTTGCAATTCTCATGGATGCGCCCCCCAGCAGAATTGAATCATCAGCGAATAGCGCATGATTCACCGGGGCTATGCCTTGAACTATCCTTATCCCTGGAATGGTACCGGCTTGTTTCTCTTGAGTTAGCTTACGACTTAGAACGTCTGCCATCAAGATGTAGAGGAAGGGCGAAAGAGGGCAGCCCTGCCTCAATCCCCTGGTTGCTTGAAAAAATTCCGTTGGTCTGCCGTTCACCATTGGGGCGATCCAAACGTTTTCTGTACAAGCCTTGATGAGGTTTATGAAATCCTGTTTAAAGCCAAAAGCTGCTAGAACCCTGAACAAAAAGGAGCGATTAACACGATCAAAGGCATTGCACATATCCAATTTAATGATCATACCTTGTTCTTTCCGGGTTAGGCTGGAATGGAGAGCTTCTTGAATCTGGATGACATTATCCAGAATTTGTCTGCCTTTTACGAATCCTCCTTGTGCCTGAGAGATGAGCTTTGGGAGAAGAGGCTTGATTCTGTTGGCCAGCAGCTTGGCCACAATCTTATAAGATAAGTTGCAGAGAGAAATCGGCCTATATCTATCAAAGGTCCTTGGGTTTGTTTCCTTGGGAATTAAGGCTAGGAAGGTAGAGTTTATTCCTCCGCCTACTTTTGCCTTCCTCAGGATTCCTCTTACCATTCTGAAGAGGTCGTTTTTGATGATTTCCCAACAGATTCTGTAGAAGTGAGCTGAGAACCCATCGGGTCCTGGAGCTTTATCCGGTTCCATGGACCAAACTACATTGGTTATCTCCTCTTCCGTGACTGGGCTCAACAGAGAATCGTTGTCCTCCTCATTAAGTAGGTTTGGGATGGTTGAGAGGAACTCCTCTGCGTCCTCCTCATTTCCATTTCTTTCCGCACTTAAAAGATTCTGAAAATGAGTGACCGCTGCTTCTTTGATTTGTGAAAATCCATTATACACCTGTCCGGCTGTGCTAGTTATCTCTGCTATGTGATTACGGGAAACTCGTGCCCTGCACTGTCTATGAAAGTATTTGGTGTTCCTGTCTCCAGATTTGAGCCACAAACTTCTGGACTTTAGGCGCCAGTATTCTTCTTCAGTTCTGAAACAACAATATGCGTTCCTTTGGGCAGCTTTTTCTATGTCTAAATCTGTGGGAGAGGGATCTTTCTCCTCCATTTCGAATTGGACTCTTTCCAGCTGAAGAACTGTTTCCTTCCTTTGGCTAGTTGGGGTTTGCAAAGATTTTTTTATCCAATCTTTCAGAGCTTTTTTGGTTTTTTTTATTTTTTGTTCCCACACATAACTAGGGGATCCGTAAACAGCTATTCTCCAGGCCATTTGAACAATTTCATAGAATCCGTCTTTGCCTGCCCAGAGAGGGCTGAAGTGGAAAGGAAGAGGGCCAAGATCCTCTTCTTTTTTAATACAAAGTAGAACTGGCTTGTGATCCGATGTAAGCTTGGGGAGGATCTTGGAGAAAACCATTCTGTTGTCCTGCATTAATGTACTGCTGATGAGAAACCTGTCCAGCCTAGCTGAGATTTGATTTTCTCCTGATCTATTGTTGGACCAGGTGTATTTGCCTTTTATAGGATTGAAGTCAACTAAGTCCCACTGTAAAATCAGATTACCCACAGTGTTGACGAAGGGGTCTCTAGAATAAATCCCTCCTCTTTTTTCTTTGGGGTCTAGAATGATATTCAGATCCCCTCCAATGACTATGTTTGTATGGTTGATCTGTTCTATATAGTCCATTAGTGTCCCCCAACATTCTCTCTTTTCTTCATAATGGATAGGAACATACAAATTAAAAAGAGCCAAGGAGAGATTACTTACGGTGTGTCGCAGATCTGTGTGGATCCAATGTTGGGTCTCTGTGGATCGTTCCAAAGTAAATGAGCTTTTTGACCAGAACGTGCCTATTCCACCGGCCGAACCCCTTGCACTGACAGTCTTTCCTGAGTCATATTTCCATTTCAACATGCTAGTGTTTAGAAGGGCTTCCCCTTCTATCTTAGTCTCCTGGAGCATTAGGATGTCTGCGGTTTCCATTTTCAGTAAATCCTTGATAGCCTCTGCCTTATTGGGATTACCTAGCCCCCTACAGTTCCAGGAGATCAACTGCATCATTTACCACTTGATGAGGGGGGGCCTCCTGGCTTGGACGCCCTTGGTCTTGTATTTCTCCCGATGGTCATTTCTATGGTGGCTTGACTGCCTAGGGTTTTCTGTCTTTCTGATTCTTCTTCTCTGGTTTCCCTGTTTGTTCTTCTACCCACTTTTTTTAGTGGCCTTTCGAGTATCTCGTCAGATGAACCCGCATATTCTTGGTTCTTCTTTTTTTGTTTTATTATGTCTGCATAAGAAGGAGAAGGAGTGTTGCTGGGATTCGGATTTGGAGTATTACCTGGTTCTTGTGTATCTTCGTTGATCTTCTGCGGTGGATCTTCTGGTTCAGCCTCTGGCAGATCTTCCAGAGGAGTGAGGGATTCGAAGGGGTTTTTGTCTCCAGCACTGCTTTCAGCTTCTCTACTTCCTTGTTTTGATTATTTGTGTCTTCAAGCCCTGATTTGTTCGCTGTCTCTTTTGTTTTGTTTTTATTGTTTTGCCTGCTGCTCGCTGTTCTCTTTGCTTGCTTCCATTGGTCACCTTTTTCTTTTTCTGCTGTTTCCTCTATTTTTTTTTTGCAGTACCTTGCAAAATGCCCGTATTCGTGACAGTGCCAGCATTTAAAAGGCAACTGTTCATAGTCTAGTTCCTGAATGTGCGACCAGTCGGCCACTGTTAGTTTGATGGCTTCGGGGAGCCCGACCTCTAGATCGACTTCCACGCAGATGCGTGTGCAAGAAAACTGATCCTTTCTCGGAGCCTGATCTATATATCTGCCTAGGGCATTGCCGATGGATTTCAGCGAGCTCTGACTCCAGCAATGGAGAGGGAGATGTGGAAGGCGCACCCAAACTGGAACCGCTGTGGGAACGTCTTGAGCAGGATCAAAATCCGGATGCCATTTATTCAAGTATAACCCTCGTGGCCCCATAAAATAGGGTCCATTTCTGAAGATCAAACTTCGATCTTCTTCGCTATCAAACACGAATACAAAAAACCCTTTGCCTACAAAATGACTTTTTATACCTTCCTTGACCAGCGGGATCCAATTTCGATTGACCCATTCATCTACTGCCTTCGGGGATGGCCATAGCCCTGTGAACTGGCCTATTAGACCCCTTTCAGCTAGATTTAACGATGTTTTGCATGCTTCTTCTGCCGGTAGAGACACCGAGGGGATGCTGTCTAGCTTTTTCACAAACTTTTGTTGCGAGAGTGGGATCGGTCGCTTTTCTGATGCAGCAACCAGGGCTCGGAAAGCATCTAAGTCTGAAGCCATGGGCTCGCCCTCTTTCGCCATTCGGAGAAAGCTGAGATCAGGGCGAGAGCCCTATGCATCTAATCTGGTCAATCCCGACAATCCGATTCAGAACTGTTCCTGGTCCGCTATTCCGATCTGTCCAGCAAACGGATTGGCCACGCCCAGTTCAGCAGGGGCTTTCAGAGTCGTCACGGAGCGCGCACTTAATTTAACACAAGAGATTTTGACTCACGAAAATCTTGGAATTTTTTTTTGTGGGTGACCTCTTTTTTCTTTTTGGTGTCTTGCGTGAATTTGGAAACATTGTTTTTGGTGACTTTTGTGTATTCTTTTAATTCTTTCATTTACCAAGTTCCCAGTGAGAATTTTCCCCAGCCCCAGTTCTACACTTAATCCCTAGCCTCTCCCAGTCATTTTTCGAGCCAAACTTGCTCACTTCGATTTTAAGGAATCCATTTTCTAAAACTTACACCAATTTTAGTAGTTAAGAAACGTATTGTGCATCAAGATGCTTTGAATCTGAGAAGACTTTAAGAAACGTATTGTGCATCAAGATGCTTTGAATCTGAGAAGACTTTATCATAGTAATAAGATTAGTTGTGATGGTTGGAAAATCTATATCTGACATTTCCTTAGTTCTAACTTAATAAAATTCCAATTATTTTGCAAAAAAATGGATAAAACGCAATGACATTATCAACAGAGTTAAGTGCATTAACACTTTAAATGCACAAAACTTTTTTCAAATCCACGAAGAGATATATGTGTCGAAAACAATCAACAAAACTAACACATTATAAACAAACAAAAGCCATAGTTATTCGAACCGTCAAAATCATAAATTAACAAAAACCAGAAACTATCTATTTTGAATTAGTACTATCAATAATTATTATGTGATTTCACATAGCTTCTTAGAATATTCTAAAAAATATTTATGTTTTTTTGCATTTTTAATTAAATTGATTAATTAAAAGAAAATCTCATATGACATGTGTCATATTCTTATGGTTTTTTGGGCATGTGGTATTGGTAAGCCATAGTATTTCTCAATGGTATTGTAACAAAGTCTATTTACATACTATGAATATTCATAATCTATTTTTTTTTTTTAACTTTTGCAATGTGAAATGTATCATGATATTAGTGTTTTGATATCCATGGAAAAAACTTTACAAAAACCAACTGGTTTATAACTCATAGGTCTATGAATTGATATTAGAAAAGAATATGATATTATACTAAGACATGGAATTAGATCAAAACCTTAAAAGCCAACCTCTAGTAATGGAAGAAAATCCCAACTTCTAGTAATAGATGAAAGACCATAATGTAAATTAAACCCTTTTGATAACTACTACAAACTCAAACTCTTTAAACAATCATCAACTGTCAATAATATTTAAAGAATCTTGGTAGTTTCTCTATTAAAGAATGTTCTCTTGCAAAGATCACGATTATCCAATATCTTTGGCAATTTGCCTCAAACTCAAACAAACAATAACACATATTCAATGCCTCTTAATCACTGTAGCTTTAAATTGATCTTCGTAGTTAGTCACATCACTTGCATTGTAAATTGATCCTTAACCAATAAAACAATGTATGAAGGTTTAAAATTGATCTTGGTAGTTAGTCATCTCAATTGCAATGTAATTGGTCATTAACGAATACACCAATGTATACATTTATTAAATGACCCAACTCTTTAGACAACTTTTTACTTTAGAAAATATCTCAGTGCTCGCAAATAAGAAAATTGTGGAGCAGCAGAAGATCACATGGATAGATTTCCAAGACATGGATATGTAACTTTCCCTCTAATGCCACATGTTCCATGGAGAGAGAGATTTTCAGGACATGGATATTTATCTTTCCCTCTAATGCCACATGTTCTAGATTGAAAGGCAAACAAAAGTTTACATGTGAAAATCATAATCATATTATTAAAACTAATCAAACATTGCCCTAAATGTATTCAAAATTATCAAAAAATGAAGTAGAAGAAAAAAGGGAGTACATACGTGAAGCAAACTTTCCTCTTTAAGTTTTGGGTTTGTAACCTAAATTGACAAGAATACTAAAGGTTCATATCTAGATCCATTAATTCACAACTTTATCTCAGGCATCTCAATTCCTTTCCATTGGAAAAATAAAACTCATGTCTTAACCCCTTAGCTTTGGAAAGGAAGAAAGGAAATCACACTTTGAAAAATACAACTCAAATATTTTATTGCATGTTCCTTCCACTTTTATTAAGTTTTTAAGTCTAAGAATTCTCAATGGGTTACAATCTCTAATACAATGGATCACCATTTTCACTCAACAAATACATTGAATCTTTTGAATTTTAACTACATGTCATTATCAAATTAATAGAGTCAGAAATTAAGATATACACTGTATGAAACAAATTTGTGCTTCCAAACTTTTCAAATTAACATATTAGGTACCCTTTTTTCAAAAAAGTCCCCAACATATCTTGAAATTGTCAATTTGAATCTCCTCTCTTTTCCGTTCCTTTTGATAACATATTTTCATAGATCTTTGCAGTAATATTAGCACCAAACTTGAATTGCACTCGTAAATTTTAATCTCTTTTAGTGCCTTTTGGCAACCCATTTTGATGTTGAGAGTAAATTTGCACTTGTAAATTTGGATCTCCTTCCCTCTCCTTCTGGAAAACTATTTCAATATACCTTTGAAGTAATATTAACATTAATGTTTGTGTCTTTAGTGAAAATTACTCTGTTTATTCTATCATTTCCACAAATGACAGGCTCTTATTATTTCCACAAATGAACAAATTTTAAGAAATGGATATGAAGATAGTTTGCGAAGTAGTAGCATTCCATTTGTTTTTGTCTTCCATCAATATATGATAACCATTTTTTGTATGTCTTCATGGTGACATATGTCTTCCATTTGTTTTTTCCTTTCATCAATCAAGAAATAAACTTGTTCTTACATAGTTGGAAGCTTCTCTACAAGAGACTTTGGGTCTAGTTCCAAGGTAATTGCAAGTTTATCCTCTACCTGGTTAAAACAACATGTCATATTTTTGGGAATGGGACCAAGTTTTTCCATACGCTTTTTCATATAACTTCAAACAAGTTTTGTGATCATATGTGGCAAAAGAGCATTTCAAAGTGGGACAGGGGTGTCTGCTCTTTTAGTGAACAAAGTTATCACAAGACCCAAAAAGGGTTCAAGACCTTACATTTAATATATCAATTTAATATTAAATTAAATTTAATATATTAATTTAATATTAAATTTAAACATGACGCATATCATATTTAATAAGCCACCTTATTATTATCATCAATCTTCAACTTTATAACAAACATTTCCATCACAGATAGCCCCTGCAGGTTTGCAATTCTCATTAATTGCAACATTTGTGTCTTATCCCTTGTCCTAATTCAGATCCCATTGATCCTTCGAATCACAAGGCACATGAAGATTGTAGTCATAATATTTGAAATAATAGGACCATGCAATGCCACGTTAGTTGCAACCATCACATATAAATGCACTTCTCTGTGTCAATACAAGGGCGTGTTCATGTTGGTTGTACCTCATCTCTTTCGGTGATTTTTCAGCGAACCCTTTTGCTTCATTTTCCATTTTCTTCTTCAACCCTTCAAGATAAGAATCAATGAAGGGATAAGCCTTGCCTCCAAAGATGGACACTGTGCTTCTGGCATTATTTGTCACATTTTTTCCATCTAGACCTACCACAACCAAGGATGGGATGCCTCTAACACAGAAAGCCGCAAGAGATCCTTCTTAGTTTTATCTCCAAATGGAAGAGCCAACCATGGCATGATTTTGTAGTAATATTGAAAAGCCTCTTGATGAAAAAAATCTCAAACACTTTTCATATTTCTTTTAGTTCATTGTATATCTTTACAAGCTCTGAAGTGAAATATCGGCAAGGGGGGGAGCAATGAGCAGATAAATACATAGCAATTTTCTTCCCCGCAAGTTCAGCTACCGGGACCTATTACAAGAATCAAAGCATTTAAATGATCAACATCACCCATAAGAGTACTAAGTTGCACCTCACTCTATCCACTTGTCAACGTTATCATGATTCACAAGCCCAAACTAAGACGAGGGAGGCCAATCAGGCACTCTACCTGGCCTTTTGTGTATATGAACCTCGTTCGTTAACAAGTAGAACTTATTTCAAACGAAAATGTCAAGTAGCAATATTTGAATTTGTTAATAGGCGTGGAAAATCTTCTTAGCATACTGAAATTATTAAAGTTGAGTTTTGGACATATCAATAATGGTCATAGTCTTCCTAAAGAACATTGGTATATAAACACCCACATGGAATTTTGAGAGATCCTCATTATCTCATGGCTCTGGTCCATAAAGTTAGTTGTTTCAATTTGGAAATGGTTTTGATATTTTAATACAAAGTTCCAATATATAATTGGTAATTTATATGATTTAATATGGATGTCTTATTTCTAAATGTTGAAAATTTCAACATTCTGTTGTACTATTCCATGACCACAATGATTAATTAACATGTAGGTACAAAGTTGACATGTAAAAATATTAGCACTCTACTTCTTGCCATTAAACCAATGGATTAACAAAAAAACTCTAATGTTGTTAGCCTTGTAATGACTACACCAGCTACAACATTTATAAACAAGGCTGAGTTACTCCCACTATCCAGTGTTGTGCATCGGCGGACTTGGTTCAAACTTGAATACATAATGGACATGACATGGCTAGGGTGAAAAGTTTTTAATAGGTGCAATGTAGATCAATTTTCATCAACAGGTCTTCAGTCATAGGTGTACCTCATCCGGGGATGGTCAAGCCAAAAAGGGACTACAAAGGTATGTCAAACTAGTTGTGAGATGGTGCACTACGAATAAGCAAATTGATATTTTTTTCCAATATTGAGCCCTGCATATATTGGGATTACCTTATGGGAATGAAACTCCACAAAAACCAAATGGTTTATAACTTATAGGTCTATGGATTGGTATCTAGAAAAACATTCGATATTATACTAAGACTTGGAATTAGATCAAAACCTTAAAAGCTCGCTTCTAGTAACATAAGAAAAGGCCAATTTCTAGTAATAGAAAAAAATACCATAATGTGATACTATCTCCAACAAGGTTAAGAAGTTGCCCAAATTTTGATGATCAACCAACTCAAGGTACATAATCTGCTCCTAGAAATAAATATTTTACGTAACAAGTGGCAATTTATTGAACCAAATCACTTAAAAGATAAGAATCAATAAGGATGGAGTTTGTTGGGACCCAAGTCACTAGATGCAGGGTGTGAATCTGGTATGTGGTGTAGTGGGCCCCTAAATTTATGGTGTTGTTTGCAGCATACATGTTTTTTTTATATGAAGAGTATTTTGTTCTTTTAAAGTCACAATATATTCTTATTTTTGAAATTGAGAGTGATCCACAGTCTGTGCATCCCTTGACGTGTCCTCTTTGGCCTTCAACTCATCAAGTCTCTCTACAGTGAATTGATAAGCCTCAACACCATATTCTTCAATGATCTCCATACCTTCTGTGGTTATAACTCTTCCCTCTTAGTCCAGAACAACAAGGTAAGGAATGCCATCGACCTGAAAGTCTTGATCAATTTGTTTCCTTGTATTTTCATCTGAGAATGGCAAGGCAAGCCATGTCATGGTGTGTTGGTATTCCTTAAAATACCACCAAGTTTTGGAGTGAAAATTCAACCAGGGGGGGGGGGGGGGGGGGGGGATGCAACGAGAAGAAAAATACATAGCAATTTTCTCTCCCACAAGCTCAACTACCAAGACCTGTTACATCCTTCATGAAAAAAGGGTCAATCATTTTAAAATCAACAAAAATTGGGAACATCCTCCCTTGGAAAAGAGGAAGTGATCATGATTTTAATGTTTTTCTTTTTTAGCCTTATGTTTTGTTTGTTGCTAATACAAAGCTTGGGAGAAAATCATGTTTAGGTGCATGATAGAAACTAAAAGAGCTTTTAGGTGCATCATAGAAATTAAAAGAGCCTTAGAATTATGAAATTTTCCTTTCTATGAGAACCATTAATCTTTTCCAAACAAATATTTATAGAAATTGGGGAGGGAGTAGCCACTATTGGTATGCCACTATTGTTGACCAGTGATAGGTATAACTGGGACATAAATAATTATGATGTCATCTAGCAAAGCCTTGTTATTGCATTGTGGACACTACACGTTTCCAGAAATAGAAAATTATAATCACTAAGATTTGGTTGCAACAAAAACAATAGAAACCTAACTTTTTCAAAAACTTTATAGTCTTACCAGTTCATTTAGTTACATATTTGTCCTATTGTGGGTGCAAATTTTTCTCTGCGTTGGCTTCTTTCTATATTTGTTGTACTCTTTCTCCTTTCAAGGAACTCACTATAAAGCTTTCACATTCAATTCAACATTCTCCAAGATAGTGAAAACCAAATAATTTTATGAGTGACAAGTGCTAAGCTAGATACTTATTTGTTACAATCTAAATGGAAACTAGATTTGGGAAATGGACATTTCAATACTATCTAGTAAATTTACTTGGATTCTTTCCTCGATTCAAATGACCCACTCATAATTCTTTGATAGAACACTATTTCATGGTTGGAGTAGGACTTTAACCTTAGATGATGGACATTAAAAATCTATAGTGACAAGCAGTGACCTATTATCATAACAATTGGTTTACTTTTTATTTTTCCCACAAAAGTTTGTCAAAATGGATATAAATAAGAATCTTTTAGAGGCCATTCAACTCAATATGTGGTGCAATTGCTAGTTAAGAAAAATACCATATGAAAAAGTGTCACAAGAAATGAATTATGGTTTTCTGTATATTTAGTATTGATAAACCATATTATTGTAACAAAGTCTATTGACAGTTTAAGAATCTCCATAAATAAATAAAATATAATTATAATATAATTTATTTAATATATTTTAAATTTTAAAAACATGAAATATATTATAAAATAAGTATTTTGATACTTATTATAAATTAATATCTATCTACATTTACTAACCATTTAATTTATATACCTTTATTAATTATAAATTAAAATCTCAATTTTATTTTAAATACATACTATCTGTAATATAAGCCAGCAATAAAGTTAACTTCCACTTTCGTATGACAAATCGAAGAGATGTAATAAAACATTTTTTTGAAAACGACAAGGTATTATCATAAGGCAATCTAACATATTCGTAAAAGAGCGAGATTTAGCAACTGTAAAAATATAATATTAAATTCTATCGTCTATTAGATAACGATTTTTAAGTCGATGAGTCATGGATGATTTAAAAAAGAAAATTATTATGATTTGAATGTGTATATACTTTTTGGTTTTCATCTGTTATATTTTATTTTGTGTTTATGTATATTTTTTAATTATTTTTTTTTTCCGAAGGTGGTAAAACCTATCAACTCAGGTGTCAAACCAACAGTGAGGACCACCTTCTATCAACTCAGGTGTCAAACCAACAGTGAGGACAGCCATCTCTCGCTGCTATCCGCGAATGCTGGGTTTGACTCATCACTGTTAAATAGGAAAACCACGCCACCTGATAAAAATTAAAAATAATATTAAAATTAAATTAAATATATGGTAAATTTCAATATTGTTACACAGATTTTTAATTTTTTAAATTAAAATTTTATAAAAATAAAATATAAATATTTATGAAAAACATTTATTTATTAAATAAATTTCAATATAACTTATTGTTACATAGATTTTTAATTTTTTAATTTTAATTTTATAAAAAATAAAATATAAATATTTATGAAAAAAATTATTTATTAAATAAATTTCAATATGAAAAATGAGTTAAAATATAGAAAAGAATAAGAAAAATTGATTTTTAATAAAATTTTTCTTATTAACTATAAACATAGTTTTACATCTATTTTTAATTTTATATATAAAAAGTTTTTGAAACAAAATATATATAAATATAAATATATAATTTTATTAATAGATGATAAATTTACATCATACAAAAATAAAAAAAATATATAAAAATATACGAAATACAAATATATGGAAATAAATCCATATTCTATTTAGGACTTTACAATATTGTAATTGACATGAAAATTGTTCATCCAATAACATTCTTGAAAATTGTGCATCCAATGGAAATTGAATGCATGGTTTGAAATATAGTATTAAAACAACACAATACTAGCATATCATAATCACAATACTATAGTAGGATACAAATATATGGAAATAAATCCATATCCTATTTAGGACCTTACAATATTGTAATTTACATGAAAATTGTTCATCCAATCAACATTCTTGAAAATTGTGTATCCAATGGAAATTGAATGCATGGTTTGAAATATAGTATTAAAACAACGCAATACTAGCATATCATAATCACAATACTATAGCGGGATACAAATATATGGAAATAAATCCATATCCTATTTAGGACCTTACAATATTGTAATTTACATGAAAATTGTTCATCCAATCAACTTTCTTGAAAATTGTGCATCCAATGGAAATTGAATGCATGGTTTGAAATATAGTATTAAAACAACATAATAATAGCATATCATAATCACAATACTATAGCAGGATACAAATATATGGAAAAAAATCCATATCCTATTTAGGACCTTACAATATTGTAATTTACATGAAAATTGTTCATCCAATCAACTTTCTTGAAAATTGTGCATCCAGTAGAAATTGAATGCATGGTTTGAAATATAGTATTAAAACAGTGCAATACTAGCATATCATAATCACATAGTATTAAAACAGTGCAATACTAGCATATCATAATCACAATACTATAGCAGGATACAAATGGAGATAAATCCATATCCTATTTAGGACCTTACAATAATATAATTTACATGAAAATTGTTCATCCAATCAACTTTCTTGAAAATTGTGCATCCAATGGAAATTGAATGCATGGTTTGAAATATAGTATTAAAACAACACAATACTAGCATATCATAATCACAATACTATAGCAAGATGCAAATATATGGAAATAAATCCATATCCTATTTAGGACCTTACAATATTGTAATTACATGAAAATGGTTCATCTAATAAACTTTCTTGAAAACTGTGCATCTAATGGAAATTGAATGCATGGTTTGAAATATAGTATTAAAACAGCACAATACTATGATACAAATATATGGAAATAAATCCATATCCTATTTAGTACCTCAAAATATTGTAATTTCCATGAAAATTTTTCATCCAATCAACTTTTTTGAAAATTGTGCATCCAATGGAAATTGAATGCATGGTTTGAATTATTGTATTAAAACAGCACAATATTATGATACAAATATATGGAAATAAATCCATATCCTATTTAAGACCTTACAATATTGTAATTTACATGAAAATTGTTCATCCAATCAACTTTCTTGAAAATTGTGCATCCAATGGAAATTGAATGCATGGTTTGAAATATAGTATTAAAACAGCACAATACTAGCATATCATAATCACAATACTCTAGCAGGATATAAATATATGGAAATAAATCCATATCCTATTTAGGACCTTACAATATTCTAATTTACATGAAAATTGTTCATCCAATCAACTTTCTTGAAAATTGTGCATCCAATGGAAATTGAATGCATGGTTTAAAATATAGTATTAAAACAGCACAATACTAGCATATCATAATCACAATACTATAGCACGATACAAATATATGGAAATAAATCCATATGCTATTTAGGATATTACAATATTGTAATTTACATGAAAATTGTTCATCCAATCAACTTTATTGAAAATTGTGTATCCCATGGAAATTGAATGCATGGTTTGAAATATAATATTAAAACAGCACAATACTCCAATATCCTAATAGAAGTACTGCGAGCTAGTAACCAGCCGTGGAGATTTCCTCTTCCTGGTTTTGGTGCGCAGAATAGTTTATTGATTTCTGATATGAAATCATCAACGTTGGCAATTGATGAACCTTTGACGACTCTGCCTTCGTCCGATGTGACTGCTCTGGTAGCTGCGTATCTCATCGCCATTGCACTCTTTTTCATTGTGATTCCACGCTTCTCCTTCGTGAGAAGTTTCACAGTCCTCTCCACATTCGTCCTCAACAGTTCTGCGTCGACACCCTGCAAATCTCCACGCTCATGCCCACCACCTCCTCCAACAGCTTGGAGTTATAAAACTGATCTGCTGCCATGGGCCACCCGATAATGGCCACCCCCTGGCTTATGCTGTCCATAATCGAGTTCCACCCGCAATGGCTAAGGAACCCGCCGATGGATGGGTGGGAGAGAATCAGCAGCTGCGGTGCCCATTCTCTGATGAGCAATCCCTGCTTTTTCTCACTCATTCGCTTCTCAAATCCCTTGGGCAGGAAATCGGATGAAGCGCCGTTCGCCAATTGATCGGACGGTGGTCTCACGGCCCAGATGAACGGGTGTCCGCTTGCTTCAAATCCCAGCGCCAATTCTCGCGTATGGGAACACGAGATTCTCGCAAGTGTGCCGAATGAGATATAAAGAACCGACGATGGAGGATGAGAATCCAGCCACGTCAGCAGAAAATCTCCCTCAGCTCGCTCTTGTGCCTTGCCCCCGGTGGCCACTTGAGCAGAATAGCCCATTGTAGTTCGAAGCCCCGACGATAACACCCTCTGGAACCAGAGGACCCACCGACCACACTCGACCGCAACCAGTCGTTTTCATATGTTCAAGAAACTCCGGTTCCAGGTCGTCGAAGGTGTTGAGCAGCGTGCCCCAACTCTGGAGATTCTTGGGTATCTGCCGCTTCAAAAACTGATACCACGGGTCGGTCTCATTGGTCATCATGAGGCTGAGAGGGAGCTGAGATTTATGAAACCAGACGTCCGGAAAATCAGGAGCGAGGCAAAATACATCGGAATCGGTCTGCTTGTGGGGAAGATGCAACCACAGAGAATAATACAGAGACGTAGAAAATGCCCCGGTGGTGCTGAACGTCACCCTCGGTATGCCGACTCTGTTGGCGACGTCGAGACTCCAACCGAAGAATATATCGGTGACAATGCACGTCGGGCGTGCGACCGGCTCATCTGAGAGGCGTCGCAGCAACTGCTCAAAGGGGTGTTGAAGCATCTCGCAACCGCGTACGAGAAAAAGAGAGAAATTATAGGGAAGAGAGTCAGTGTTCTCCACATCGGGCGACGGGGGGCAGGCCGTCGATGCCCTTCGGAAACTGCAGTTCCTCCAGGCGGATGTCCATGCTTCCATCGCCTCTGCACGCGGCATCCACCATGGACTGCAATTCCATAACATTTTTAGGAGTATTGACGATTGTTACGATAAATTGCCCTCGCTTTGCAAGAAGCTTGGCGAGATCAAAGAAGGGGATGATGTGACCCTGGGCCATCAGAGGAAACATCACCACATGAGGCCTGCTGTTACATATAATCCTATGCGGCGTTGCCATTGTGATACCTAGCTCGCAACCAACTATTTGCTGGTAGAGCCTAAAAATCACACCAGTTACTGATAAAGCTTAAGAATCACACAAGTTACTGCTAAAGGATCAAAGGCTTAAGCTGTAAGTCTGGGAAATATACAGTATTGGGTAGGAATGTATTTTTAATAGGCAACGAAATTCGTTGGCAGATTTTAGGCGATACGACACGACTACATTACAGACTCTTCGTCCCTCTTGCGTTCGGCAGTGAATTCTTTCATTTTCAGTTTGCGTGAAGCTCAAGCGTGGCAGGTTCCTGGCCATATAGACGACCATAAAGACAAAAGACACTTCCGTACCCTCGCTCAGTGGATGGTGAGTTTCCTAAATTTTGTATTAAAATGAAAGGGAAGAAAATAAATCACGAAGAAAGTATTCATAGGGAATGACGTCCAAGTGAAGCTCGATCGGGCAAGCAGGCCTGGAATTTGACGTCCCACCGGACGTATTTTTTATTTAAGAACTTATTTAAATTCCAAATTTAAAGTTAAAGGGTAAAAATCTCTAATACATTCAGCCCAAGTAAAGATAGTCTACATTACAATATTATGAATATTATAATATCTCATTCAACTATACTTACAAATTAATTTTATGTCAATAGTCTACATTAGAATATTATGAATATTATAATATTTCATTCAACTATACTTACAAATTATGGTACATTACATTAACTTTATGTCAATAGATTGTTGACAATTTTAACTCTGTATTTATGCTCCTATTTATTAGGATACCAAATTTTTTTAAAAGGAAGATGGTTGGTATAGGTTTATAATTAGTGTTATTTTTCTTTTTTTGTTATCGGATTCTTATTCTGAACTTTTGAGGTTCATGAGCTTGTTTAGTTATCATCAACAAATATTGGGTTTCCATTAGATTTGGAATGTGCACGGAAATAGTAAGTTCAAAGTTCCATCCTTCTATGCATCCTTGCCTCATTGCATAGGAATGGGCTTCTGAAGAAAGCTTATGAGCTCTTGGTGCTTGGGATGTTAAAATGGGACTTCTAATTTTCTCCTCAACAGGGAAGTGATTAAGAATTCACCAATCCCATGTGTGTTCGATGAGTATTTTCCCTATTGTGTTCGATGAGTATTTCCCCTAACTATTATATTTCTATTCTGCATAATTCTTTGGAATGTTTGACCTCCCTTTTATTCACTAGACTATTAATGTGTATTTCCCTAGATTGAATGTTTGATTTATCTCATTATTGTTTCTCACTCTCTATTTACATAAAGTAATGAAAGCATTTTAGGGATAACTATAAAGAGATCTACTCTTGGAAAGTCTCAACCATTATTTTGGATATAACATGAATACGCAGTTAGATACATGTTTGATTATCGTTAGATATATTTTTGATTATCGTTTCACAGTTCCGCATAAATGATTCATTGTTCTTTCACTTGGAGAGAAAATTTTGGGCATAACTATCTATGTTGACTGGTTAAAGAAAGGAATTAGCTTTTATTCTAGATTTGTAAAGCTTTAGGTTGATATGATTCATTGTTCTTTTCACGTTGGACTGGAGAGAAAATTTTGGGCATAACACTCGTTAAAGGTCAAAGGTATTAGCTTTTATTTTGGACTTGTAAAGCTTTAGATTGATGATAGTTTAGAATTGAAATAAACATTTCGCAATTGATAATTATGTAGTCATTGGGTTAAGTTCCAACGATTTTCCAAGAAGGCTTTTCTTACCTCAAAATTCCAGGCTTTCCTTATCCTAAAACTCGAATAGACTTATATTGGAGTTTCAAAGCAATAGAAATTGATAACTCATTTGTATCCATTTATTTAATTTCTCCAATGTGTGTGCATGGGGAGTATCCAATGCACTCAACATTTGTGAAAACGAGGTATTTCTCTTAACTAAGCAGAGGTTGTAGTTTTTTGTTAGTAGAGGTTGTAGTTTTTAGTTGGCATCCTGCACTCTATGAAACAGTGTGGAAAGTGGTTGTCTAATTAGGGAGGTTGACATTTCTAAATTGAAAGTGGTTGTCTAGTTACGGAGGTTGATATTTCTAAATTTACTTAGAACGTAAAATGAATGGGCAAAAAGGATTTGAAATTCCAGGGCTAGGTGTGGATGGAAATTCCCGTCAAATTTTGAGAAAATCTGCAGGGATTTTTGAAATCCATGTAAACTCTGTCAAGCTTCATAATTTTAGGTGCTCTCCAAATTTTTGATGATGCTGAATCTATTTCTACCATCAAAAACATAATTTAAACACTGCATCTACAAAAATTTCGAAAATTTTTACTTGAATTCCGGCGACTTATGAATTTAATTTGATTATTAAAATGATTAACATGGTAAGATGGTGGGAAGGATAACCTCGCGTACAGTACGTGTGCAGAGTTGCAGCGGGTCATGATAAATGGTTGAATTTTAAGAAGACGCCATGACGCATAAAATTTGAGAGCTATCATAGTTAGTTTGATTTTTACAATATTTAATTTATATTTCTGATGTACTGTAGACTTTTAAGACATTATTTGTTTTAACAAATTTTAACAATTAATATTCAGTGATCTATTTATCATACTTTTTTGGAAAAGATATGGCAGATGTTGATTCGATCTGGTCCTTGAATGGATGACCTAAACGACATATGGTATAGATCTCTATCTAAAATCAAGTTGTTTTGATTGGTAACTCTTATCGTATTTTTGTCGAGAGACTGGGAAAGTGAGCAGCATGATTCGATGTATCAACTTCAGGTTTATAAAATTTCTTTATTATAATTATTAATTTTAAAGATATATTGTAAATATCGTATTAAAATTATAAAAAAAAATCCATTTATAAAAATAAATTTGTTTATAAAATTTTTTGTATTTCTATTTTATTTTTTTAATTGTAATAATTTTTTATTTTCGAGTAATTTTTACTTATTTATTTTAAGATAAAATAAAATAATGTGGCCCACCTCTTTCTTTAATAATTATCTTTCGATAAATGCATATATGTATATGTTGGGGTGACTTTTTTTTTATATAAATGGGTTATGTTATTTAATGTTCGATTGAGCCTCCAACCATAGCCATGGGTTGTATATATTAACGAAATTTCTGGAATTACCAACCATACTCTATATAGGATTTGAAACTTTATCCAACCTTCCCTATCCAGATCTACGGTCATGGGTACACAGGGTTAATCCGATGGTGGACAAAGACTAGGGTAGTTATGGGAATAACCACCTGCCTCACAGCGCTCTGCCGTCCTCGATGGAGTTTCTGGATTTTTAGTGGCAATTTTCTACCCACTTCTTTCCTCTGCCAAATCTTTGCCCGTCGTCGTTCTCCCAATCTTGGTAACCAGTTACACAACGTGTGAATGGTTCTGAGTTTGGCCACCGGTGAATTTTCGAGTCTTCATTTCGCTCCACTCGCTCGGCCAAATGCTTGGCCAATTATCGCCCGAGAATTCTAAGGTAACTATTTTTTTTCCTTCATCAAAATTACTGTAGTGAGGAATCCCCAAACCCTGATTGCAATTTTTGAATTGCATTAACAGGGTTAGGGTTACTGCCTATGGTTATGCCTTTGTTGTTAACACGTGAAAACAACAACTATCAAAATTTTAAGGAAATGCTAATATCCTTGCAGCTATCAGGCTGAGGCTTCTCCTATGGTCGAGAAACTTGCCCAGATCATATTTCTTTGTGCGACTAACCCCAACGCAGGTAAACGATAAAATTTATGTCTTCTTACTAACGGTCTTCAAAACCTAGTCGGGTTGTTAATAATTTTTTTAAGTTCTCTTCCTATTACAGGGTGACTGCAGGGGTGATTCCCTGATATAATATCGCTTAGGTAACTATACTCCCACTGAGAGTTAAAATCCTTCCTTGAAATGTTCTCCCCTACTTATACTAGCCAATTATTTTTTGATGATGCATAGGTAAGGTCTTGCTGAGACTGCAAGGGCGCTAAGGTTGTACTTTATCACAAATTTCCCAGGTTTTCACATTCCCAATTTGATCCTTTCAGGGGGCCGAGAGGTTGGTTCTTTTCCAACATTCAATTATGAGTCACACACTAAATATCATAATTAGGGCACCTTGGCCTCTTTTTAGGTGCCTAGAAAGCTTCATGTTATGTTTAAGGAGATTTTTTTCTTTAAAGATACAACCTCTCGGCTCTGGTAGTTAGTTTTTCAGTTTTATTAACAGTTTTAATTTATATTTATTACAACATACGATCCTAAGTTGGACCTCTTTTATATTGAGACTTTATTTTAACTAAATATTTATGTGAATTTTGAAAAGAAAGAAGAGCCTTTTAAAGGGCAGAACCATATTTTAATTTATAAGCTTATTGAATTATGGTTTCTTGATTTGTAAAAACCCTCTTCATTCTATTTTGACGTGTTTTGATTACAATGTGTTTAAATATTTTTCAGTGTTCCAATCTCGCAATCCACTAATTGTTTACAGTTATTGTGTTTTCAGAATAATTACTTCCGTTGAGTTACCCTTTTGGATTATTGGTTCGCCCACTTGCAGTTACAGTTTATGTTTGGTTTAACATTATAATTCTTGCTATGACACGCTACCACACTTCTTTTTTTATCAGTCCTGAGACTTTCTTCTGGACTACCGAGTAATTGGCTTGGTGATAAAACAAGAAAATGTAACGATACATTGATGATAACCAATTCATTGATCCTATTCTATCTATACTTATATTTCAAAAGAATATGAATGAGTACTTGCTTCTAATATTAAATTTATGATTATTATGATTATATGTGGCCTGAAGCTTTTCCTTGAGTAGGTCCTATCCCTGCGACCTGCTAAGGTATTCTAGTCTTTTCAATTTGCAGTAAGGGTTGTTCTACGCTATTGTTAACCAATACTTTTCATGTAGTTAATTGCAATCATTCTTCCATACACATAATGAACATATTTTATATTCTAGTCTTTTCAATTTGCAGCAAGGGTTGTTCTACGCTATTGTTAACCAATACTTTTCATGTAGTTAATTGCAATCATTCTTCCATACACATAATGAACATATTTTATATTCTAGTCTTTTCAATTTGCAGCAAGGGTTGTTCTACGCTATTGTTAACCAATACTTTTCATGTAGTTAATTGAAATCATTCTTCCATACACATAATGAACATATTTGATCACAAGGATGACTCACATGTAGGAAACATAAAATAATTAATCATAGGTACTGGATCAAATACATATCTTTATTCAACTATTTGGTCCAACAACAAAACAACTACAAGGGTGCTCCACCCAACAAGTGAGTACAGTTTCCACTACTAGAACTCCCCGCTAGCTAGTTTCACTTCCATATAGTTATCCAAACAGGGACCTTCACAGGTTCACCCAAGACAACCTCATCCTAATCAGCTATAATTTAGGGCCTTTAGCGTGCGCATTTAGGCTTCAAATAGAGTTCCACTGGCCAATTAACTCAAGAAATATGAGTCCTCGTAACTTTCCATCATGCTAGAGGGACTCGTCTTACAGTCTCTTCCCTCCAAGGTTGCCTAAGGTTCTTCCTACCTCTTTCCCTCTTGGCTCCCTTGCACCAACTTAAATTATTTATCTCTAAAGAGAGGAATAACTATCTTAACTCTCTCGTAAATGAAATTCTCTCTTAGCACTTTTCCCATAGTTTTATGGTTGTCTATATCTTGTATTATTTATAAAAATAAATTTCATAAAATAAAATAACATTTACGTTCTCCACCTAGGCCTTTACCAATTTATTTATGGTAAAACAAACATTTACAACTTTTTACAGAGGGGTGTTACATCTTCCTCCCTCGAGTAAAACACCGAATATGACTTACGCATATAATCTTAATCTTTGAGGTTGCTTTGTTTTATAACATAATTCCTCTTTAATCAAGAATGCACAAAGGTTTGTCCAAGATTACATCATCCAATTCAACCTACAACCATAGCCATTATGGTCACTAATTTCCATCAACCATCATGTAAGAAAACACACACACACAATATATATCTTTATTACGTAACTCATGAGTTGTTATTGAAATACCCAATAAAGGTCATTAGTGCCCATCACAAGCCAACAAGGGGTAAGTAACCTCTACCCAATGAGATTTAGCAACATCATTGTAAACTCATTATTGTAAATTATTTTACTTATCGAATGGCTATGCGAACAGACAGAGACCCGACCATGTGGCTCTGCTATAACTTTGATACCACAAAGGTATCAGTTCCATCTACCTTATTTTCTTAGTAACAATAAAATGTTCATAAACCATTTACTGTTTTTGTCTTTAATTAGAGATTGCAACTAGTGCATTTTTTTACTAGTAACATTACCATACTCATGTTTTAATTCAAATATCATATACACATCAACCATACATGAGTAACATTTTAAGATAACTACTTTTTCCTACCATATTTGAAATGGCCATGTTGTTGTCTATTATGTCCCATTAAATCTAGTTCTGCCCATCTTGGTTGCTTTTCTATTTTCTTTAGTGCTTTAAGGATCCACTTTGTAGTATTATTTCAATTTTGGTCCCCTTCTCATCCTGTATTACAGGTTGTTGATGTAAGTTATATGCAAGTTTTTATCCCGTGTACCAGAATGGGGTTTCTCCCTCTTGTGCTTGTATGCGTGCTTGGTTGGCTCACACTCACCATGTTACTATAACATAGTTCTCTTCTTATATGTCAGAACATAGCCTGATAACACTTCATTCAACAAAACTATTTTAATACATTTGACATGTAAGGTCCGATGGAATATTAATAGATAATAATCCTATTCCAACCCGAGATTACTTAGTTATTTTATGATACCCTTATACATATATTATACTTGTTATCATTAGAAGGAAGGTTTCCTTACTTTGTTCCCATGATGACATGCGACCAATGATCTGTTCTATATGCATCATCATACTTTAATGATATTAAACATGCCACAACAGAACATTACGAAGTTTTAGGATAATTACTTCAACTTACCAATTACCAATTTATCTTGTCCTTTGTTTAAGTGGACCCAATCCTGCATTACTCATCCGCTGATGGTTTCATGCAAAAATCGAGGTTCTATAATTTTGATTTTTTTTTTGGTTTGATTATTTATAACTTTAATTACTTTATTGTATCCATTCCCTTTAGAGATTTTCCCCAGTAGACCGTTAAGGCTAGAAGCACAAGGTAATATTAAAATAACTCACCATGACCATTCAAGGTTCAAGCGTACAACCTCAAGTAACATGGGCATGCTTAAAATCTACAAAAGCTAACCGAAAAATTACATTACCAAATCCTACCATATTTTCATTGCGGCACACCTTACCTTATGGTTTTTGTCGATTCTTTCCTTGGGGTTTGCATCCCTCTATTCTGCATCTTATTAATTAAGATGCATGGGGTCACATGTGTCGCCCCTTGTTGTTGAATTGCAATCAATTATGGAATTTTTTTTTTCCTTGCATCTATGTACGCCTTAGCTTCCTCAGTACATTATGTTAGTGTGATTCTTTTCCCATAATCCACCATTTAACAAGACTTCACTTGTGCCCATGAAAATCATATTTCAATTCTTCAAGGTACTTACTTGGGGTACCAATGGTGGGTGACACGATGCATTTTTCTTTATTAGCACCGCACACAACAACATGCACAGGTAATGTTTATGTCAATATATTACCAACATTTTATTTATGATGGCTTCAATTTTCTTAAGATTACGTGTCTTTTTTTGTTGTCACCTTTCTCAGCGATCTGCTTATTTCTGATCACACTTCACCTATACCCACTATAAATTTCTCAAGCCACGTTTAGACAACGAATTATCTGAGTATTCGATATACACATTCATCATTGGGTGTATCTATGTATATCTATATATTAAAATAGGTTTCTATGATGTCCTTTTAGATTATGATATTTTCCAAAAGCATTAGACTTGCAAAAACCAAGTTACGAATTTTCCCCTCGTAGTTACAATTGTATTATTTGGCCCAAATATATATATATATATAGTTCGAATAGACTTCCCATTCAAATCAAATCTTGAGATACCAGAGTTAACAATAATTTCAATCAAAATTCCCTTGTTAACTTGTTTTTAATTGAACATCATTTTTTGTAATCACGAACTTGTTATAAAATAGACCAATTAACGAACCATACCATTATTTACTGTCACGAGTCTGTAACTCAAGCAATCTTAAGTTCTATGTGTCCATCAAGTATAAGAACTTTAAAACCTACTTGGACTCCTTTTGTTTTTTATCTTAGGTCCATTGCATTCTCTTTCTGATAAAAATTCATATTGACTCTAATCTTGCTTCTTTTATACTTAATAAATTGGATATAAAGTTGATATATTTCTAGGTATCAACAACACCATTTTGAAGCACATCCTCATTTACTTTGTGTCTTGGGGTACCCAACTTACTGCCATCATGTCATTTCAACCTAAAGGTCTCCAATATTTTACCTCATCCCCTTATCTCTGAGGCCAACCCCTTTCAATCAAAAGCTATTATAAGAGTTGATCACCACTTCCTCCCTTTATTGGTTTTAAACAAAAATTCTCAAGCAATTTTACTACAGTGTTCTAATTACATGATTTTTTTTTTGTTAATCCCATATTCACTCATACTAGTTGCTATCGTAGTAAGCCTGAGTTACACGTTTACATATGGCTTTTTTTGTATCTATCTTACTAGTACGATATGATATACGTATGTCTATTATATTACTTGCTATTGTTTAATTCAGGGTTGCCATATTTCCATTCAAATTTGTTAAGTATGTCCAAATGACCACCTTGATTATATCATTACACGACATAATTGTTTTCTGTATTTCATGATTCTTGATACCTTAAATTTCATTTTTCTCATTCCTAGTATATTATATACATTTTAACAAAGAATACAATTCACTTACTATTTTGATTTTTCTTTTTTCTTTTCTTTTTTTAATTCTTTTTCTTTTTTCTTTTTTTTTCTAACTTTTTTCTCATACATATAAGATTAATTTAATGCCATTTCAATGATCTTTAGAGCTTGAGAGCAGGTTTACCACCACTCTTTTATTATACTCTTAAGACCTTAAGAGATGAGGAATACCACTGTTATAAGTGAAACAACACTATAGTGTTACCATATTACAATAGGTGGAACTTTAGATAATCTTATGGTGACAAATTATCCCAATGTGAATAGTCAATATTAATTGTTGTCGCTATCAATCATCTCCTTCATTCTCTTAGCAAGGTTTTCTTTTATCAACTTTCAGTATGTATGTAATGAGGTGGTTTACACCAACCAATTAATTACTCACCCAATGTATCTATTGTATAATTAAATATTGATTACAATGGCACCATTAATACCATTTTTCATCTTATACATGTATGATATTTAATAGTTTCTTAATAGTTACCTTACTTCATTTACACATGTTTATGTCCCTTGATTTTTCTATGCATTTACTTTCTTCTCTCTCCACCTGCTATCCAACAGTGATGGAATATGATTTATTAGCTAACACAAATCCTCCAAACAACTGTTCACTCCCCTAAGTTCCCAACATATCCTTCCTTGCAGATAAGGGTACCCCAATAATATTTCAATTAATATTTTATAACTTAACTTACATAACAAAATTTTACTTCCATTCACTCATAGTAGGGTTTTTCTAAATTATCATTGATTCGACTCTATGACATAGAGATTTATTTGGTCCCCTGCCTGATAGGTTATTTTACCTGTAGTTGAGCTCATAGACCCCAATTTTGAACCAGTGGCTCTGATACCACTTGTAACATTCACTCTTGATTTTTTTTATCTTATATAGGCAATGAATGATATGCATTACAAAATGAGGTCCTTAGTGATTTGATTTGGATTAGTATGACACGAGAAAATTTTGGGTGAGGCCTAACATCAAAGCCTGTACAGGCTACCACAATTCTTTTTTTTATCAGACCCAGAATTGTTCTTGTGGACTACTGAGTAAATGGCTTGGTCCAGCAGCTAACCTGGGGAGATAAAACAAGAAAATTTAATGAGCCATTGATGATAACCACTTCATTGACTCTATTATATCTATACTTATATTTCAAAAGAATCAGAATGATTACTTTCTGCTACTATTAAATTTATGATTATTATGATTATATTTGGCCTGAAGCTTTTCCTTGAGTGGGTCCTATCCATGTGACCTTCTCAAGTATTCCAATCTTTTCAATTTATAGCCAAGGTTTTTCTAGGTTATCGTTAACCAATACTTTTCATATAGTTAATTAGAATCATTCTTCCATACATAGGATGAACATATTTTATCATAAGGATTACTCGCATGTAGGAAACATAAAATAATTAATCATAGGTACTGGGTCAAAGACTTATCTTTATTCAACTATTTGGTCCAGCCACAAAACATTAGGTACAAGAGTGCTCCACCCAACCAGTGAGTATGGTGTCCACCATGTGAACTCCCCCCGAGTCAGTTTCACTTCCAGACAGTTACCCAAACATGAACCTTCATAGGTTCACCCAAGACCACCTGATCCCAACCAGTGACAATCTAGGGCCTTTAGTCTGTGTTTAATCTTCACACTTAGGCTTTAGATAGAGTTCCACTGGCCAGCCAACCCAAGAACTTTGGGTCATGGTCGTGTCTTCCCCCCGCTTGTAGTGTCCTGCTAGAGGGACTAGTCTTATAGTCTCTTCTCTCCAAGGTTTCCTTAGTTTTTTCCTCTCTCTTTCCCTCTTTGCTCCCTTGTCCCAATTGTGATTATTTATCTATAGGGAGAGGAGTAACTGTCTTAACTGTCTGGTAAATGCAACTGTCTTTTACCACTTTCCCCATATTTTATGGCTATCTATAGCTTGTATTATTAATAAAAATAAATTCCTTAAAATAAAATAACATTTATGTTCTACCATCCACCTAGGCCTTTACCTGATCCATCGTTTTACCAATTTATTTATGGTAAAACAAACATTTACATCTTTTTACCGAGGGGTGTTACAATCATATAAAGGGTAAAGGAATCTTGAAGAAACCACAAGAATCACAAATTTACCTCAGGGTAAGCATGTGTTGTCCATATTCCCTTTTCAAGATGTTTTTATTTATAACATTAATTATGCCAAAGACATATTTTTTGGGAAATTTTTGAGGAAGTGGTCTCTATAAAATTGTTTTTAGAAAACATATTATGTTTTTTTCTTTATAACTTATGATCCCTATTGTTGGTAGGTGTAACACATTTAATAAGTGTTTTGACCTTAAATTAATCTGTTATTTGACTAAAAATCAAATTACAATGCATAAGCTTAACATTATAGAACGATTTTTATTTTTATTTTTTAGTATTTTAATATTATTTATTTTAATTCTCGTTGCTTTATGTTGACTCTTATTTTGTAATCATGCTCAAGTACAATTGTCGTATGACCATTCAACCATGATTTTATTATTAAAATGGTTGGCGTTGATTTTTGTAGCTTGGGAGGTACTCCAAGCCTTGAGTAATGAGAGTTTGGAGGAAGAAGCTCCACAAGTGACGTTGTGAGTTGAAACCCAATCTTGGGGTTTTGTACCCATTGATGTTTGGGCCAAAACCGTGCTGAGACTTTGACATGTGATGGATAAATATGATAGAGGATGTCGAGAAGAATCCAATGCATTGAGAATCATCAAATTATGAGTTGTCAAAGTGGAGTTATAAATTTTTGAAGTTTACATGTGGGTTTGTGTACAATAATGCAAGTCGACCTTGTTATTAGAGAGCCCAAGAGTGGGCTAGACATTGCACATGAGACATGTATAAATAAGATTCATTGGGTGGTAATTTAAACACATCTCAAGTGCATCAATCATCACAAGGAGCTCTAGAATTTAGTGTGAGTATGTAGTAAGGGAGGCTAAGGCAGGTAGCTAAGTTTGTGAGCTCATTTCACTATTTTTGGTGTGATTTTCTTAGGAGAAGGAGCCGCAAGACTAAGGCAACAAGTATGGAGGCTTAAGGGTAGTTTAGTGACCATGGTGGAGCAGTCTTACTTTGCAGATCAGGGCACAGACTATAGGTGAGTTAGATGATTGTTTCATACATGGATTTGGGTTGTATATCTATGTTTACAAGGCCACAGTGAGGGAATGATACAAAGTTGGGAGGTGAATGTTAGAGGGGTGATAGGCCTAGAAATTCCCTCCTAACCTAGCCGTAGTATTCTCTAAGGACAATGAGGGAAAAAATGGGCATTCTCCTATTGTATTGGGCTTATTTATAGTGCTGGAGCGGGAAGATTTCTTTAGGTCTAAGTTGAGTATTGCAGGGAGCTTTGTGGATGTGCCCAATACCTACAACATCACCTTGGATACCTAAGAACCTTCAACTAAAGTAGGCATACTGTTTGCATAATATTATGGCATTAGTGTACGGTTGTTGGTGTGCCGTAACCACGCTGGTACATGCACAGAACCCTAGGCAAGAGGGAAACAAGATGGAGTTGTAGATGGTCTCTTAGAGATGGTTGGATGCTAGGTGGATGGGTGTCCTAGAAGAGGACTGATTGGTGGAGTCTATTGGCAGCCAAGAGTAAAGTATTCATAAGTGTTGAATGCCCTAACTAAGAGAAGATGCCACCCATTTTTGCTGCTCTTCTGAAGATAATCTTTGCTCCAAAATTTATTTAAGACTATAATGATCTATTTTTACCTTGAAATGCCTTCCCATGAGGTAAGGTCGCCATTGCTTTAGTGCATGTAGTATTGCTAACATTTCTTTCTCATAAATAGGTTTGCGTAGATACTTTCATTTGATTGGATGAATTTGAAAAGAAATGGGTCTTCCTTCTTACATTAAAAAAACACCAATTCCATTTCCTAATGCATCACATTCCACAATAAAGGCTTTTGTGAAGTTTGGCATAGCTAAGACTAGTGCTTGGCACATTGCTTCTTTAAGATGTTCAAAGGCCTTAGTTGCTTCTCGAGTCCAAGAGAATGCATCTTTCTTTAGTAATGATGTTATATGTGCCACTATTCTCACATAATTCTTAGCAAATTTGTGATAATACCTTGTCAACCCAAGAAATCCTCGAAGATGTTTTATGGTTGCAGGGATTTTCCATTCCTTATTAGCTTTAATTTTGTTAGGGTCTACCTTAACACCCTCATGAGATACAATATGACCCAAATAGTTCCACCTCTTATACTCCAAATAAACATTCGATAGTTTTTGCATATATTTGTTTCTCCTTCAATAGTTTGAGCACCCTGTCAACACATTGAATATGATCCTTCCAAGACTTGTTGTATATTAGTATATCATCAAAAAATACTAACACAAATTTTCAAAGGAAGGGTTTGAAAATGGAATTCATCAAACATTGAAATGTGGAAGGTGCATTAGTAAGGAAAGAAGGCATGACCAAAAATTCATAATGACCATCATGAGTTCTAAAAGTTGTTTTCAGAATGTCTTCATTCTTCATTCTAATTTGATGATATCATGAATAAAGATCGAGCTTGGTGAAGTAAATTGGTTCATGTAACTCATCCAAGAATTCATCAATGATAGGAATGGGAAATTTATCTTTAATAATGAGCTTTCTTATCTCCCTATAATCCAGACACATACACCAGGATGCATCCTTATTGTGCGCCAATACTACTAGAGCATAGAAAGAAATTTGCCTAGGTTGAATTATACCTGCCTCTAGCATTTCTACAACCATATGTTCGATTTCACTCTTTTGGACATAAGGATATATATAAGGCCTAATGTTTAGAGGAACACTTTCTGGAATCAAATGAATAGCATGATCATGATCACGAATAGGTTGGAGGCCTTTGGGAGTTTCAAACAACTTGGAATGTTTGTCCAAAACATTTTGGAGATCTGGAGAAATAGATGATTCTGATGTTTTAATCTCTAGTGAGGATAATTGTGACATTACTCCCCATTTGTATTCCTTCAAAAGATTTATCATGCCATTAGAGATAATTATCTTTCCTGGTTTCCCTGCGATACCCCTTAATTAAATTACACTTCCTTCCAAAAAAAAAAAGTTCTTGAAAATTGAAAGTTATCGTCCCCAAAGATTGTAACCGTTGGAATCCTAGTACAACATCAACACCACCCATTGGAATGGAAAGAATTGGACTATTCAATACATATTCCCCCATGGCTAGCTTGATATTATGGCACTTTCTTGAGAAATTTATAGTTCCTCCATTTGCAACCATGACTTGACACTCTGGTGCTGGATATAGGAAGCAATTCAATTCCTTGGCTATCTTACAATGAATAAAATTATGGGTACTACTCGAATCAATGAACACTATTACCTTTTCCTTTCTGATATATCCTTCTATTTCGACAGTTTCAAAAGTGGTAATTCCTTCCAATGCATTAAAATATATGGTCGGATTCATTTCTTCTTTCTCTGGGGTTTGTTTCTAGTGTATATCCTCCTCTTTTGATGTTTCTTATTCCTTTCCTTCATCCTCTTCATAATATATGCTGAGTAATTTCTTCTTATAACAATTATGACCTTTATTGTAATTTCTATCACAACTATAACAAAGCCACTTTTCTCCTTTTTCCTCCAATTTTTGTTGTGTAAACCTTGTAGGTTGTGGAAGACTATGAGAAACAACACTTCCATCCTTATAGTTCTGAGAGCTAGACTTCCTTGTTGCCACAAGTTTGCTTTCAACTTTTCTTGCCACCTTGAATGCCTTCTCCAATGAATTAGGTTCCCAAAGGCGAACCTCATGTTGGATGTTGTATTTTTAAGTTACTATGAAGACATCAATCCTATGTTTCTCTAGAATATTGATTACCCTAATATTTAATTTTTGGAAGTCTTCAATGTGCTACACCATTGAACCCTTTTGTTTGAGATTTATCAATTCGCTAAAGGATTTGTTTCTCTTTGTATCTTCATAATGTGATATATTATTGTCCATAAAATTTGACCAGGTGACAAGTTGTTTAGAAGAGAAAATCCATCTATACCATACAAACTAATTGGGTTCTAAATATAAATATGCAATACGTACATTTTTTGAGGTTTTCACATCCTATAGATCAAAATATTGATCCATATGTAGTATCCATCCTACCGGATCCTTGCCATCAAACTTCCCCATATCTATATTTGGAATGTGGTGGTTCTTAAACCCCACATTGGTGTCTCTAAAATCATAATTCATATTCTTTTTGTCCTCATCATGATTTTCATGGATTACCTTGTCACCATTGGGAAGCCTTTCTTGCAACAACTTTGTCAACCTTTCCAACTTGACATTCATCACATCGAAGTATACTTTAAAAACATCCACGTTTCATTTTATACCATCCATGTCCCCTTTTAAGCCACTGATGTCCCCTTTTAGTTCATCTTTGGTTTGTCTTTGTGAGAGCGAAATTTGTTGCACTTGGTCCCATATTTTTGATATATCATGTCACAATTCTTCCTCTTCATGCGCCATAGTAGAGCTTTCTGAGGGCTTAATGGGTGTATAATTCTTTTGTTTGGGAGGAATTTTAGAACCAATTACTGATATATATGGTTCAATATTCCCTTTGAATCATTTCAAACTGATTTTTGAGACAAAGATTATGAAAATTAAAAAATACACACCTTTTTCTTTCTTTTTAGGAGGTCGATATTGAAACTATTGTATCTCTGTAATTTCAGATCTCGAAGGTCTAAAGTTTTGTCCTGTGGTAGCCCTCTAAGTCTTATTTCCAACCTCGCAAGTCAATCAAGTTTGGATTCTTCAAGAAAAAGTTATTCCTGATCTCCCATAATGACTTGATTATAGACTGGTACGATAGAGCAAACTTGTACAATGTTCCATATGTCACAGTTTTGACCTTCGATCCTGAAAACTATAAAAAATAAACTAGAGTTCGTTCTCTTTCAGTCACGTTTGATGAAATTCAAATGCAATGCTCAAAGAAAAAGTTATGACGATTTTACTTAGGTCACATGTTTGAGATAAAATTATGGAGCCTACAAAAACCCTAACTTATTTAGATCGTATCTCCGCAAAATATAGTGAACCAAGCCCTGAAATTTTTACACCAAGTCATCAATATTTCAGCTCCACGTGGTAAAAGTTTAAGTTTCAAAAGCCTTGTATAAGAGATGTTATAATGAAAATTCCAAGATGACCTGTTTGAAGAAGCAAAACCCTAGAATCCAAAGATCTAATACCAAATGTCATGCAACAAACTCACAGAAAAGATAGATCAACGACTTAAAAATCATCATATTCAAAGGTGAAACCTCCTTTACATTACATAAATGAATAATTCTTGGATGATAAAAATTACAGGACCTCCTTTTTATATATAGGAGTCTAAGGGGTCACAATATAATTAGAGCCTACATAACAATAATAATGTAAGGGTGCAACAATAACAATAGTGGGCTTCTATGGGGCACAAAAATAACAAAATGGGGGCTACATGGGCACAACAATAACAATAAGGGGGCTACACTAACAATAAAAATAAGGGGTCTACACTAATATTATAAGGACCTAACGTATGGTTTATTGGTGGACAACGTGATAATGCCCAAGTTGGAGCCTGAGGTGCACCATATTCATGACTTAGGTGGTTGCTAGAGTGGAGTTGTTGAGCTCAATATTTGATCAACTAGAGCAGCAATTGAGAAGCTATAGACTTGTGTGTGGAGAAGGACTTCTACAACATATGATGGGAAGTCCTCCTAGCCTATGTTCGTTGTGGGAGATGGACATCTTACAAAGATAGGTGGCAGCCCTTCGTAGCCTATGTTGGTCTTCATTGCAGCAACGCAGGAAGACCATAGTGGGTTGAAGTCCCTGAGTAGTTGAGGAGAAACTATGGGAATATTAAGAGTTGTTCACAAACGGAGTTGTGAACAACTTAAGAAGAGTCTCTATGTGTTGTTCCCTTAATGGACTGAGGCACAACTAGAGAGAAGATTGTATAGTCGAGGTTAAATGACCAGATGGACTTGGATCATTGATAGAGGTAGTGTTGCAGATCAGGAGTCGAAGGATCGGGAAGGTATAGGGTACGACTAAGAGGAGCTGAGAGAGCATGTGACAACTAGATGGTCAAAGTATCTTGTTGAGGGTAGATTGGTTATCGATGGATTGACACCAAGCCGCAATTTTGTTTTCTTGTACTAGTGGATATTTGAGGGAAATTATCCTTGGTATAGGAGCCCTAGACTATTGTATTATTCAATTTCATTAATATAATGAAATTGGGTTTAAAATTGCAAAAAAGTTGTCTATATTTTTTTCACTAGTATATTTACTGTTTTTTATATTCCATTATACAAATTTGTTTTGTTGTGATCTTTGGTTTGGTAGCATCAATTATTTAATATTCTATGCCAAACACTAGGATCGTGGAAATTCAACATGGGATCAAAGAGTGTTTGTGAATGACAGTGTGCACAACGAAGTAACTCAGAGGGAGTTGTGGGTATCTAGATAATGGATTAGCGGGTTCAACTGAAGACATGGAGATGTAGTCTTGACAAGTTACATGGTGAGATGGTCTGGGAGTTCTTGTGGATCGGTGGTGAACCTAGCACATTTCAGTATGTTGTTTGGCATTTTGTAGATTGTGGGATTCTTTTGTATTTTCATAGATGGTTGGGACAACTTAAGGGTTTCTTTGGCTTGGATGAGATCAGGTTGATCGATATGGATTCATGTCATGGATTACAAGTTGGCACACTAGAGTATTCATCAGATCATGATGTTGCATATACTAGATTGGAGGGATTTGCATGAGTGGTATTTGATCCAGAAGGATAAGTGCTTGCAGGACTGAGCCAATAGAGATCATGTAGGATCAGAGAGAGTCTAGCCTCAGAGAGAGCAACCCTATGGAGGTTTGGGATCTCCAGGTTCAAATGTGATGAGACAAAGGCACTACAGATATTGCGGGTTCATTCTAGAAAGTATGTTGTAGTAATGAATGCCAAATGGGCCAGTGTCGTCAGAGATGATGATTGAGACTTCCTAGACTTGGAAGTACCTCCCTTGTTAAGACATAGTGTTGCTTTTTGTAGCTTGGGAGGTACTCTGTGCCTTGAGGATCGAGGGTTTGGAGGAAGGAACTCCATAAGTGGCCTTGTGGGATTGAAACCCAAGCTTGGGGATTATTGACCCATTGATGTTTGGGCCAAAACTATGATGAAAATTTGACATGTGGTGGACAAATATAATAGAGGATGTCGAGACTAATCCAGAAAATTGAGAATCATCGAATTCCGAGTTGTCAAAGTGGAGTTATGAAATTTTTAAGTTTACATGTGGGTTTGTGCACCATAATACAAGTCGAACTTGTTGTTGGAGAGCCCAAGAGTGGGATACACGTTGCAAATGAGACATGTATAAATAAGAGTCGTTGGAAGGTCATTTAAACACATCTCAAATGCATCAATCATCACAAGTAGCTCTAAAATTTAGTGCGAGTCTCTAGTATGGGATGCTAAGGCAGGTAGTCAAGTTTGTGGAGATCATTTCACTATTTTGGGTGAGATTTTCTTAGGAGAAGGAGCCACAATTTTGGGTCAACCAATATGTAGGCTTGAGGGAAATTTAGTGACCACGGTGGAGTAGTTTTAACTTGCAGATGAGGCCGCAGGCTATAGGGGAGTTAGATGACTATTTTATGCATGGATTTGGGTTGTATATCTGTGTTTAGAGGGTTGCAGTGAGGGACTGCTACAACAGTAATTGGGAGGTGAAGTTTAGAGGGCCAAGAGGCCTAGAAATTCCCTCCTAACTAGGTCACAGTCTTTTCTATGGAAAAGGAAAGGAGAAAAAAGGTATTCACCTATTGTATTGGGATTGTTTACAATGTTGGAGTGGGAAATTTTCTTCAAGTCTGAGTTGAGTGTTGTGAGGATGTTTGTGGAGGTGCCTAAGCCCTACAACGTCACCTTGGATATATAGTTACCTTCACACCTAGAAGAGAGGGACGTTTTCTATTTGCATGGTTCTCTTCATAGAAAGAGCAGATCTCTATGAGATTCAATGGGAATTCATTTTTTGGGTGCCTCCTGGTGCATCTAAGGAAAAAGACAACTAGTGTCATTTCTACCTCCTCTTGCTTCTTTTTTCTTTGCATAGTATCCATTTGTAGGGAAAAGGTATGCGACATATTACTCTTAAAGTCTTCTATCATGCTCCTTATTTCATGTTTGATGGTTGAGGTACATGGAGAAGAGTTTAGCAGGCCTTGACTAGACCTTCCTCTCTTCCTTGCAACCATAGAATGATTATTGAATATTGTCTTGATGTCTTCATAATTTAGCTAGTAAATGTCTCCACCAAACAAAATATTAGGGGTCTCCGTCAAATCCTCCCTAATCAAATACAAGCTTCATGGATTCCGGGTCAAGGGTACAACTAGATCTTCTATAGCTGAGTTGGAATCTTTCTTCATAATCCTCTAAGGATTAGTTCTAGTTTGGGTCTAGGGTTATCCTAAGGATATCCCCTCTTTTTTCACTTGATCTACAATAGTCCCAATATTTTTTATTAAAGGCTTGTTGAATTTGTGCCCAAGTGGTGATGTTGCCTCCTTCCAAGCTCATGAACCAGCACAAGGTTGCATCCTTGAGGGTAGAAGGGAACAACTTTAGCTTCTAATCATCAGAAGTGTAATAATGGGTCCTACAAACCACAACAAAATTGAAAAACGAATGTATCACGGTCCTCATAAGCTAGGCCATGGAAGTGTGGGGGAATAGTGGGGCTTATGTTCTTCATTTTGGTTTCCCCATTGGTTTCTCTAATAGGAAAGAGCTTAGTCTATATGTTCTTAGCCTTGTTTTGGGTAGGTGATGTGAATTCTTCCTCCCTTATGGGTTCCTCAAAGATTTATGGCTGCTCACCTATACGATTTTCCAACTCCTTTGTGGTCAGAGTAGGAGGTTCAAAGTCACCAAAGAAGAGTGATGGTTGACTACTTGAAGGGGTGGGGGTTTTTGGTAGAAATTTCCCTATATTATCCCTAAACTTATGAGGTGTGAAATAAATTTGTGTGCTTTTTGTGAGAAATAAACTCTAAGAAGAAAAAACACCTACTTGGACACGTCCCCGGTGATAATGCCAAATGGTGATGAGCCCTAGTATTGCAACAAGAGTGTTGCAACTCCCAAGGCTACCATCTTTAATTATCAACCTGAGGTTTGTACAAACTTAAGATTAGGTGGCAGTGATATATGCTTAGTAGGTTAAGCTATACTCAAGTCACTATGAAGAAATGGACCAGACAAAGGTATACAAAGATTGCTCTATCAACTGAATTTAGATTTGGAAGAAAAAGAGATTGCATGAAAGGGAAGTTTTAATCTTCTCACAGAAATGGAAATGTTAATCTATTTGCAAAAAATGGAAATACTATTTCACTTTGCAGAATTGTAAATATTAACCTACTAGCTCAAATGTAAATTCTGACCTACTTACAAAAATGTAAAGGCTACATTACTTGTATAAGATAGACATCTAATCTATTGTCGTAATGTAAATATTGCATCAAAAGGAAACCTAGTATATGCACAAAAATAACGATTCTTGAAATAGAAAACCTAGCTTAAGAAGCATAAAATAGAGAAAGAAATGCTAATATACTTTGCCTGAAGTAAAGGGAATTAAATAAAAATTTCATCACCGAATTCAAGAGAGATTATATCCTAGCAACAGAGTTCATTAGGTGCTTCATAAACTAATCATGAAAATCATCACTATGTTATTCAATTCATGAACCTGTTTACTAACCCTAATTATTGAAATGTTTTGCATTGGTAGAAAGGAAAGTCCTAAGTGGTATTTTTTCTCCCTCAATCATGGTTTCAGAGCATAAGAGACATTATTCAGGGCTAACAGGAAAAAATCAAGCTTTAAAGGCAATTCTGATCAAGTTTGGAGGGCTTCTACACGGTGCTAGGAGATGCTATAGGATTGCTCTGTTTTGCTATATGATTGAATTTGTGATCATTATGATGGCTAAAAGGGTTATACAAAGGTGGGAGAGGGTAATGGAAGGTAGAATAAGGTTTTATGAGGCGCATTCCAAGCTTAGTCCCCTTCAGGGGCCCATCTTACACAAGGAACAATGAACATGATGGCCTTCAAAAAACTAGAAATGTACTCTTGGTGAATAGTGTTTTGAAGGAGTTTTTGAGGTGGAAAGGAAGGATATGGAGGTAGGGGGAGAAGTGTAAATGACAATGCTAACTCTGCAAATCAACAATAGTACTTTCACACCACAATAGTTACCCAATATTTCCAAACAACTAGAGCATGTTAATAATGCAAATTGTAGAAATTTGAAATGAAAAAGAAAGGATGAGTTGAATTTCATTTGATATTTGACTACTACATTAACAAGCAACCTATCTTGTATTCTACAAAATACCTACATATACAAGATACTATGCTTCCTATGCTTAAAGAAAACTGCTAAACTAATCACTAATTTGCAGAAAATAAAGATGCAAAATAAGAAGACAAATCTGACATCTAACAACTTGATCCAAGGGATAAGTAAAGTGCTCAAAATTCAAAGTGCTCAAAAGTGCTCTAAACCAGTGCCAAAGCGTAGAGATCACTGACTTGAATCCAACGCAACTTGAATCACTCAAAACTGATATTGTATGCTCCTGATATCACATTTTGATCATTTTCCTAAATAGTTAAAATTTTTGTAGGCTCGGTATGGGATTGCTGACTGCGCAAACTATAGAATGACTAGGTAGGCTACCAAGGGGCATCACCCAATTGGACTGACTTAACAGGATTTTGATTGGTTGCAGAATTGTTAGGTGGACCAATGGTTGGATACCACGTGGCCTACTCATGGGTTGCAACGTGGCACCTCGATACAATGTAAAATTTTGGTAATGGGTTGAATTGACCTCCATATGATTCGCACGGGCAACTTCATGCCCACAATTCTAGCACCTTACCAATAGGCCATGGGTGGTACTTAATAGTCACTGCAACGAATGAATATTTAAATTTTTTGGGGATTAATGTCGAGGTAAGGGGTCAGGGCTAAGCTGCTGGTGTCCAGTCACTACACAATCCACGAGGTTGCAACACGAAGTGACCAAGGGCTTGGGGATTAGCCCCAACCCAAGGCCTAACAATATGACATGATCAGAGGAGGATTAAAGTGGAGCAATTGCGGAGAGGCGCGAGGAATTGGGGCTCAGCCCCAGGTTTTATGACACAGTAAAACCATGGTGCAAAAGACTGGGGGGATATGCCAATGGAGGCGAGTAGTTAGCCCCAACCCCAGGGCGCATGACCCCATGTGGCTTTGATTTTCCTCCAAAAGGCATCACTGTCCATTTAAACGATCCAACAAAATGCACTTGAACCGGTGGGAATATCACCGACGTTGGACGAAAATGGCGCTCGGTGGTCCTAGACATTGCAGAATTCATAGAACAGTTAGCAAAGGAGTCTAGTTTGTAGAGTAGTTAGCAGCAAAACTTCTCTAGAGCATAACTTCTTCAATTTATGGCCAAATTGAGCCCAACAAAAGCCCAACTTGGGGTTTTTTATTTTTATGGAGCCATTGGAAAGATTATTTTTACATTCTAAGCACTATAAATCCATGTGAACAAAAATTTGAGCACTTAACAAAAGAGGCCCAACATTGGAAGCTTGACTGGGAGATGTAGCCTAGGAAGGGTGAACTCCTTTATCATTTTGTTGTCTTGTGTTACTGTATATGTTACATTTGTCTCTATTTTTATGCTGCAAACTGAGTTTTAAAACCATTATTTTATGTGCTTTTGGAAAGTGATCCATTTCCTAAAAGACATAAAAAATTTCTTGCATATTTTCTATCACCTTCAAAATTTTAAAACAGATTAGTTTGGTATCAGAGTTCAAGGTTATTTTGAAGGTTTGATTTTGTTTGTAAGTGTTTTTTGATGCTTACAAGGTTCAAGCTCAAAAGAGGAGAAGGAGAACTTGTGAAACCAAGATCTCAAATTGTTTCAAGGAGAACACACATATCTCAAGCTTCACCAGTCATGGCACATGAAGAAGGTCATGAAGGGATGTCTGAAGATGAGAGAACTTTCATAAAATCTTTCTTTGAAATGTATGAAAGTGTGAAAGTTATTTATGAGGAGAGGAACTCAAGGTTGCAAGGAAAGAGCTCAAAACCTCCAAAAGGAAATGGAGGAAATGGAGACAAACCTCCAAAAATGAATGGAGGGGATGGTGACAAGCCACCACCTTCACTTCCATCCTCATACTCATCTTCTTCTACTTCTACGCCTTCACAAACACTTCCAAATTCTCCAAATGGACATGGTTAAACTCCTTTGTTGAAGCTTGACATAAAGTTTGAATTGCATATGTACAATGGAGAGATAAATGCTGAGAAATTAGATAATTGGGTTCGTCATATTGAATGTATTACATGATACAAAGAATCACGGAAGACACAACCAAAATTCATATTTCTTCTCTTAGGTTGGAAAGTGTCACACTCATTTGGTGGGAGGTCAAAACTCAAGAGGACATGAAGAAAAGTGATAAAGTTTTATCCTCTTGGAATGATTTTGTTGTTGCAATAGAAAGACAATTTTATCCATTTGCATACATGCAAAAAGCTATAATGGATTGGATAAATTTTAGACAAGATAAGGGTAAAAGTGTGCAAAGCTATACTCAAGAATTTAGGAAAAGAGATTTGATTTTGGGTATAGATTTATCCTCTCAAGACACTCTACTAAAATACATTGGAGGTTTACATAGTTATTTGAGACACACAATTCTCATGTTTAACCCTACAAAATTAGATGAATTTTGTGTACAGACAACTCATTTAGAAGCAAGAGGGAAGAATTTTCCCGAAGAGGGCAACAAGAATCCATTCAAGAGTGGAGACAAAGGGAAGGGGAAATTCAAAGGAAAAGGGAAGAAGAATGCTTCACTCAAGAAGGAGGGAGAAAAAATCACATGTAAACAGTGTTCAAAAGAAGGTCGTGGTGAAGACCATTTTTGGAAACTTCATCCTGAGATGAGACCCAAAAATTTTAACAACAAAGGGAAACAAAATATTGGTGCAACTACACAACATGATTTAGGATCTAATTCCGGGGATGAAACAAAGATAACAAGCATGGGATTTAAAGGTAAGTACTTTATTGCATGTGTAACTAGTTCTTCTAGTAACCTCAATTAAACTCAACATGAAAAGGAAAGAATAGAGCTTTTCCACATTAGAGTCATTTCAAAACAAACCAAGATAGATACTTTGTTTGATAGTGGATCAAAAGAAAACCTTATTTCATAAGACATTGTTAAGAAATTAAAGTTGGAAACCATTCGTCATCCTAAAGCTTGTCCTTTAGGATGGATATGTGACAATGAAAGATTGCATGTGCCAAAAAGATGTAAACTATAATTTTCCATCACTGCGAACCTTATAGATGAGGTAGAGCTTGATGTAATTCCACTTGACATTTGTGGTAATGTTTTTGGAAGCCCATATTTATATGATTATAGGAGAGCCATCTTTCATCACCATGAGAACAAATATCATTTTTTTTAAAATGTTATTAAGTACATTGTTAGAGCACATAGCAAGAAGTTGAATTTATCTCTTATGAATGCTGGACAAATGAAGAGGCTTGTTAATGCTAGTAAGAATTTTGTACTCTTGATGATCAAACCCAAAGAGAATGTTGAAAATGAAGCCTTCCAAGGGTGTGATGTAAGATTAAAATATGATTTTATTGAGGTTGTTAACACCTATGATAAGATGTTTCAGGAATCTGCAGGATTTTCTCCTAAAAGAGGAACCCAACATGAGATCCAATTACAACAAGATTGTCCTCTTCCAAACATTGTCAGGTACTGGATGTCGGTCATGGAGAATGCAAAAATCAAGAAAGAAATCCAAGAGTTTCTTGATAAAGGGGTCATCAAAACAAGCACATCGCCATGTTGGCCCCCAATTATTGTAGTACCAAAGAAAGATGGTAAATGGCACACGTGTGTGGATTTTAGATCCTTGGACAAGATCACAGTAAAGAATTGTTACCCTTTTCCTCGAATTGATGATTTACTTGATCAGTTGAAAGATTATGTTTATTTCACTAAGTGGGACTTGATAAGTGGCTATGATCAGATTAGGATTGTTGAAGAAGACATATGGAAGACAACTTTCAAAACAAAGTGAGGTTTGTTTGAATGGTTGGTTATGCCATTTGGGCTTTGTAATGCTCCTGCAACATTCATGTGAGTTATGAATGATGTCTTAAGACCTTTGTTAGCCCCCTATACTACTAGTGTAACCCCTTATTGTTATTAGTGCAACCCACTTATTATATTGATGTACCCAACTAGTGCCCATATTGTTACTATTGTGCCCCATAGAAGCCCACTATTGTTATTATTGTGCCCTTACATTATTATTGTTATGTCAGCTCTGATTATGTTATGACCCCTTAGACTCCTATATATAGAAAGGAGGTCTTTTCATTTGTATCATCCAAGAATTGTTCATTTATGTAATGTAAAGGAGGTTGCCCCCTCAAAGAGGCTGAATTCTAAGGCTTTGATCTATCTTTTCTATCTTTTTCTTGAGCTGGTTCCATAACATTTGGTATCAGAGCTTTGGATTCTAGAGTTTCACTGCTCCAAACAGGTCATCGTGGAATTTTCGCTATAACTTATTTTTTGCAATGTTTCAGAAGTTGAAAAAAAAACCCATTTGAGAAGAAATCACGCTGAACCTCAGATCCAAATTTCAGAGCTTTTTGCACTAAATTTGCAGAGATATGATCTGAGGAACTTGGTCTTTTTGCAGACTCCTAAATTACGTTCAAAACAGGTGACCTGGGGAAAATCATCATAACTTTCTCTCTGTGCATCAGATTGAAATTTCATAAGAAGGTATAGAAATAGGACAGACTATAGTTTCTTGTATATATATTTTTAGAGCCAAAGGTCGAAACAGTGACTCGTGGCACATCGTACAAGTTCGCTCTACTGAACTAGTCTATAATCAAGTCATCTTGGGAGATTATGCATAACTCTTCCTTGGAGAATCCAATTTGGATCAGACTGGTGGCATTGGAAAGAGGATACAAAGGGCTACTATAGGTCGCAATTTTATAACTTAAAGATTTGAAAGTACAGAGTTACAGTCGTTTCAAGATCGAGCTCCTAAAATCAAGAAAAAGCTAGATGAGGAAGTTTGATGGCAAGGATACGGTAAATTGGATACTTCAGATGGAGCAATATTTTGATCTACATGGTGTACCACTGTTACAAAAGGTATGTATTGCATGTTCATATTTAGAACCAGAGCAATTTTTATGGTATGAAGGGCTTTGTTCTCGTAAACAACTTGTTACGTGGTCAATTTTCATGGAGGAAATGGTAGCACATTATGAGGATACAAAGAGCAACACCTTCTTTAGAGCAACACCACAACAATTGGAAATGGTAAAAGGGCTTTGTGACATAGTGGAAAGAAAAATTAAGGAAACCAGGAAGCATACCCCTCACAACTATAAATATGGAAGTGTTGTTTCTCCTAGCCTTCCACAACCTACAAGGGTTACACCACAACAATTGGAAGAAAAAAGAGAAAAAGGGCTTTGTTACAATTGTGATAGAAAATGCACAAAAGGTCGTAAGTGTGCTGAGAAGAAATTATTTTACATAGAATATGAAGAGGAGGGAGAAAAGGATCAAGAAACATCAAAAGAAGAGGATATATGCCAGGACCCCACCCCAGAGAAAGAAGAAATGAATCAGACCATATCTTGTAAAGCATTGGCAAGAATTACCACTCCTCAAAATCTCAAGATAGAAGGACATATCAAGAAGAAAAAGGTGCAAGAAGTGAAAGATCACATCGAGAAAGAAGAAATAAATCCAACCATATCTTGTAATTCATTGGTTGAAATTACCACTCCTCAAACTATCAAGATAGAAGGACATATCAAGAAGAAAAAAGTTCAAGAAGTGAAAGATCACATCGAGCATCAAGAAATGAATCCGACCATATCTTGTAAAGGATCGGAAGAAATTGCCACTCCTCAAACTCAGAAGGGCATATCAAGAAGAAAAAGGTTCAAGGAATGAAAGATCACATCGAGCATCAACAACAAGTTCTCCAACTTTTAAAGGATAACGCCACTTCGGTGCAAAATCAAACGAAACAATAGGTAGATCAACATTGTAGTGAAAAATGTTTTTATGTAGGTGATTGGGTATTTTTACTACTACATCTCAAGCAAGTTATTTATGAGAAGGAAATTTTGGCAATACTACATGCACTTAAAAAATGGCGACCTTACCGAATGGGAAGACTCTTCAAGGATGAGGATGTGGAAGCATTGTTTTGTACTATTTCTAATATCCAACTAGATTGGATAAATGAAGCAATGGATGAATGGAAGAAGGATGAAGAAGTATGGCCACTTATTCAAAAGTTGCAAAAGATCCCAATTCAAACAATATTGCCAGAAATTGAAGAGGAAGGAAAAATCATATTGGAACCTGGAGCAGTCACAGAAACAAGAACCCGATAGCTACGAAATCGATCAATTTCAGAGTATCTCATCAAGTGGAAGAACTTATCCGCTGAAGATTCCATATGGGAGGACAATAATTTTATACAGAAGCATCAAGAACTACTCAAGTGTTGAGGACAACTCTTTTTGAAGGAGAGGGGCATGTTAGGCCCCTATACTACTAGTGTAACCCCTTATTGTTATTAATACAACCCACTTATTATATTGATGTACCCATTTAGTGCCCATATTGTTACTATTGTGCCCCATAGAAGCCCACTATTGTTATTATTGTGCCCTTACATTATTATTGTTATGTCAGCTCTGATTATGTTATGACCCCTTAGACTCCTATATATAGAAAGGAGGTCTTTTCATTTGTATCATCCAAGAATTGTTCATTTATGTAATGTAAATGAGGTTGACCCCTCGAAGAGGCTGAATTCTAAGGCGTTGATCTATCTTTTCTATCTTTTTCTTGAGCTGGTTTCATAACAACCTTTTCTTGATGAAATTTTGATAGTCTACATAGATGAGATACTGATTTTTAGCAAGACTCGTGAAGAGCATGTCAAGCATGTTATGCAATTATTAGATGTCTTAAAGAAAGAAATGTTGTTTTTAAATATGTCTAAATATGAATTTCAAAAATCCTCATTAGTATATTTGGGTCATATTGTTGGAGGGGTGAATTGACGATAGATCCCTCAGAGGTCAAAGTCATTGTGAATTGGCCTAAACCCAATAATGTGATCGGGGTTAGAAGCTTTTTGGGAGCAACACAATATTGGATAAAGTTCATTTCTAACTTCTCATCAATTGTAGTTCCATTACATGCCTTGCAAAGTGTGAAACATGTTTTACAATGGTGAGGCAAGAAGTATAAATCCTTTGATTCATTGAAAGAGAGAATCAGTATAACACCAGTTCTTGCACTTCCTCATTTGAGACAACCATTTGAGATACAAACCAATACCAACCGATGCAAGTGACTATGCTATGGGAGTGGTCTTGATGCAACATGGTAAGCCTATTTGTGACCATTCTGAAACTTTTAATGGTGTAGTGGTTAACTATCCAACATATGACAAAGAATTGTATGCTTTGGTGCAAAGTGTAAAAAAATGGAAACACTATTTGATGGGAAAAGAAACTATAATTCACACTGATCATCAACCATTGCAATACTTGCAATCACAAACCAAGCTACACCAAGCGAGACATTTTAGATGGATGGGTTTCTTGCAATGATTCCACTTGGTGATAATGTATAAGAAATGCATCTATAACAAATTTTTTGATATGATATATAGACCAATTTTTAGTGCAGCCATTTTTCTTAAGAATAATTCTATCATGCATGAGAGCTATGTTGAAAAAGATGCTTTAGATGAAGATTTTAAAGATTCATATGCAAATTTGTGTCAAGGAAACTAAGTAGAGGAAGTAGATTACCATGTTCATGATAATTTTTTGTATAATCTTGGCAAGTTATGCATTCCACAGGGTGAAAGAGTCAAAATAATAAGGGAGGCACATACTTCTCTTATTGTTGGCCATTTTGGTGTAGGAAAGATAATGACACAATTACAAAAGGTATTCTTATTGGCCTCATATGAATGAAAGTGTGTCACGATATGTAAGAGGATGGTCTTTGTAGGCATGCTTTGGATACTTCCCAAAATCTCCTTTAGATTTTATATTTGGGAAATATGTTTCTATTGATGGACATAGTGACATAGATAAGGCCAAGTGATTCATTGAACAAGTTCAATTGCTGCATTATATGGTTCAAGAACAATTGGAAAAGAGTCAAGCCAAGTACAAGACAAGGTGTGATAAGCATCTTGTTGACAACATTTTTCAGGTTGGGGATGAAGTTTGGATTGACATTAGAAAGGAGAGGCTTCAAGGAGAAGGTAAAAAACTGAAACCAATTAGGTATGGACCTTTTAAGATTTTAGAAAGGATTGGTAATAATGCTTCCCATTGGATTTTTCTCCATATATGAAAACTTATGCAGTTGTTAATGTTGAGAATTTGAGATTATATGAGACTCATTTGATTGAAGATCAAGGAGATAATGTTCAAATTCCTTCAATAGAGTATTTGTCTCCTAAATTTCTTGAAGAATTGCAGCAAGATACTATCCTTGACAAGAAAACAAGAACTTCAAGAAGAGGGAATGTGGAGTACCTTTGTGTGGGTCTAAAAGGTACAAATCCAAGCAAGGCCAAATTGATTGAGATTGGAAGGTTGAGGTAATTGTACCCTCATTTGTTTGTTGACTGAAAATAGTCATTTGGAGGTCCAAAAGATTCCAGTTGGGAGGAGTGATCCAAGGGATCAGTAAAGTGCTCAAAATTAAAAGTGATAAAAAGTGCTTTAAATTGGTGCCAAAGAGTAGAGCTCACCGACCTGAATCCAACACAATTTTAATTTCTCAAAACCGATACTGTATTATCCTGATATCGTGTTTTGATTGTTTTCCCAAATAGGTAAAAAATTTGTAGGTTGGGTGCAGGACTGTTGACTGGGAAGTTCGTATGCTGACTGGAATTAGGGGAATTTTGAGGTCTAAAATGGGCCTCATAAGGAAATTATAAAATAATAGTGAAAATAATAAAATAAGACCAGATTACATCATCAAATTTTAGAGGGAAAAAAGAAAAAAACTACTTTTTCAACTTATCTCCCTATGGGTTTACTCAAATTTGGAGTGGGAAGACTCGTTGGATGCATAATTTGATTCCTCATCCAAGGAGTACCCATGTTTCATACTTTCCATGGACCCTACGACATGAAAAATGAGAAAACACATGAAAACCATTATTCCAATCACGCTTTTTCATGTATTTCTCATTTTTCGTGTAGCAAGGTCCATCAAAAGTATGCAACATGGATACTCTTTGGATGAGGAATTAAACTTTGCATCCAAAAAGTAATACCACTTGAAATTTGATTAAAACATTAGGGATATAAGTTGAAAATATGAGTTGAAAAAGTAGTTTTATTATTTTATTATTTTTTAATCTTTTTACTTTTTTACTCAAAAAATGGTGAATCATCCCCCATGGTTGACATCATCATATTGAATCCTATTGTATCTTATAAAGTTTATTTTGGTTTTACATTTTTCTTAGGAGGCCCAATTTAGACCTCAAAATTCCTCTAATGGTAGGCTGACTAGACAAGCTGACTATGTACCTCGAGCCAATGGCAGGCTGCCAAGTGACCTGACCTTATTGGACCGAATTTGTAATTTTTTGATTGGTTGTGGAATTGTTGGGTGGACCAATGGTTGGATGCAACGTGGCCCAGTCAATGGCTACCACAACGCACCCCAGTATAGTGTAAAATTTTGGTAATGGGCTGAATTGGCCTCCACAAGATTCGAACGAGCGACCTCATGCACACAAGTCAAGTTCCTTACCAATAGGTTGTGAGTGGTACTTAATAGTCATTGCAATGAATGGATATTTAAATTTTTGGTGGGTTAAGGGTCGTTGAAGGTGTCGGGGCTAAGCCCCTGGCCCCTGGTCACTACACAATGCATGAGACCGCGAGTGAAATGACCAAGGGCTCAAGGCTTAGCCCTAGCCCAAGGTATAACCATATGACATGACCGAAGGTGGATTAGAGCGGAGCACTGGCAGAAAGGTGCGAAGAATTGGGGGTGAGCCCCGGGTTTTATGACACAATAGAACTGTGGCCCAAAAGACTAGGGGCACTATGCCAATGTGGGCGAGCGGTTATCCCCAGACCTCAGGCGCATGGCCCTATGTGGCTATGATTTTCCGCCAAAAGGCATCATTGTGCATATAAACAATCTAACAAATTGCACCCAAACCAACAGGAACCTTGCCAACGCAGGGTGAAAATGGCACTCAACGGTCCCTAGAATTGTGGAATTCATCAAACAGTTAGAAGAGGAGTCTAGTTCATAGAGGAGTTAGCAACAAACCATCTCTAAAGCATAACTTCTTTAGTTTTTGGCCAAATTGAGCCCAACAAGAGCCCATCTTCGGTTTTTTTTTATTGTTTTGGAGCCATTGGAGACCCTTTTTTTACATTCTGAGCACTATAAATCCATGTAAACATAAATTTGAGCACTTAATGAAGGAGGCCGAAGATTGGAAGTTGGACTGGGAGATGTAGCCCAGGAGGGGTGAACTCCTTTATCATTTTTTTGTCTTGTGTTACTATATATGGTATATTTGTCTCTGTTTTTATGTTGCAAACTGAGTTTTAAAACCATTATTTTATGCACTTTTGTAAAGTGATCCATTTCCTAAAAGACATAAAAATTTTCTTGCATATTTTCTATCACCTTCAAATTTTTAAAACATATCAACTACAAAATAAAGTAACTATATATTTCTTTCTTTCCAACACAATGTCTCTAACCACACATCCCAAAAGAGAGGTGATTGGTAGACCAGCACAAGCAATTTTTCATAAGCAAATCCTATCAAGAAGGAAATAAAATACTACTAGGAAAGAAAATGCATGGATTAAATACACATGAGAGAAACTAGAGCCTATGGCTTGGGCCCTAACCCAAGGGGACTAAACCCTCTAAAGAAAAATCAGATTGAATATACCAAAATATTTCTAATTAACATAAGATAGTGCCCAAGTACATGATAAAGGAATGAAAATGACGAGTTCGAGCTCCTACCTCTTAGTAGTCTCTATCTGCTCCAGACATTTGAATCCTTTTGAGCCCTTTAGCTTCCTTATTTATGCAAAAACGACTCAAGGGAAACCTCCTTGAAAATAGGGTTTCTTCCCTCCAAAATCCCTAAAAAGGTGGATCTAGCTCCCTGAGATTCTTGTAGTCCTTGAGTTCATGAGTTGTTAATAGATCCTCGAATAGTGGGTGAGTAAATACATGGAGCAAGTCAAGTTGTAGGTGAGTAAATGTAGGGGACAAGCCTCCTACACCTTCTCCAGTTTCTTCCAACATATTTTTGCATAGTAAATGCACTCTTTTCCTGCACATTAATCATGTTAAGCCACAATATATGATAAACACCCTTTAACCTTCCTAATAAACACATTATAGTAAAAATATGTTGTCAAATGTGAGGAAAGAGATAATTATGTGCTAAAATATGGTCATGTGGGCCTATATACCTATTAATGAGTCCCATTAAGAATCACAATGTTCATTGTCATTGTCATTACTCAGAACTTTTCCCTAGAAGTTTTCAGAAGAAGGAAAGGACTGAGGTAACCACAAACCAATCTTTTAAGTATAGGCTCTAACAAACCTATGACTCAGAGAGGGCTCTCTCTATATGATTTAGCTTTGTTTGTTGGGATTTTAGGCTAGTTCTGAAGGTTCAGGGGGTTTTGATTTGTATTGGATGGTGGATGGTGGAATCCTTAAAACAGATGGATAAACTGATGTCTTTGGACCATTGGGCTATGGATTCAAAGAAGGGCAACAAAACTAGAATTAACTCATTAAAGGGAGTGTTCAAAGGGAAAGCTAACAAAGTAAAGTGTAGGTCTTTGGGCTGAATGGATGAAATTATCTTAACCAGGGTGAGAGAGCACGTAAGAATTCTTAGACCAGGATTAAGATGAGGAACGGAGGCTAATCATGAGCAAAGGGCAATTAACAATCCTTTACTATAGATCAGAGGGAAACTACATAGACTAAGGGGCAATAAAGGATTCCTTAACTTAGATAATTAGCAGAAAACGTTAAAATGCATAATAGTTAAAACGAAGTGCAATCAAGCAAAATTCTGGGATATCATCCATATTATAGCATTCAGATTTCAGATACATTAAATATTGTGGAAAACGTTTAAAGAAAAATAACAACACAAGAGAAAATACTTGTCTGCACTTTCGCTCTACACATGAATCCAGTGAAATGTCTTGTCTTTATTCATTAATCCAGCTTGCTAGTCCAAATAGTGATACAATAGCTTACAGTCTTTGATCAAAAGATCTATAGAAATGTCTAAGAATCCACCCTACATACTTCGAATGGTGAAGTATTTATACAAAAACTATTACAAAATATCTCAAAACAAACTTGAGATTTATTCTAGGAAATACAAGTATCTTCTTGCAAGAAGATAGAGACAACTATTGAACTATTTCACGCTGTCCCTTTTTATTTGGTACTACTGGCTTTTATGGTTGGATTTGTAGCCCTTTATGCTAGCTTGCAGTTGTGGTCTTTCACGCTGGAATCTTCTTCAACTTTTATCTTTTACCTGATACTCTTTGACCCTGATACTCTTTGACTATGCTGCCTTGTTTTCATCTGTTTAACTGGCTGCTCTCATTTTTATTGTGCCGTAACTTTTTGCTGTAAATTTATCACAATAAATCAGTCATTGCCTCCCACCATTCTACATCAGGTAATTTTACATTCATCATCCTCCTATAGATCTCATCAGCTTCAGTATACTTGGAAAAATTAGGCTTTTTGAGGAATAACTGTTTTATCTCATGATCCAGAAAAAACAAGTTCTCAAATGTGTTGTACAAAACTTTACCTGTTGGCAGCGCTTATATGGATGAAGTTCTAGCTTGTTTCTTCGCCAACTGTCTGAGTCTATTACCATAGTCCAACTGTGTGATGAGTTTATCATTAATAACTAATGAACTAGGAAATCCTTTCTCCCTCAAAATCTGGAATTTTGCCATGAACCTATCAATGGCTACCTGCATGTTATGGCACTTTTCTTCTAAGTTCAGCATTAGGTTTCTCTTGGAAAGGACCTTCCTTATTTCCAAGATGGTTTCAGTCCTATCTTCTATATTGAGTTCATGGAGCTCATACCTATTCTTGCTGTTGAGGAAGTGGATGAGTCTATTGGCATCCTCAGGCTTATCTCCCAACTCCTCCTTTACTTTCTGGATAGCTTTTGTAGCTATATTTATTAATTCTGTTTGTTCAAAAATAACTTGAATTGATGTCCAAATATCATTGACAGAGTCAATGATATTGGCCCACAACATTTCCTTGGTTTGCCGAAGGGGTTTCTCTAGTGTTAAATCTTTCTCTAAGACTTTGATTCTTTCACTCATTCTTTGGGCCTTTTGTGCCTCTTCCTTTTGCTTAAGTTGGGCAAGTTTGTATTCAGTTTCCAAACTTGCCACCTTTTTTCTTAGCTTGTTCATTTCTGTAGCCTGGACAGACATCTCTTCCATGGCTTTAACTAATTCTGCTACTTTCTCACCTGATGCACCTGTTGTTGTAGATTCTGTTGTTACTGACAAAGCTGTGGGAAGTGGAGCTATTGGTGCCAGTGAAGCTACTAGTGTAGAAGGGACTGTTGTATACACTGTAGGGATGACATCCTTAGAAGTTGTGGCCAAGCCGCCTTGCTTCAATTGAATTAAAGTGTCTAACTCATTTTTTGTCTCCTTTAATTGATCATTAAGCTTTAGGACCAAGTCCATCAACTCCTCATGTCTGGTTTGGTTCTCTAAGACTTCTAGAGTTTGAGGATGTTGTAGCTGAGGTATTTTTAATTACCTCTTATGTGCAACAATATCATCGTTTTTCTTCTTTATAAGCTGCTTTGTAGCTTTAATATCCTTGGGATCGTGTCCTAATTTAGTCACTAAGTCCTCTAAGGACTTGATCCTGGTATCCTTGGCCTATGAGGAGGCCTTATCTAACTGAAATTGTGCCGAAATGTTGTTCAAAGAGCTTTGTAGCTAATGAGCAGCTATGGCTTTACTTGTTAGGGTGGAGTATATCATCTCTCCAGCCTGTTTATGCAGTTCAATCTGGTCTATGGGATGAATATCCCTTGCCAACACTTCAATGTCAACCCTTTTGAAATCAGATGCTCTCTTGGGCTGTTGTGCTATAGGTTTGATGAAAGACATCTGCATCTTTCTCTCTTTAATGTTAAAGGTTGACGTTAGTCTTGTTTGATTTTTGGGAGTCAGCTTTAGGTACTAAGCATATGTTTGGGCCTTAAGGCTCTCATTTCTCACTTTGATTTCCTTGTACCTGTCTTTATGTCTTGGACTTTATCAGTAGGCCTACTGAAGGATGACACTTCCACACTAAGCTGCCTTTCCAACATTTGAGTCTGTGATGAGGAAGGCTCATGTATGTCTTTAGATGGAGTAGCAGGCCTACTTCTTTCTACCTCTGTGTTGGTAACCTGTGTTGATCCTTCTGTGTATTCTTGTTCGGAGGCTGTATTGAGACTTTGGCTTTTATTGTGATTTGTCTCCTAGTGTAGATCAGAGGTGCCCATTCCTGAAGTGGAAGCTCCCTCTCTGTTTCTTTTTGGAATCTTCTCCTCATTCTGAGGAGTTTGCATGACTGGAGGGGTGCTTATAACTCTTTCTTGTTCTTCTGGTACCTGCAGGAAATTTCTCTTATCAAGCTGCTTTTCCAAATCAATCAGAGCATTTTCTACAGCTACCCTTGTGCTGTCTTTGTCTACTAAAGTATTTTCCACCCATTCTGTTTGATTTGCATATGCCTCTATTTCTGGTATGGGGTGGTGGATGAAAGGTCCTAGCTTGACCTTTTGCCTTTTCTTGGTAATGAATTCCAATGGGTCATATCTCCATACGAAACTTCTTTGGAATTTCAAGCTTTGCAGGATTAGGTCTGCCTCTTTCCCTGCCTCTCTGGAATTACATATGAAGGGACCTAACTAATCTTTGATTTTGAAATTGGTCTTCTTCTTGGCATTGACAAAGTTGACCTCATCTGCATTGATGATTTGTCTGTAATATTCTAAGGCAAACAACCTCATGGAGAGGTATCTTGGCAACTTATATGGTGCAAGTAGGCAACCATATATTTTGATTTCTGTGTGGTTTTGGTAAAGGTGCCAATCAACCACTATGGTTTGATTGGAAAGCGGAGGACTCTCTTTATCTGGCCTTATCCTAGGTGGAGGATTCCCAGTGAGCATAGTCATGATTGGATGCACAAAAGAGTCTATGAAGTCAGAGTATGTATAAGGTGATCTAAACTCATGGAAAAGTGGGGTCCAAAAGATGACAGATCTGGGTTGGCCCCTGGTGTCAAGCTTCTGGAGAGTAAATGGAAACTTCTCTGATTGATAATACAAAAATAGACAGTACAGAACAGAGGAGTATTTGAATACTCTCTAATTTTTGATTCTTGTGAACTGCTCATGCATCCTATCATCTATGAAAATGGCAAAGTCATATATCATTGCAGGAGGTTTCCTTGGGGTATAGATGGACATGAAATTAAGAATAAGTTCATCAATGTATTCACTGGTAAAGTAACCCAAAACACAGGATATCATGGTTACAATGTTCCCCATTGAGAGAAAATAGTTACTACATATGGAAGGTGATCATTAGGGATGTGATTCTCCTCTCTAATGAATATTTGGAACAATTGGGCCAATCTTGAGGTGCTCAATTTGGGATACTGGTCCAACAGGTATCCAATTTAGAGTGGGGTTAGATTTGACCCTGGTTGGAGTTGCAGCATTTCATTAATGGACTTGGCTACAATAGTCAAAAGGACCTTTTGGTCATGAGACATGATGGCTCTATGGCTGGGGACTAGCATGCATAGCACATATGAACCACTTCTAGAAAGATATTAGCTTGGGGGAATTGGTACCTAGGTAAATTAGACTCCTAGAGGCTAATATCATCTGTGTGGTTCAAGTAGTTGTGTCTGCTCAGGCAATGAATTTTGAGCAAAAGCTCTATGGCATGGTATCTTTGATTTGGAAATCCCTGTCGGCCAGGGGAAGGTGGTCCAAGTCTAAGCGTGGAGTAGTAATGGGTCTAACGTCCATGGAGATAGGGGTAGCCATAATTCAATTCTTGTGGATTTGAATTATGCTCTTGGGGGTTTATCAGAGGTTTTGATATTTTCTAGAGGGTTTAGGCAAGTAATTTCTTTAATTGACAGTATTTTTACTCAATTTCTTAATTTAAAATATTGCATAGGCCATAGGTTTTAGGATTTTACAGGGGTAAGAAGTATTTCGTGGTGAAATACCTGGAATTGGGCAATTTGGCTCTGAAATTGCTAGTTCACAGTAGCTGTAGCGGTTGGCGTAGTCTTGGTACAGTCTGAAAAGGTTGGCTGGCTGTCTGTAATGTCTTCTGGGGCGGAATTGGAAGTCTGTGGATAAACTCGGCATTTGCAATGGTTGGCAATGATTTTTTATAATTTACACAGAGAATGCGTGAAAAAAGGTAAAAGAGGGCTTTGTGGTCTTTTATAGAGAAAACGGTTAATTTTTTTGCGGGTTCACTTTTGAATGAATAGTGATGGTTTTTCGGTTAAATGGGGGAAGTGGTTTTGGAGGGCCATTGCACTGCTTTCGTGGTGCGAGCCGTATACGGGAGGGGTCACCCGATGCCATACATCTTCTGACACATAGCATTGGGGACTAGGAGGAAAACAACTTTATCGAGCAGTGATTGTTCATCAATTGGGAGCGACCGATATGATTGTGCATCATTGGATGTGGGGGAGGGAAAATCAATGGTAGTTGGGAGGTGAAGCTGCACAGGGGGAAAATGACGGGGACTTAGTTATGGTGGTCCAGGATTAGTTTAAGGACTAATCAAGGGTTAAGTAATCAGGTTGGGATTTCAATGAGGGATTAGGGAGTCGAGTGAAGCCGGTGTGGGATTAACTTAATTTACCAGGGTTAGGTAAATTAAGTGAAATTATATTGGGATAAGGGGTAGCTTATATTAGTTTTGGTTTAAAACTAAGGGGTTGGGATATTCTATATAGGGTTTTAATTTAATATGGGCTTGATGGGTTTTCGGGAATTTACATAGTATAGTTAGCTTAATTAATATGAAAGTGATGGTAGAGTGGATTTGCTTAAGGAAAAGAGGTTAAGTGTCTGTGATTGTGTGTTTTGATTTACACTCAGGATAAAAACTTTTTGGGGGGTTTTTGTGTGAAAAGGTTTTACAAGGGGGTTCCCACTTGTCCTAGGTAAAAGATGTCAACCATAGGAAAGAGTGATTTTATTAGGGAAATGAAGGGGGAATGTGTTTTCATGGAGGGGGTTCTAGTACTTGTCCCTCTAAGTCATTAAGCCGAGGGTCCTGTCCCTCCAAAAGGTAGAGAAATGCTTTGAGCCCTTTTGACTTGTGGGATTTAAGTACCAGAACTTATTTATGGGAAATTAGTGAATTAAAGGGGTGAAATGAATGAGGGGATGTTAAATAAACCATATTGTGGACCGTCGTCTTTGCTTTGTTTACTGCTTATGCTCAGTTGAAATATGCATTTAAAACCATGACATAAATGATTTTGTATAATCACATGATATTTCTGCAACCCTTCTACTACTTACCCATTTACTCATCCTACCATTTTTTCTTCATTTTATTTGGGTGCATTTAGGCTAGCAAACCCTTATCAGTCTTTTTCTTTTCTTTTACAAAGTAAACTATCTAATTCTAACATTATCACATCCAAGGGCTCAGATTAAACTGATGATCTCCTTTTATTTACTCTACCTATCTAATGATCTACCAAGATTACACTGTTTGGTCAGATTTTATTCACTAATTATAAACATATAATTCAAAGCATGGTATAATCAAGATTAAACAGTTTTATTACCATGGATTGTGGCATGAGTAACAAGCTACACACAATCATTATTATGCATAAAAGTAAATAGCAGTGGCATTTTGACTTGCACACTTTCATGGTCTCTTTTTGTCTTTTGGGGTTCATATATCATTCTTTTTTGACCTTTGCTTATGCTTTTGTACTTTGATTATTCTTTTAGGACATACCCTCTTTACATTTTTAAAATTTTTAATATGGAAAACATTTTCAGAAAGCAAAGGTATGTACAATTTTACAAGGCTTAATCTTAGTCATTCAAAATTATGACTCCTATTGGTATAGGAACCTAACAGTGGCTCCACTTGGGGATGGCATTTCTTAGTGAAATGTCAAGAACTTTCTAGATCAGTAGCCTCTGAATTGTTGTTGATATTTCCTTGCAAAATTTTCCTCTATGCCTCTACATTATTGATACTTATGATAGTAGATATTTTAAAGCTTAGGGCCTTCTCTTCAGGCTTCAACTTCAAAAATCACCATCCAATCCAAACTAGACTTTTGAAAATAGAATATATACAAATGGGAAATGAAAAATTAGTAACTAGGCTCAAAATAATGTTTTAGCATTCGACCATTCACTGGCCCACCTTTTTCTTCTGTACCATCAAGCTCTCTCAGGAAGAAAGCATTATTACCTCTAAAAGCATAAATGACATATGGGCCTTTCCATAGGAAATCAAATTTCCCATGTTTACCTTTGTCTTCCCTCCTTGAATCCCACTTGAGCACCTTGTCACCAAGGTAGAAATCTTTAGCCTTGGTTCTTTTATCAAAAATCTTTTTAACTCTTTCCTGCACAACTTGAGACCTAATATAGACTTCTTCCCTGGTTTGTTGAAGATGAATTGTTTGGTTGATTCTTCTCTGGATACTATTTGGTTCAACCTGCATTTCTTGAAGCAACTTCATCACTAGTGTTCCCAAGGAAGATGGAAAAATAGCTTCCATCCCATAAACTAGTTGATAGGGAGAAGTACCAATTGATTTCTTAGTGGTTAGTCTGTCTGCCCATAGGGCATTGACTAGCTTCTTGTTCCATGTTTTCTTATTTTCCTCTAGCAACTTTTTAATGATGTTTACCAAGCTTTTGTTTGAGGATTCTGCCAGTCCATTTCCTTGAGGATAATAGGTTGTGGAATGGCCCAGGGTTATATGATACTTGTTGCAGAAATCTATCATTCTTTTGGATTTAAACGCTGTTGCATTATCAGTAATGAGGTTAGTTGGACATCCAAATCTTGATAGAATATTGGTTTCAAGGAAGGTTATGATAACAATGTCTGTGGCTTGCCTTGAAGGTATGGCCTCTATCCATTTTGTGAAATAGTATGTGGTTGTGAGGATCCATTTATGTTGGGCAGAGGAGGGTGGGTGAATTTCACCAATCAAGTCTAAACCCCATTGTTGAAAAGGTATTTTTGCAAAGATTGGCTTGAGGGGTAAAGGTAAAAGATTTTTATTTCCCTCAAAAAGTTGGCATTTGTGACAGGAGGTCACGTATTTCTTGAAATCAAAAAACAAGGTAGGCTATTAGAAACCAACTCTAAGGATATTATCTGCAGTGATCTTCCAGTAAAGGTGTCCTCCACAGCCACCTGCATGAAACTCTTACAAAACTCTATCAGATTCATCTTTTAATAAGCAATTGAGAAGAATGCCTTCATGATCTCTCCAAAACAAAGCATTGTCCAATATACAAAATTTCAAGGATTTCATCTTTAAAAACCTGCTTTTAGTTCTAGATAATTCGGGAGGAGCTTGTAAGTTCTGTAAAACATAAATAATATCAGCATACCAAGGTGATTCAATAAAGGCCTGGCTGATTAGTGGAGTCGCCATCTCCTCTTCATCACCTATTGCTACAATAAAGTTTATATCCAAGGCCTGACAGTTCAATTCAGTTATGAGTTTAGTTAAACCTTGGACATTGATTAACTTAGTTGGTTTGATTTCTATATCATATTCTAAAATAGTAGCAATCCACTTTCCCCTCTTTCCATCTGGAGCTTCCTGAGTTAGGATGCCTTTGATTACTAAATTTTGAACGTAGGCCACTATATGAGAATATAAAATGTATACCCTAAAATCCTTAATGGCTTTGACTAAAGCCAATGCTTGTTTTTCCATTATATTGTATTTTAAGGGGGCATCTCTTAGGGTTTGCTAAAGAAAGCAACAGGTTGTTCATATCCCTGGTCATTTTTATGCGATAGAACTGTAGCTATTGTGTGCTTAGAAGCAAAGGAAAATAAGATGAAATCTCTATCAAATTTTGGACTGATTAACACAGGTGTTTTGGTTAAGGCCAGTTTAATGTCTTCAAAAGCTTTTTAGCCTCAAAATTCCATTTTATGGTTGAATCATTTTTCAGCATATTGTTAAGTGATTTAATTAATTCTGCTAGATAAGATATAAATCTTCTAAGAAAGTTAATTTTTTCTAAAAAGGCTTGTAACTCTCTAAAGTTCCTTGGGTGTTGTATTTGCAAGATGGCTTCTATTCTTGCAGGGTCTATTCTTATGCCATCTTTTGAGATTATGTGACCTAACTACTTTCCTTCTTCTAACCCAAACAAAGATTTCTTCAGGTTTAAGGAGATTCCATATTTCCTGCATTTAATAGAAACTTGCCTTAGATGATCCAAATGTTGATTGTCAGGTTTTGAAAAGTAATGTCATCTAGGTATATCACAAGGAAATGAACAATTTCTTTTGCAAAGGCTATATCCATAGCCCTCTAGAAAGTGGATCCTACATTCATTAGCCCAAAAGGCATTTTCACATACATAAATGTGCCCCACGGAGTAGTGAAGGAAGTCTTGGGTTGGTCATCTGGATGAACCAAAATTTTATTGTAACCAGAAAACCCATCCAATAATGAGATTCTGGTTGATCCAACTACCCTTTGTAAAATGTGATCCATTTTGGGGAGAGGGTAATTGTCTTTTAATGACACTTTGTTGAGATTTCTGAGATCCACACAGAGTCTGATCTCACCAGTTTTCTTCCTAGTTGGCACCAAGTTTGAGACCCAATCAGAGAACCTAATTGGTGCAATTATTTTGGCATCATACATCCTTTGAATTTATTTTTCAATTGAAGGTAATAAGACAAGATTGATCCTTCTAAGTTTTTGTCTGAAAGGCTTTTGATTTTCTTTAATAGGGATTGTGTGCTGGATGATGTTGGTGTCATAGGATTTGAGGTCCTCATAACTCCAAGAAAAAACATCCTGAAATTCTTTCAACAACTCAATGTATTTTACTTTTTCAGTGGGAGGTAATGATTTTGAAAGTTTGATCAGTTTAGGATTTTCATTGGTGCCTATATTACATTCCTCTATATCAAACCTTACTGGTTCCATTTTAGGTTTCCTAGGAACATCATTTGAATCAAATAAATCTTCCAGAGGGGTTAATCCCTTTGGTAAGAATTTATCCTTGAGATTAATTACTTCGGTTTCTTCACTTATTATTTCATCAATCTCAATTCGCTCTAAGTTATCTACATCTGATTTAGTAAATTTAGTTGGGTTAAATCTATCTAGTTCATCACCTTCTATCTCATTAATTTCTAACTCATCCTTAGAGTCAGGATCTATGGATTTATCAATATCTATGTTGTGATTTGAAAACTCTTATTCTAAATTTAAAAAGTTATTTATCTGTTTATCATTAGAAAATACTTGCCAGTTCTTCAAATTATCTGGAATTGCAGGTTCGCGCATAACTTTAGCCGTGTACTGATGGTTAGGTTGAAAGGGTAAATTTCAGGTGCTGGCAAACATTGTTAAACTATGAGCCTGCATATTGTGTTTTCTGGGGATTACTGTAAGCTTAGTTTCTAAGAAAGTATTAAGTATTTCTACAATAGTTCCTCTATAACAACTTAATCTAGGGTCCTTTGTCATATATACAACATCAATCTATTTTATAACTAGTTCAGAGTCTCCCATGACAGAAACTCTTTTAGCTCCAAGATTCCTAACTAATTTAAGACCTAAAATTAATGCTTCATACTCGGCCATATTGTTAGTACATTTAAAATTCAGTCTGTATGCATGGCCTTCTGAGTGATTATTCTCCAGATTATATATCCATACTCCTGCTCTTGCTCCAAACTTATTGATTGACCCATCAAATTCAAGATGCCATAATATCTCATGCTCATAATTTTCACTATCTGGTGCAACAAACTTTTCCTCATTTAAAGCAATTTGGCCACCTTGTTTATTGGAAAGTTCTAAAGTTTGGTTAGTTTTATTTTGAATAGAAACTGCAATTTCTTTTGGTTCTATATCAATACTGTCTAAAAGAGTTTCTTGTGTTTGATCAGCATTATATAGGATAAAGAAATCAATGTCTAAATGTACAGAGTAGAAAGGAAAGTTTTGAGGCCAATCCTAGCTACTTACCATGTATTTCATTAAAGTTTCTTAGTACAACTTCTTAGGTTGTCCAAAAATAGAGATTGTTGCATATGACATATCAAGTTGTAAAGATCCCTGAAGTTTGTCTCCCCATGATTAGGACAACAGCATGCCATACTTTGGTGGGATGTCAACAACCACAATATCCATAAGGATGCTTTTGGCAGGATATTGAACTAAGGTAACACACATGTCTTTAATCGATCATAGACATTTTACTTGACTTAAGTCAAATGATAATAAGTCCTTGTAAGGCCTTGTAATGTCTAGGTTTAATTTCTCCATTACTAATTTGGGAATTAAGTTGTGGGAGGCCCCAGAATCCAACATTGCATTGTGTAGAATTTTTTCATGGATGCTAAGGTTAATGTAGAAAGGTGATACTCCTTCTAGTGGTATTCCATTAACATCTAGACCAAATATAAGTTCTGGTTGGTCATCAAACAGGTTAACAAAATCCTCATTTTCAACAATGTTTAAGGTCTGGTTTATCTGTGATTTGTAAGTTTCATTATTGATTAGTTCTGTTAAAGGGAATGAAATTTTTAGCTTAGCCACCTTTGCTCCCAAACTGAATGACAAAGGGGTTTTTCCTATTTGAGGGTTTTGAATTTTGACAGCAGGGATTTGAGTAGGATGGTCTTCTTTTCCTTTATTGGGGACCTCTTTTTGTGGGTTTTCAAATTTGGTGTTTTGAGGTTTGTCCACTGGTTCTTTAGGGGGAATTGAAGTGGATGGCTGATCATCAGAGGGTTGATTAGGGGTTATATCTACAATGGTGGGGCCAAAAGGATTCTGGTTGTGTCTGGGGAGAATTTGGAGGATTTTAGAAACCCAGGCTTCTTTGATTTTCTTAGGTTGATTTTTCACTGTTTTCTTGGTTTGGTCAGGGACATCAGTGTTATTTTTCTTCTTAGATCATACTATTTATGCACTTCAAAGATGGTAGAATCATAACCTTGTTTATAATCAAATGACTCTCCAGACTGGATTTGCAATTGTTGTAGCATATGGAGTTCCTTCTCATCTTGGGTTAGAAAAACAGTATCCTCATCATGTAATCCCATCAGGTTAATCTGTGTATCTTATTCTAGATCTTCTGACTGGGATGTTTCTTCACAATTTTCTTGAAGAGGAGGCCTAATATTCTAATCAGGTCCATTTTTTCTGGTGTTTTGGTTTTGGTTTTTTCTAAAGTTCGGGTTTCTAACTGGAGGTGCTTGTTGATTATCCCATTGGGGTTTCCTTTCTATGTTATCTATTCTATCCATTAGTCTTTCCATACTTTTGGCTAAACTATCTATTTTGATGTTCGATGGTGAAGCTTCATCTTTAGTAGTTCCTCTTTTTTTCATTTCTAACTCTAGTTTTTTTAGCTAACAAATTAGCTTCAACACTAACAACTAGACTTTGTATTTCTTCTAATGTTGGGGGGTTTCTTTCCCTAAGTTGGAATGCCATATCTGTGTCAAAACCATCAGGGAATTTTATTAAGGCTAAGTCAGGTGAGGGTCTAAGATTAACTAGGATTGCGTTATATATACTGTTAAATCTAGTGCAGTAATCTTGAACAGTTTCACTAGGTCCCCTTCTAATATTTTCATATTCTGAAAGGATTTGTAGGGGATTTTTCTTCTTTTCCCATCTGTTCAAAAATTGTTGATGAAATGCTTCTAAACTATCAATACTATTATCAAGCAATGCTCTAAACCATTTCCTAACATCACCAGCTAAAGTCTGAGCAAATAGTCTCATTTGAACATCCACAATATCAATTTCATGTAGTTCAAAGTAATCTATCATCTTCTTGACATGGTGCTGTGCAGTGTAGTGTCATGTGCCATCAAATTGAACAATTTTGCTCTGGTAGTCTGCTAGCATAGCACCAAGTGGGGTAGGTAAAGAAAGGGGAGCATATATGTTTGCCATGGTTGTAGGCTCGAAAGGGTTAAGATGTGGATGAAGAATGGATGAAGAACTAGGACTAGTAGGTGGTGAATGGGATATGATAGGTTGGTGAGGAAGAGTAGGTACAAATGGTGGTGAAGAATGGACTTCGGAAGGTATTATTGATGAAGTTGATGGAAACAATGGTGAACTTAAAGTAATGGAAGATTGTTCAGAAAGTTCAGGGGCTGTGGAAGTATTAACAGGTGACTATGGAGATTTCAGAATGTACTCATCAATGGATTTGTTGGCCTATTGAACTTCAAGGTTTGCAACGAATTCAGGATCTAGAACAGTTTCACTGAGTGCACTTTCAGATTTTGTTCTAAATAATGAAAGATCAAATGACTCATCAAATTCAAGTTCTTCTAGAAATAACCATTCATCAGGGCATGAATTAGCTTTAACTACTGATTAACTGAACTTTCTTATTTTTTGGATTTTCTTGAAATCAGGTTGGGATTATCAAATACTAGGACAGGATTTGGGTCTGGATTAGCCCTAGTAAAATGAGTCTTCCTGGAAGCCATAGTTTCAAACTTTTTAATTGTTTTTGTGATATTTTTTAAAAGAACTTCTAACAAATGACTTTAAGAGGCTAAAAATAAAAATTTAGGATTTTCTTAAAGCTTTATTAAGAATGAGGATTCGAAGTCCTCAGTGGAGTTGTCACTATGTTATCACTCAGAACTTTTCCCTAGAAGTTTTCAGAAGAAGGAAAGGACCGAGGTAACCACAAACCAATCTTTTAAGTATAGTCTCTAGCCAACCTATGACTCAGAGAGGGCTCTCTTTATATGATCTATCTTTGTTTGCTAGGATTTTAGGCTAGTTCTAAATGTTCAGGGGGTTTTGTTTTGTATTGGATGTTGGATGGTGGATCATAAAACATATGGATAAACTGATGTATTTGGACCATTGGGCTATGGAGTCAAAGAAGGGTAGCATAACTAGAATTAACTCATTAAAGGGAGTGTTCAAAGGGCAAGCTAGCAGAGTAAAATGCAGGTCTTTGGGCCAAATGGATGAAATGACCTTAACCAAGGTGAGAGAGCACCTAAGAATTATCACACCAGATTAAGATGAGGAACAAAGGTTAATCATGAGCAAAGGGCAATTAAGAATCCTTTACTATAGATTAGAGGGAAACTACCTAGACTAAGGAGCAATCAAGGATTCCTTAACTTAGATAATTAGCAGAAAACATTAAAATGCATAATAGTTAAAACAGAGTGAAATGAAGCAAATTCTGGGATATCATTCCATATTATAGCATTCAGATTTCATATACATTAAAGATTGTGGAAAACTTTTAATGAAAAATAACAACACAAGAGAAAATACTTATCTGCACTTTTTCTCTACACATGAATCCAGTGAAATGTCTTATTTTTGTTCATTAATCCATCTTTCTGGTCCAAAAAGTGATACAATAGCTTACAGTCTTTGATAAAAAGGTCTATAGAAATGTCTAAGAATCGACCCTACATACTTTGAATGGTGAAGTATTTATACAAAAACTATTACAAAATATATCAAAACAAACTTGAGATTTATTCTAGGAAATACAAGTATCTTCTTGCAAGAAGATAGAGACAACTATTGCACTATTTCATGTTATCCCTTTTTATTTGGTACTGGTAGCTTTTATGGTTGGATTTGTAGCCCTTTATGTTGCGTTGCAGTTGTGGTCTTTCACACTGGAATCTTCTTCAACTTTTATCTTTTACCTGATACTCTTTGACCCTGATACTCTTTGACTATGCTGCCCTGTTTTCATCTGTTTACCTGACTTCTCTCATTTTTACTGTGCAATAAATTTTTGTTGTAAATTTATCAAAGTAAATTATTCATTGCCTCCCACCATTATGAATCAGGTAATTTTACATTCATCATCCTCCTATAGATCTCATCAGCTTCAGTATACTTGGCAAAATTGGGCTTGGTGAGGAATAAGTGTTTTATCTCATGCTCCAGAAAAAACAAGTTCTCAATTGTGTTGTACAAAACTTTGCCTATTGGAAGTGCTTTTATGGATGAAGAGCCAGCTTTTTCATTCACCAACTATCTGACTCTATTACCATAGTCCAATTGTACCATGAGTTTATCATTAATAACTAATGGACTAGGCAATCCTTTCTCCCTCAATATCCAGAATTTTCTCAAGAACCAATCAATGGCTACCTACATGTTATGGCACTTTTCTTCTAAGTTCAACATTAGGTTTCTCTTGGACAGGACCTTCCTTATTTCCAAGATGGTTTCAGTCCTATCTTCTATATTGAGTTCATGGATCTCATACCTATGCTTTTTGTTGAGGAAGTGGATGAGTCTATTGGCGTCTCAACCTTATCTCCCAACTCCTTCTTTACTTTTTGGATAGCTTCTGTAGCTATCTTTATTAATTCTGTTTGTTCAAAAATAACTTGAATTGATGGCCAAATATCATTGATAGAGTCAATGATATTGGCCCACAACATTTCCTTGGTTTTCCCAAGGGGTTTCTCCAGTGTTAAATCTTTCTCTAAGACTTTGATTCTTTCACTCATTCTTTGGGCCTTTTGTGCCTCTTCCTTTTGCTTAAGTTGGGCAAGTTTGTAGTCAGTTTCCAAACTTGCCACCTTTTCTCTTAGCCTGTTCATTTCTGTAGCCTGGATAGACATCTCTTCCATGGCTTTAACTAATTCTGCTGCTTTCTCACCTGATGCACCTGTTGTTGTAGATTCTACTGTTACTGGAAAAGCTGTGGCAGGTGGAGTTGTTGGTGCCAGTGAAGCTGCCAATGTAGAAGGGACTACTGTAGATACTGTAGGGATGAAATCCTTAGATGTTGTGGCCAAGTCACCTTACTTCAATTGAATTAAAGTGTCTAACTACTTTTTTGTCTCCTTTAATTAATCATTAAGCTTTAGGACCAAGTCCATCAACTCCTCATGTCTTGTTTTGTTCTCTAAGACTTCTAGAGTTTAAGGATGTTGCAGATGGGGTATTTTTAATTGCCTCTTAAGTGCAGCAATATCATCATTTTTCTTCTTTATACGTTGCTTTGTAGCTTTAATATCCTTAGGATCGTGTCCCGATTTAATCACTAAGTCCTCTAAGGACTTGATCTTGGTATCCTTGGCCTATGAGGATGCCTTCTCTAACTGAAATTCTCCTGAAATGTTGTTCAAAGAATTTTGTAGCTCATGAGCAACTATGGATTTACCTGTTATGGTGGAATATATCATCTCTCCAGCTTGTTTATGCAGTTCAATCTGGTCTATGGGATGAATATCCCTTGCCAACAGTTCAAAGTCAACCGTTTTGAAATCAGATGCGGGCTGCTGTGTTGTATGTTTGATGAAAGACATCTACAGCTTTCCCTCTTTAATGTCAAAGGATGACATTAGTCTTGCTTGATTTGTGGGAGTCAGCTTTAGTTACTGAACATATCTTTGGGCCTTAAGCCTCTCGTTTCTCACTTTGATTTCCTTGTACCCGTCTTTTATGTCCTAGTCTTTATCAGTAGGCCTCCTGAAGGATGACACTTCCACACTAAGCTACCTTTCCAACATCTGAGTCTATGATGTGGAAGACTCATATATGTCTTTAGATGGAGTAGTAGTTCTACTTCTTTCTACCTTTGTGTTGGTAACCTGTGTTGATCCTTATGTGTATTCCTGTTTAGAGGCTGGATTGAGCCTTTTCCTTCTGCTGTGACTTGTTTCATGGTGTAGATTGGAGGTGCCCATTCCTAAAGTGAAAGCTCCCTCTCTGTTTATTTTTGGAATCTTCTCCTCATTCCGAGGAGTTTGCATGATTGGAGGGGTGCTCATAACTCTTTCTTGTTCTTCTGGTACCTACTGGAAAGTGCTCTCATCAAGATTCTTTTCCAAATTAATCATAGCATTTTCTACATCTACACTCGTGATGTCTCTATCTACTAAAGTATTTTCCACCCATTCTGTTTGATTTGCATATGACTCTATTTCTGGTATGGGGTGGTGGATGAAAGGTCCTAGCTTGACCTTTTGCCTTTTCTTGGTAATCAATTCCAAAGCACCATATCTCCATACGAAACTTCTTTGGAATTTCAGGCTTTGCAGGATTAGGTCTGCCTCTTTCTTTGCCTCCCTGGAATTGCATATGAAGGGACCTAACTAATCTTTGATTTTGAAATTGGTCTTCTTCTTGGAATTGACAAAGTTGACCTCATTTGCATTGATGATCTGTCTATAATATTCTAAGGCAAACAACCTCATGGGGAGGTATCTTGGCAACTTATATGGTGCAAGTAGGCAACCATATATTTTGATTTTTGTGTGGTTTTGGTAAAGGTACCAATCACCCACTTTGGTTTGCTTGGAAAGCTGGAGGACTCTCTTTATCTCTGGGCTTATCCTAGGTGGAGGATTCCCAGTGAGCATAGTCATGATTGGATGCACAAAAGAGTATATGAAGTCAGAGTATGTATAAGGTGATCTAAACTCATGGAAAAGTGGGGTCCAAAAGATGACAAATCTGGGTTGGCCCATGGTATCAAGCTTCTGGAGAGTAAATGGAAACTTCTCTGATTGATAATACAAAAATAGACAGTACAGAACAGAGGAGTATTTGAATACTCTCTAATTTTCCATTCTTATGAACTGCTCATGCATCATATCATCTATGAAAATGGCAAAGTCATATATGATTGCAGAAGGTTGCCCTGGGGTATAGATGGACATGAAATTAAGAATAAGTTCATCAATTCACTGGTAGAGTAACCCAAAACACAGGATATCATGGTTACAATGTTCTAGCCCCATTGAGAGAAAATAGTTTCTACATATGGAGGTGGATCATTAGGGATTTGTTTCTCCTCTCTAATGAAGGTTTGGAACAATTGGGCCAATCTTGAGGTGCTCAGTTTGGGATATTGGTCCAACAAGTCTCCAATTGAGAGTGGGGTTAGGTTTGGCCCTGGTTGGTGCTGCAACATTTCATTAATGGACTCGGCTGTGATAGTGGAAAGGACCTTTTGGTCATGAGACATGATGGCTCAGGATGTAGCATGCATAGCACATATGAACCAATTTTGGAAAGATATGAACTTGGGGAATTGGTACTTAGGTAAATTGGACTCCTAGAGGCCAATATCATCTGTGTGGTTCAAGTAGTTGTCTCTACTCAGGCAATGAATTTTGACCAGAAGCTCTATGATAGTGGTATCTTTGATTTGGAAATCCCTGTTGGCTAGGGGAAGGTGGTCCAGGTCTAAGTGTGGAGTAGTAATGGGTCTAACGTCCATGGAGACAGAGGCATCCATAATTTAGTTCTTGTGGATTTGAATTATGCTCGGAGGGGGTTTATAAGAGGTTTTGAGATTTTGTTAGAGGATTTAGGCAAGTAATTTCTTTAATTGACAGTATTTTTAATCAATTTCTTAATTTAAAATACTACATAGACCATAGGTTTTAAGATTTTGTAGGGGTAATAGGTATTTCGTGGTGAAATACCTAAAATTGGGTGATTTGGCTCTGAAATTGCTGGTTCACGGTAGCTGCAGTGGTTGGTGTAGTCTTGGTACAGTTTGAAAATGTTGGCTAGTTGTCTGCAACGTCTTCTAGGGCAGAATTGGAAGTCTGTGGGTAAATTCGGCATTTTCAGTGGTTGGAAATGGTTTTTTAGAAGTTACACAGAGAATGCATGAAAAAGGGTAAAAGAGGGCTTCATGGTCTTTTATAGAGAAAATGGTTAATTTTTTGGCAGGTTCACTTTCAAATGAATAGTGATGTTTTTTCGATTAAATGGGGAAAGCGGTTTTGTAGGGCCATTGCACCGCTTTCGTGGTGCAGGTAGTATTCAGGATAGGTCTCCTGATGCCATACATCGTCTAACATGTAGCATCGGGGACTGGGAGGAAAACCACTTTATTGGGTAGTTATTGTTCATCCATTGGGTGCGCCTGATATAATTGTGCGTCGTTGGATGTGGGGGAGGGAAGATCAATGGTAGTCGAGAGGCGAAGCTGCGAGGGGGAAAATTAAGGGGGTTTGATGGGGGGCCCAAGGACTTAGTTATGGTGGTTTGGGATTAGTTTAGGGACTAATCAAGGGTTAAGTAATCGAGTCGGTCTTTTAATGAGGGATTAGGGAGTCGGGTAAAGCCGGTGCGGGATTAACTTAATTTACTGGGGTTAGGTAAATTAAGTGAAATTCTATTGGGATAAGGGATAGCCTATATTAGTGTTCATTTAAAATTAAGGGGTTGGGATATTATATATAGGGTTTTAATTTAATACGGGCTTAATGGGTTTTCGGGGAATTTACATAATAAAGTTAGTTTAATTAATATGAAAGTGATGGCAGAGTGGATTTTCTTAAGGAAAAGGGGTTAAGTGTATGCCATTGCGTGTTTTGATTTACACTTAGGATAAAAACTTTTAGCGGGTATTTGTGTGAAAGGGTTTTACAAGGGGGTTCCCACTTGTCCTAGGTAAAACATGTCAACCATAGGAAAGTGTGATTTTATTAGGGAAATGAGGGGAAATGAAGGGGGGGTGTGTTTTCATGAAGGGGGTTCTAGTACTTGTCCCCCTAAGTCATTAAGCCGATGGTCTGGTCCCTCCAAAAGTCAGAGAAATGCTTTGAGCCTTTTTTACTTGTGCGATTTAAGTACTAGAACTTATTTATGGGAAATTAGTGAAGTAAAGGGGTGGAATGAATGAGGGGATGTTAAATAAACCATATTGTGGACCATTGTATTTGCTTTGTTTACTGCTTATGCTCATTTGAAAGATGTATTTAAAACCATGGCATAAATGCTTTTGTGTATTCACATGATATTTCTGCAACGCTTCTACTACTTACCCATTTACTCATCCTACCATTTTTTCTTCATTTTATTTGTGTGCGTTTAGGCTAGCAAACCCTTATCAATCTTTTTCTTTTCTTTTACAAAGTAAACTATCTAATTCTAACCTTATCACATCCAAGGGTTCAGATTAAACTGATGAGCTCATTTTATATACTCTACCTATCTAACGATCTGACAAGATTACACTGTTTGGTTAGATTTTATTCACTAACTATAAACATATAATTCAAAGCATGGTATAATCAAGATTAAACAGTTTGACTACCATAGATTGTGGCATGAGTAACAAGCTACACACAATCATTATTATGCATAAAAGTAAATAGCAGTGGAATTTTGACTTGCACACTTTCATGGTCTCTTTTTATCTTTTGGGGTTCATATATCTTTCTTTCTTGACCTTTTCTTATGCTTTTGTCCTTTGATTATTCTTTTAGGACATACCCTCTTTACATTTTTTAATTTTTTAATATGGAAAACATTTGCAGAAAGCAAAGGTATATACAACATTACAAGGCTTAATCTTAGTCATTCAAAATTATGACTCCTATTGGTATAGGAACCTAATAGTCGTAATTTAAATTTTAGGTTGTGTGATATTGACAAGGCTAATTTTGTGTAAGTTCATTTCTAAACTTAATTCAGAACATACGAGTTAGGAAATTTCCTTTAGTTCAATAGAGTGTTTTTATTGCAAGAAAAATAACTAATGTGCACTTCTATGTGGAATAATGTAAATTATATATTAATTTTACAATATGTTTATCCCAACCCATAAATTACCAATAAATTGTCAATTGTTTTACATTAAAATATTAATTATATGTTTTGTTACTATTAAATATCGATTGCAATAATAAGGATGTTGGGTTAGTCTTGAGTGAACCACTCAGTAATTAAGATAACATTAATTTGGTCAAGGATGGGTTCAACATTAGTGGTTTGTAGGACCATGATATTGGGTAAGCCATAGTATTTAATGTGATAAATCCTATTTAAAGGTTTGAAGAAATCCATTATAAAATGATTTAAATGGCATGGTGTTTGTTTAACTTTATCAAGGAAATAATAGATATATATTTGGATTTGCACAAGAGTTTCCAACATAAATATTGACTTTATGTGCTTGTTTTTGTTTCTTGTGCCTATCTCAATGTGTTACTTCTTTCATTTGGTATTAGAGAAAGAAAAACCTAGACTCGGTAGTAATAGTGGTATGATGGCAAAAGAACATTGACGATAGAAAATGAAGAAATAAATAGTCAATAAGTGCTTGATTTGGCTCACTATATCTGTAGTGACACAGAAACTGAGAAAGTAGGTAGATGACTCATTCATGAATTTATTGAGCATAAATTTATAAGCTAAGTACTTGGTCTATGTAATTGTATTCAAAGTAGGATGGATTTTTGAAATGAAACATATTGATATAAACCCATCATTGACTAAATCAAGCTTATCTTAATTACTCTTTCAGATTCAATATTAACCCAATATTCTCCACTTTAAACTTGACTTGGCATAAGGACCTACCTGCATTAAAATTTATTAACTAGGAATATAATATGCACCATTAATTTTGTCACCTAGGTATACCTCTAGACCTTACACTAGTGATCTATCATCAAACAAACTAGAGCTGACCATGTATATAAATGGTATTACAACCATATATCGATTTTCATGTGATTTGAATTTGTCATTATGCCAACAAACTTGTTCTCCATTAATTCCACCTCCAATACTTTCATTTATCTATTCCTAGTATGCTTATATATCGATTCTCCTCTTCCCTTTCATGGCATATTCTCTCCCTTAATGAATCCCAATATGACATTACTCTTGTCAGAAACTCTAGGTCTACTAAGCTCTATTCCACCATACAATCCAAGAGAGTCCAAGCCTAATAGGCTCTGATACCATATGTTAAAACTAAGAGAGAGAAATAACATAATGAGATAGGAGTTCAATAATCACAAGCAATAACATAAAGTTAATATTCACCTTGTAAATTCTTACCCAATAAAACTAGAAACCAAATAGATATGTATTATTTCATTGATTAAGGTGACTAAACAACAAACCACATAGAGCATTTTATAATGGATTTATGCAAGTCTCTAAATAGGTTTCATAATATACTAATATTATGCGTTATCCAACAGCATGGGCCCATAAACTAAGAATTGTAAACCCATTATTGATTATTATTAACCCAACAAGGGATGCCATGAAATACATACTAAGTAGTCTATGGCCAATGTCGAATGTGATCAAATAATAATAAAATATTAGATACTAAAATGATATAATCATAAACATAACAAAAAAATAACTATAAATTAACCAATATATTAGATACTACAGAGAGGAAATATTTGAACATCAAGCCTAATAGATTTGAGCTTATTTCATTCAGGTTGTTGGTTCAATGTTAGTCATTTCTCTTCAAAATTTTGAATGAGCCACATATTTGTAATTAATCTTACTAATAAGTTTCTTATTGTTGTACATTCTTTTTTGGTAAGCTCTAAATCTATTGATTATCTAAAAGAGAGCATACATCATTCCTTTTCTTGCCATGTTATGGCACTAGGGAAGCTAGAAAAATGATGGAAAAGTAAATATTTTGTCCAAAAAATACATAATACTGTAAAATATTGTTGGTATACCAAGTTTTTAGCCAAGTAACAATGTTGTTAAGGAATTTTCATAGTTGGGAGCAATAAAAATACAACTATACTACCTATATGCTAAGTTAACTGAAGGCATCCATATCTAATAGAAAATGTTACTTTAGACAAAAGAGTGAGCCATAGAGTAGACTAGGTTGAAGTTGACACATCAATTGGTGTGGCTGGGGTGCCAGAGGAAGTTGTTCCATTTCCCTTGTAAAGAAGGGCCTCAATCCTAACCAACATCATTGCCATATCCCTGTGCTCTTGAGACATCTAGTGATTTTATGTATGGAGAATGTTGAGCTATAAAGAAATTTTACTTTTGTTATCTTCCTTTTCCTCCAAATCTTTTTTAATGAGTGCTTTGAGGTGCTAGTAAAGCTCGACAATGCATAGATACAATTTTTTCTATTCACCTGTATTATTTCCTTAACAAATTACACCCATAACCAATGGCTAATTGTTTTCCAGTTTCACGTAGTCAAAAGTATTAGAAAGATAACAAATTGCATAGAATAATGGTGAAGGTCGAATTTGAACATATTTAAGTATAGACAATGAATATGATACAAATTATCATATTGACAAGGATAGAAAATGGTCATAACTCATGGATTCAAGGGAGGATAAAAAAGACAAGGTTTATAAACTTCTCTACGAAACTTTCATTAAGTGAAATTTAAATCATTAAGTGAGATTTAAAATAGTGAATATGCCTATAAGTTGGTAGATTATATAAACATGAGTTATACAATGGATTAAACATTATGAAAAGATACATCATATAAAAGAATGGATTAGAACCAAAAGGAATAGAAAATATCTTAGTCATTATATGTGAAAGTAAAGTGGATGTGGAAACCTCAATTTTGATCACAATTAACATAAATCCTCACCTAATATTTGAAGTACAATGATTATTGAACACTAATAAGTTGACAGCTAAAATATAGATTCTTTGAAAAGTAACTTTTTTTATTAAAGTAGGTTAATAGTAATTCATTTTTTTAATTCCATGTCATAAATAAAGTAAATGCTATGAGTTAGCCCATAGTGATAATGACACATACTGTCATTAAAGATATGACCAATCAAATAAATGTTATGATTTAAATTCAATATAATATTATAATAAATCTGTGAAAAATGTTAAAAATAACAATGATAATGTAAATTTGCTGGATTGTCAATCAAATCATACATTTTTCAAAAACATTAGAGAGAAAAAGCATAACACTAAACTATAATTAATTTGTTGTAAGTAGATATTTTGTAACATCTTTATAAGAAATGAAATATATTTAATTAGATAATATTCATTAATTTTATAAATATTAAAAAGATTAAGTCGGGAAAAAAAAATTTCAAAGCAAACTGTTAATAAAAGTAAAGTTTATTATTAAAACTATAAATAAAATTAATAAAACCTGGAAAGATTCCATTTCTTTTATAATTTATTTTTTATTTTTATAAAAAATAATAATTTAGAATTATAAAATATTAATAAAAAATTACAAATAGTAATACATTAAATTATAATTTGGAATTTTATTGTTTTAATGATAATCAAGTTAATTTCCATTTTCGTATCACAAATCCAATAAATGTCGTGAACCATTTTTAAAAACTCAAAGGGATCACTACCATGGATGTTATAAGGCAATAGTAAAAGTACAATATTAAAATCTATCAGCTCATTGTTAGGTAATGGTTGTGAAATTTATTACATAACATACTTTTTAATCAACGAGTTATTGATGGTTAAAAAAATTATTATAATTTGAATGTGTACGTATTTTGTTTGTTCTCTTATCAAATTCGATTTTTATTAAATATTATTTTTTAAATTATTACATAGAAGATAACATATAATTATAGTATAAAAATGAGTTATTTTATAATTTTGGATATTATTGTTTTATTATTTTATAATAAATTAGATATGAAATAAGTTTTATTATTATCTATTTTTAAGGTCATGATCAAGTTAGACACCAAATTTGTGTATGAGACCCTTTTGTTTGTGGGACAAGGGACCCATTTCCACGCAGCGATTTGACTGTTAAGTTTATGAAGGCATACATACTCTAACCCCCTCTGGTTTTGAACCTGTGACCTCTTAGGAGGAAACACATACTCTTAATCATTAGGCCCACTCGCTAAGAGTTCGTCTTTTTTGGACGTAAGGAAACATGTTAGTGGCCCAAGACCTAGAGGCATTTGGCTGGAGTGAAATCCTCCCCTTTTATTGACACTCACGGGTAATTACAAGTAGTATGGTTTTCCTTTAATATTAGTGATGAATCAGAGTGCATTTCTGGACAACAGCCAATGATCGTTGTCCCCACTACTAGTTTGACAATTGAGTTATGATAGATTTTCCCACAGTTATTGTAACATACCTCCGATTCTCATTCATATACATTTTTTTTATAATATCGTAATGCTTATTTATCCCCTCTAGAAACTGCTTATTTATTCCCTTCGGAATTTTTAAGATTGACTTCACCTCTTAAGGGTTGCATTTTCCACAATGTATGTTGTTCACAACCTAATTGTGAATAATTATAGTCTGGTACTAAAGAGTTGTGGAGATGAGGGTCATGGTCTAATGATTTGATATCCTAGAGGACTTAAAATCACCAAACTCTTCCCCTTGTATTGCTTCTAAATTTATGAGGTATATATAAACCCCTAGTTGCCTTGGTTGGGAAATTTGACCTATGCCTTATGGTTAATTACTAATTACCATCTTTCTCTCTGCACCATGAAGGTTTACTTATGCGCATGTGCTTGGTGTATTTGTATCCATAACTTGATACTAATGGTATAGGGATGACCCTTATTTTACTTACCCCATTACTTACATAATATGTATTTATTTCCCCGCATGTGGTTATTCATTATCTGTTGCATAAAGGTATATGTATTTTTATATAACTTCATAATCAACTCTTAATTAGGTAATTTGGATATTTCGAAACATGCTCACATATATCCATGTCTAATAATGCTCAGTCCACCTGTTATTGCTTTTAGTTTATTATGGCACACATTCAAGGACTCAACATATTAGGTCTTTTACTCTTTGGACCACTCACATGATACTACTATCTTTCAATCCTAAATTGGAACCACATTAGTTGGTTTGAAACGTCAACCAAATCCAAATGATGTGATTAATCCAAAAGACATTATTATTCACAATATGGATCACAAAAGTCTAAGATCTAATATCTTATAATCGTTAGGGTAACGTCTTATCGTTATGGTTACCTATATTTCCCAACATTCTAACCCTATGATGACTTGGAAATTATCCCTCAAATGTTTACTAATGTATAGAGTATTCATACTCCTTCATTAATGTAGATTTGACTTTGGATACAGTTTCGATGTGAGGAGATAATGTGATTTTCAGTTGGTACCTTTATTGACTATGGTAACTAATTCAATTTTTGATACTTTGGTCAAACCTTAATCAAATGTATGAGGCGTGTGGGTCATACGATTATGAAATTATTTTCAATTAATGGTTGGTCTCCATGCCTCCCAACCCATGTGCCTTTCTCAGAGATGTGAGTCCACTTAATAGCCAAAGAGCTATAATATTTATGCCAATTATTTATTATGTTAATTCAAAAACATTTTCTATCTATCTGGGTAATTTTATGATTCATTCATCCCCCCTAAGGTTTATCTCTCACCATCCATATATTAAATGTGACCTTGCTTGTCAAATTAATTAACACTGGGAGAAGTACACTTAGGGAATCGATAGGCCAATTACAGGGCGCCAACGCACCAATTCCCATGTGATCGTCACATCGAGGGTTAGACATGGATGGCAGAGATGGATTAAAGAATATCCAATGGTTAATCTCATTCCTCATAAACCCTAAACTGCATCAGCTACTCACCTCTCTTCATTTGCAAGGGAACCCGTTCACAGGAAGGATATTTTTGGGGGAAAATGGAACAATTGCAGTTTGGAAATGTTTAGCACCACTTGATCTGGTGTAGAGGTTTTAGGTTTGCACCTGGCATTGCTTTAATTTCCTCAGTGTCGCTAGGCAATAGTGCCACTGTGAACAGGGAAGAACAAGTAGTAGACATGCTCGCACTTTCTGTCACTATGGCTTCTTCTTTAGCGCACTCTTTTCTCCTCTTACCACGGGCAAGAAAATACCATATGCCTCCACTGTGCTTACCGTCTATATTTAATTTTTATGCAAGGAAGAGACATGATTTGATTTTTTTTTTACTTCTTTGATTTCAGGAGATCGACATTATCATCCCGTCAGTTGTTGTAGTCGGTATGATCTCTAGTCATCGATGGGCATATGTTCTTATTGAATTCTTACCGATAATCACTAAATTTTGGGTTGCCTGCTAAAACTTGTAACAACGTCGTACTGCGTGGTTTATCAACCTTAGCTTCTTCTCTATCCTTTGTGTTCTGGAAATGCTGACGTTTCTGCCTTGGTTTTCAGATGGTGAGAAGGTCTTGAAGAGACAACCTTTTCCTGGAGTGCACCCAGGTACTATAGCTCTATTGTTGTTCCTGAGTATTTTGTTTTACACCTAGGTGCTGCAACACTACTAACAAAAACTCTATTTGTTACTTGCCATGAGTCAAGAAGGGATTAGCCCTTAATCCAAAACCAATCTTTCACAAGCATCCTATGAAATACTAAATATCACATTTTTATTTATTAGCACACTCTATACTACCCATATTCTCATGCTAAATTGGTAATTTTCAATTTCACTATCGTAGGTAATGTCTTAGCTTATTCGCAAAGATTTCTCTATTCAAGGATTAAATGGGTTCGTGACTCACTAATTTCTACTATTGTCTACTTAGGTTGGTTCATCGTTTCTTCATCTCCTTAAGAGATCATGTGAGCATGAGTTGAAAAGAAATTCTCTTTTTTATTATATTCCCATCTCTCTGATGGCATACATAGTCATATGATTGGAAAGTGGACTCTGTATAATTTTCAGATTCATTGTTATTTCCGCTTTTGGTTAGGTGTAAGCCTAAGATAGTAGGGAGTCCCATTTATTTCATCATAACCACTACTTCAACGTTTCCTATAATGGAAAAGATCTACACAATTATTATTTTTATTTCCCTCTTCGACACAGAGTGTAGTTCGATAGGGTTGCTATTCTCAATTGTTGGAAATAATACTAAGCGGGGGGGGGGGGGTGTTGAATCAGTATTAGAAAATCAATAATCTTTTCATTTCCATTATCAAATTCATATACCTACTTCAGTTAAGGATACCCGCATGTATACGCAAGTGTGTTTAATGCAACTAGTGTATATCCAGTAAACTTATGATTCAGTTAGTTGATCTTCAATGAGTGCATCAGAACATTATTAACCATATGAATAGTAAACAGGTGCAGTAAAACAGAACAGGTCGTCACACATAAGAAGCACACATGAATACCATGATATAAGGTGGAAACCCAATGAGGGTGAAAACCACCTGTTGTAATTCGTCTCTATCTTCTTTTAATAAGAAACTTCTTTTTACAATATTTTTGTATTGGTGCAGTCTTATACCAATACGTAGGCTTATACCTGCAGAAGGCTACAACCTTCTCTCATTCTCCAGCTTCTCCTAGAAGGGAACTACAGCCCCCTTAGCTCTTGTACTAGCTGAAGTACTAGTACGTAGCTGCTGACCTACAGAAGGCTACAACCTTCTCTTTTCTTCTAGGGACCACGTTTCATAAATTTTCATGCTGGATCCATAAATACAAAACAATCACCACTGCAATACAATCATTAACTCTAAATCACCCAACAACTGAATCACTGAAACCCTATCATCAAAACACAGTCACCAGAACACAGAGTAGAGCCCAAAACTTTGCAACAACAACTAGAACCAACAGTAACCTCAACCATCAAACCTCATAATGTATATGCTACTTGACTGTGTCAAACCGCATGTATACACCCTTTCACTAGAGAGAACCCGCGTATAGATCTGAAAATAATTACTTATACCCTTGCTACAATTTTCAACTTCAGATATACCCAAAACATAATATATAAAGGATAAAACATGCATCAGTATTCAGATCTATTCATGATCATACCATATAATGATAATGCATTTTAGTCTTCATGATCCCGATCCATCAACCTTTATCAACCGCATAGGTGCCTCCTAGGTTCAGATCAAGCAAAGCATCACAAACCCATAACCAGCATACTAGATCTCACACTTCATCAGATATTCATCACTTGCACACTTGCTCCTCTTGGCCTAATGATCTTCTCCTTATATAGGTTTAGGCCTCTCTCAATACCATGGTCCAAAACCATGTAGAACCAATACCTTGGACCCAATACCTGGGGTCAACACTTCGGACCAAATACCATGGACCAAATACCACGGACCAAAACTTAGATTCCCAACATGTACGCACCTTTCCTTCTGTAAACGTGCGTGTGTACGTATACATGACTTGGTATATGGTGAACCCACGTGTATATGCTTCTTTGTCACATCACACCTACATATACCTCTCTGATCATTAATTCTTTGCTATTTACTAGTTGTACTATGATCTGTCATTTGAGTGAGTTTCCATCAAGGAAAACACCTGTATCATACCTGTATCATAATGCCAACAATCTCCCCCTTTGGACTTGATGGCAACAACCACACCAAGTCACTCTCCCCCTTTGACATCAAGGGCAAAGGGTAGACGAAGATATTCTCTTCCTTGACATCCATTCTGCTATCCATACTCCCCCTGAGTACATGCTGAAATCTCTAATTGAGCTCCCCCTTTGTACATTCCAAGATGTACCAATCTATCCATGCTCCCCCTGAGCACATGCCGAGTCTGCAAAAATATTTTTCAAGAGAATAACATGAATCTACAACTCAACTAAGTGAGTATGACATTCCTATCACCAATAACTCATACATACATCAATCTCCCAATCAAGTGGGGATACAACATTTTAACTCATCCACCTAACCAAGTGGGCATATACCAAATGTTTATACATGACTGAAATAGACATTATTACATCATCCTTCCCATGCAAAGTGGGTTAAAAAATTGGGTCTTTTCATGACCTTTACATCAAATGATATACATGAATTTTATAACAATGACCAGCCATCTAAACAAGACCATGATAGTCATCAGCAACTATCATACACCATATATGATCTGCACCATAAGCATCTGTCACTAGCATCTAGACCTGTAACTTGCAACCCATTTTCTTGGCCAATCAACAATTAGTAGCAAGATGTGTCAATAAGCATCATCACCAAAGACTTCTAACCATAATGCCAACAATGCATTATTCGAAGCATATGCTCCCCCTGAGCCTATGCCAACCATCATATACCATGACCGAACCATTTCCTGAGTCTGTTTTGTTTCTTTTTCTTCAGAGCTCCATATACGCGACTCTGCAGCGTCTAACTCACATATATATGTGACTTATCTTCATAATATCTATGTATGCAAATTGGAATACTGAAGGTCTACACTTTCAGTTTCCTTTGTGTCTGTTATGTCAACTAATTGAGTTATGCCACATCTTTCTGTCTCTAATTCTGTCTTCTTCAATACTTGGAATTGCGATGATGTATGATCCTCTTGCTTTGGAGTTCGAATTTTGCTCCTACATTCCCTTATTTTATGTCCAAACTTGTTACATGCATAACATCTTACATGTTTCATGTTCCTTCTATTGCAATCAATTGCTTTGTGACCAAACATATTACAAGCAAAACAATATCCCTTAAAGTACCTAGAACGTGATGATCTTTTTGTGTGATGGTCTTGAACCATTCTTCTTCTACATCTGGCTACAACATGTCCAAGATTATGACATTCATAACATTCAATATTACACATCGGAGGAAATAACCGTTTATCACTTCCACAGTTAGGAACAAAAGATTTTCTTTGAAGAATTTCTTTCCTCGGTTGTTGTTGGGGTTGACCACTTATCTCCTTGTTGATCATTTCAGATTTTGCATTAGAATTCCTTCCCTCACCTTGTGAACTAGATTCACCTTCAATAGTTTCATAAATACCAAGACCAGTTTTGATAGCAGGGGATCTTTAACTACTAAGAATATCATCCAAAATCTTAGTACTGTCTTGAAATCGTAACAGTTTATCCTTTTCTTCTAATTTACCTTTTAAGATATTTACCTCAACCTGATGTTGTTCTTCCTTTTCCAGATATTGCTTCCTTATGTTTTCTTCAACTTTTCTTCCTTTTTCCACTTGTTGCCTTAATTCGAGCACTTCACGTTCTTATTCTTCAAGAGCTTCTTTATTTTTCTTCTTTGATTCTTTAAGATCTTCTTTTAGAGAGAGGATCTTAGATTCAAGTCTCTGAATTTTTATGCTCTGATCTTTTACTACATCCTCCAGCTGCTCCCTTACTCTGGTTACTGTCTCCAGCTGTTCTTTTAATTAGGTAAATTCTTCTATTTCTACGTCCTTATTTTCATATGCCATGAGAAGTCTAATGTATTCATCACTATTGGATGAGTCATTACTTTTATCATGCGTATAATAACTTCTATTACCTTCTTCAGACATCTTTCCTTTGTTATGAGGGCATCTAGCGGCGTAGTGACCAACTCTACCACAAGAAAAGCATTTGAAAGGTAGCTTACCTTTGAACCTTTCAGATCCCTATTCAAGATTCTTGACAAAATTTACTTCATATTCTTCTTCTGAAATGTACCCTGATTCACCAAGTTTTTATTTTCCATTTGTTGATACTTTAAATGCGGCTTCTCTCATATCTGATGGTCCTCCTTCTCCCATCTCAAAAGCAGTTAATATTCCACGAAGCTGTGTCATAGTGATTTTCTACAGATCCTCCTTTTCTTCTATGGCAGACACTTTGGATTCAAATTTAGTAGACAAGGATCTCAAAACTTTCTCAACTAAGACAACTTCCTTAATTTCTTTACCTAGATTCCTTATACAATTGATAATCTCATCTATACGCAGGAAGTAATTAGCTATGATTTCATTACTATGCATCTTAAGAGTTTCATACCGTATTTTGAGAGTTTGAAGCTTAGCACGTTTTACCTGATCATATCCTTCGTAGCTTAGAATGATTTTGTCCCATATTTCTTTCGCTGATTTGAACTGCATGACATTGACAAATTCTAATTGTGATAAACTTCACAATAAGATAGTAACAACTTTGGCATTGATTTCATATTGCTTTCTATCTGCTGAATCTATAGGAATTGCTGATGGATATGTATATCCTCCTTCCACGATTCCCCAAACATCCGTTCCAAGCGATTGCATATATGTTGTGGTTCTTATCTTCCAGTAGAAAAAATTGCTCCCATCGAAGATTGGTGGTCTGATGGATCCCTCTCTTTCTTGATTACTCATCCTGATGGATCTTCCTTCAAGCGATCAAGCTTCTTCTGAAGGACCTGTTCTGATACCAATTGTTGGAAATAATACTTGGGGGGGGGGGGGGGTGAATCAGTATTATCAAATCAATAATCTTTTCATTTCCATTATCAGATTCATATAGAAATACTTTAGTTAAGGATACCTGTGTGTATACGCAACTGTGTTTAATGCAACTAGCGTATATCTAGTAAACTTATGATTCAGTTAGTTGATCTTCAATGAGCGCATCAGAACGTTATTAACCATATGAACAATAAACAGGTGCAGTAAAACATAATAGATCATCACACATAAGAAGCACACATGAACACCATGATATAAGTTGGAAACCCAATGTGGGTGAAAACCACCTACTGCAATTCATCTTTATCTTCTTTTAATAAGAAACTTCTTTTTACAATATTTCTGTACTAGTGCAGTCTTATACCAATATGCAAGCTTCTACCTACAGAAGGCTACAACCCCCTTAGCTCTTGTACTAGCTGAGGTACTAGTACGTAGGTTCTGACCTACAGAAGGCTACAACCTTATCTTTTCTTCTAGGGACCATGTTTCATAAATTTTCATATTGGATCCATAAATACAAAACAATCACAACTGCAATACAATCATTAACTCTGAATCACCCAACAACTGAATCACTGAAACCCTGTCATCAAAACACAGTCACCAGAACAGAGAGTAGAGCCCAGAACTCTGCAATAACCACTACAACCAACAACAACCTCCAACATCAAATCTCATAATGTATACGCTACTTGACTGTGTCGAACCAGTGTGTATACTCCCTTTCACCAGAGAGAACCTGTGTACAGATCTGAAAATAATTACTTATACCTTTGCTGCAATTTTCAACTTCAGATATACCTAAAACATAAGATATAAAGGATAAAACATGCGTCAGTATTCAGATCTATTCATGATCATACCATATAATGATAATGGATTTTAGTCTTCATGATCCCGGTCCATCAACTTTTATCAACCACATAGGTGCCTCGTTGGTTCAGATCAAGCAAAGCATCACAAACCCATAACTAGCATATTAGATCTCACACTTCATCAAATATTCATCACTTGCACACTTGCTCCTCTTGGCCTAATGATCTTCTCCTTATATAGGTTTAGGCCTCTCTTAATACCATGGTCCAAAACCACGTACAACCAATACCTTGGACCTAATACCTGGGGTCAACTCGGACCAAATACCATGAACCAATACCAAAATACCATGGAACAAATACCATAGACCAAAACTTAGATTCCCAACATGTATGCACCTTTCCTTCTGTAAGCGTGCATGTGTATGTATACGCGACTTGGTAAATGGTGAACCCGCGTGTATACGCTTCTTTGTCACATCACACTTGTGTATACCTCTCTAATCATTAATTCTTTGCTATTTAGTAGTTGTACTATGATCTGTCATCTGAGTGAGATGCCATCAAGGACAACACCTGTATTAGTTAGGTGTAAGCCTAAGATAGTAGGGAGTCTCATTTATTTCATCATAACCACTACTAGAATGTTTCCTATAATGGAAAAGATCAACACAATTATTATTTTTATTTCCCTCTTCGACACAGAGTGTAGTTCGACAGGGTTGTTATTCTCAATGTCCACATAGCAAAGAGTAATATTTTTCTTTATATAAAATGTTATGAACATTCCTTATTTAACCCCTGAATTTAACCTTGTTCACCAATTTAGTTGAAACTTCTTATGCCTTTATTTATGTCATATTTGCACGTACATGACCTGGTTCAATTGAATGTGATGTTTGTTGTAATAAATTTATGGCTTAGTATGATATCATCAAGGATATAATGGATATGACTAGGTCAAAATTACACATAACTTCATTTTGATTTATTACAACATTCCAAAATCCTTTTCTCCACCACTATTGGGAAAATTCAGTTCAAGGTATCATGTAAGGGTATTCCGGTACCTCTATTTCCAATGCTCATACTCTAAGACGATGTAACTTTAATTATTACCATAGTTCATGATTAATGGTCAATAACCCCTGGCTCTATCCAACTCGGTGCGACCTCAGAGATTCCTTACAATTATAAGTAACTCACATGTAGATTCTTAATATTCTCTATCCCTTTGTCTTTGCAATTGAAATTATCCGGTGTAGAAGTTATGGGGTTTTTAATTATACTTCATCTCTACACCTATTAGTTTGACAACTCCTATCTATTTGATCGACTACACATATTCCCCTATCAATCTAAGCATTTAATTTGGATTACCCATCCACCTCTAATTTTTAAAGCTTATCTAAGGTGTAGAGGGCTTCTTATTAAGAATGGTATAGTAGTTTGTGCTAACCAAAATAAATGATAAGGGTGATACAACTCAATAATAACTCAATTAAAAAATTTCTAGCCCAACTCAACACAAGTCAAGCACATGGGTTTAGGCACTGTCACCACTTCATGATTTACTATGTATATGATAATTCTCTTCCTCCATAGAAGACAATAATTGATCTCTTTTATAGCTATATTCAATCTTTGGAAATAATATGTTTAAATGATGCACATTACTATCTCCTCCTTAGGTGTTATTATTTGATTTCCTTTAGATGTATAATAACTTGGAAGCATTACAATTCTGATTTGTTGATCCATCAATAACAGATTTAAGGGTTATAAATAATAAAAATGCATGGGTACAAGATTTAACACTATAATTATGATTTTCATTCAACATATACCAATTAAAACTCCTTTGTCCCTTTACCTGGTAATTATATATATTCTAAAATTGTTTCTTCCCATATTAAATCTTTAAGGAATTACATCTAACTATGATTGTCAAAATCCCTCCTTGATGTATGTCAACCTTTGATTTAGTTATCGGCAAATATATGTATGTTTGACTTGAATCATACTGTCAACTATAAGTTTACTCTATACCACCACCCGATAGGATAGATCCAATATCTGATAGTTGCATGGAATCATTTTTAATCCTATTGATCTCTACTCCTAATGGGTCTAAATCCTTTAGCATAAAATCTTTAGGCATCCGCTGATTTCACTTCTGTCAAATAGATAAATCATAAATATGACAACATTTTTCTGTTATAGATAAGCATAATTGACTTATGTATAACATTTATAGATAAGCACATAAAATCCAATAATTCAACTAACATAAGTCTATGCACACATAAATTTTCCAATGATAAGTAACAGAATGGCTACAGATATGTGGAAGATTTTATTCAGAAAATCCACATAACTGTGCATAGTTAAGTGAAAAGGACTATGTTCCATCCTTGCACCTCGATACTAATTTCTCAGAAAAATTGACAAATAAAATATAACTCATTTCTCAGAAACTGGCAAGTAAAATATAACTCATATCTTAGAAATTAACAAATAAAGTATAACAAAAATTTGTCTAACTGTAAATATTGCTTGCAAAATATTTAGGAGTTATGCATGCCACCTGAACATGAATTATCACCAATAGTTCCTGCCGAGCCAAGACATTCCTGCTGTTAGGATTAAATGAACCCCATTGATCCCTGGTGGTGCTCTTTTATAAAATCCTCCCTACCATATTTTTAGTAGCACCCTACTTTTAAGGTCTGCTAACCTTTTGCCTAGGTCTTTTTAGTTTTTATTTCGAAAAATATACTTTTCATTTTCTTTAAAGAACACTTTTCTCTCCCACAGTGCTTTATTCCACCCCACTTAGTATTTCTCTCCAACTAAGTGATTAACATAACCTTTCTCTCTCGTTATGTTAATTCATTCCAGGGATTTTTAGGGAATTATAAGGAAGGTCCATTATTTGGACTTGACCACCAGAGCTTTTTCCTAAGCTGGCAGGAAGTCTTCTATACTCTAGTGCTCCTTCCTGAATACTTCCAAGAATTTTTTTTATTAATTCAATAATTTAATTACATCATGACATAATACTCATCATGGCTTCTTTCACCATTGTGCCCAATAGTAGTTCAATGACTAACATAGTAATTCTCTAGAGCAACAGGATCATAAGGGTGTTACATATTTCCCCCTTTTACAAAACACCATCCTCAGAGTTTCCTCATTTCAATGTTCTTTCATTTCTACCCTATTTCTTCCTTACTAATTACTTCCTCTTAGTATTGTTTGGAGTGATGGTTCAACTCTGCAATAGACATTATGTTATATTCCATTTGTGCTCCTTCCTTAGCATGTTTTCATACATGGTAAACATGTACTGCCTATTTGCATTCATGTTGTCCACTTGCACTCCATAAGCTATGTACATGCACCCAACAAGGTCAACATCATTGATATATTATGATGACATTACAATATACCCATTAGCTATGGCCATTGATATGAACATTATTTACTTATGAACTTTCACGAAATTGTAAGTTACCCTTCGCATGGGATAACCATAATCAAGGGATTATTTGTAGCATTCTATTTTATACTCTAAATTTGATATCATTGTATCCATTGTGCATATACTATTTGTTTTTAGCTACTTTCATAACCTTCAAGTGGACTTAGCTATGTCTACCCTTGACTGTTTTTTCCTTTTATTTCATATATGTTCACATTTATCGCCTCTAATTAAAAGGTATCTTATCGTACTCAAGTTTCATGATTACACCAGAAAATGTACTTCGCAATGTGTTACACATATTTCCTTTATCTCAATACTTAAATATATATATTTTTATATTTTTCATTGTTGATTCAACAATACAGATTTCAAATCTCGTAATTTTTGAGTTCATTTCTTTCTTAATTTTGCCAACAATTCAAAATTTCTTAGCCCTTGTTAGGGATAATGTAATTTATACATGTTATTTCGATACCATCATATAAACTACTCATATGTCCGACATATATAGGTCTATAAATTCCTACTCGTGATTCTTATATCTTGTTGATTTTGTCCCTTGGTGACTTAATCAAGTCCATTCTTATAGTGTTGCCTCATGTTTTCTTGTGTAAACTTTTCCATTAGTAATACTTCACACTGCAATTATTGTGGTTATTCAGATATTGGAATTTGTAATGTTAATCTACAAGAATATTTTTCTTCCACTTCCTCAAATGAGGAGATTATCTATTTAGCTATCTGCTTCCTTGGTAACAAATTTCATTTCCTCCCCAAAATTTTATTAGTTATTTAGAACAACTATATTCAAAACGTGATTCGTAGTTTAATTTTCAACTATAAAGTTGTAATATTTAGAATACTTGTACCATTAGCACAAGTTTTCTTGTTAGTAGAATTTAAGTGGTATCAGTATGACTATTAATTAGGCTTAAGAAAATTAATTTTCCTCCGTACTTATTGTATTTTATTTGTAAGTTAATGGTTCTTACTCCTCCTTTTACTCTATTTTCTATACATTACAACAATTTGTCTCTTATGGCACACCGCATGTTCTTTCCTCCAAATGACCAGATCTTCCTTAGACAATTTATTCATAAAAATACTTGATATTCTAAACTTTTAATTCAAGTTCTTACCTTCTTATCAGTTTGATTGTAATACAATTATTATTTTCCGTTATCACTTATTATCCTAATTTAGGTTCTTGGTATTGAATATCGCTGCTCTTATCCTCCTTTTCCTTTAATTAATGACAATTCATGTATATGATTGGATTATTATATATTCAAGGCATATTCCAACTTTCATTTCTCTTGCAAATACATCTCTAGCACACATTTCTCTTTAAGGTGCACATTTTCCTCAACACATGTCACTAATTTGAGTGACTCTCTCCACTCTTTAGAACTATGTTCCACACACTACTTGTTCCAGCTGATCATCTTAGCACCAATCGGGTACGTAGGTGTTAATAAAATTGGCATGGTACATACGCTTTTTGTTAACTTAGATCAAATTATAGTGATCAATAGGTAGATATATAATCTAGAACAGTGACACCCAACTCCCTTATTATTGGTACAACAACAATGATATCTCAACCATTGTCCATTGTCACATTATCAGATTGGACATGACCTCAAGAGGGCCAAAAATAATAATGGTTATCACCTTTTAGGTTATATAAAAAAAAAGAAATTATATGTGTAACATACCCCATCTACTTTCATTATTTGGCACATGTTTAATTCTCCTTTCTCCCAAGTCAAGTATGTGTCTCTCTTGCTTTTTTTATTATAATTAAATTCATAAAATTATGAATTTATCTCTGAGGACCTCTTAAAAGATTCCATCTATAGGACTTCATAAAAATATGGAGATAAAAACCAACTGATTGCCCATGATATCTTTTGAATCTTAGTTGTCCTTTTTTCCTAATATTGAAATGCAACAAACAATTGGTAATGAAGAGGTTAATACTCTTTACAAATCAGGACGAGTACCCTAACCTAGGTTTTGATGGAAAATATTCCCAACCTTATTTCCTTAATAGTAATATCTACCAACTCGGTCCTTTTCATACTGAATGTATTTACAACCATGTTGGCATAGTGACAACATTGTTAATACTACACAAATGGAAATAACAATTTGAAATTGGACATTATCTAGTTTGATACTCACTTTTTAATTGTCAAAATGTACACAATTAATGACAATTTTACACTTTCAACTCCAATCTTCCAAGAAGACATTTAAGGTACCACAAATAGGAGAGCCAATAACCTGATAGGTTACATTACATATCCAAATCTATAAATGGATCAACCGGGTTGGGGTAAACCAGTAGTACGATGGACATTACTTAGAAATTTATATTCTTTCTCGTGTTTCTCTTTTCTCAAGATACATGTTATTTTATATCAAAATCAATATTTCAAATTCACCAGACATTGTATAATGGACATAAGAGACTCTTCTGCCTATATAAATAAAGGGAGACATGGTATAGCCAGACTAAAAAGGGTATTTATATATTTATGAAAAATAGCCATTATGGCTATAACCAAAATAGTCAAATCCAATACTTTCAGAACGACTTATTTGCTTCTTGAGAAATTACATTACAAAAGGTTCCCCTAAAATCATGATTCTTCGATAAAAATATGTCATTATTTTATTTCGAGTGTCAGATAATAAATTGAGTAACATGGTTTAAGTGCTCAATAATCATAGGTGAAAATTTGAACCAGTGATTATGTTGTCTTGATATCTATGTCAGATTTAACTCTTACTGTAATATTATATATATCTCTAAAACAATGGAATATTTTCTTTTATCTCACATATAACAATCTGAAGAAAAAAAATTATATACCAAAGCTGACCTTGAGCATTGCTGGCTTAGATACATCAGTTTGTATCCACAGTTTCTTTTTTTTATACTCATGTGTGACCCAACTATCAATACTTTCTATCTCACAGTTGCAAGTTGGCCATAGGCTTCAGTATTGAACCTACAACTGTAATACCATATAACATACCTCTGATTCACGCTCATACACATTTTTTTTTTTGATAATGATGTAATGCTTATTTATCCCCTCTGGAAATTTCTTATTTATTCCCTTCTAAATTTTCAAGATTCACTTCACCTCTTAAGGGTTGCATTTTCCACAACGTATGTTGTTCACTACCTAATCATGAATAATTATAGTCTGGTAATGAAAAGTTGTGGATGTGAGGGTCATGGTCTACTTATTTGATATCCTAGAGGAATTAAAATCACCAAACTCTTCCCCTTATATTACTTCTAACTTTATGAGGTATATACAAACCCCTAGCTACCCTAGTTGGGAATTTTGACTTGTGCCTTATGGTTAATTACTAATTACCATCTTTCTATCTACACCATGAAGGTTTACTTATGCACATGTGATGAGGTGTATCCATAACTTGATACTAATGGTATAGGGATGACCCTTATCTTACTTACCCCATTACTTACATAATATGTATTTATTTCCCCGCACATGGTTATTCATTATTTGTTGCATAAAGGTATATGAATTTTTATATAACTTCATAATCAACTCTTAATTAGGAAATTTGGATATTTGGAAACATGCCCACATATATCCATGTCTAGTAATGCTTAGTCCACCTATTATTTCTTTTAGTTTAATATGGCACACTTTCAAGGACTTGACATATCAAGACTTTTACTCTTTGGACCACTCACATGATACTACTATCTTATAATTGTTAGGGTAATGCCTTATCGTTACGGTTACCTATATTTCCCAACACTCTAACCCTATGACGACTTGGAAATTCTCCCTCAAAGGTTTACTAATGTATACAATATTCATACTCCTTCATTAACGTAGATTCGAGTTTGGATACAATTTCAATGTGAGGAGATAATGTGCTTTTCAGTTGGTACCTTTATCGACTATGGTAACTAATTTGGTTTTTGGTACCTGAGTCGAGGCTTAATCAAATGTATGAGGGGTGTGGTTCATACGGTTATGAAATTATTTTCAACGAATGGTTGGTCTCCACGCCTCCCATCCCATGTGCCTTTCTCATAGATATCAGTCCACTTAATAGCTAAAGAGCGATAATATTTATGTCGATTATTTATTATGTTAATTCAGAAGTTTTTCTAGTTATGTGTTTAACTTTATGATTCATTCATCCCCCTAAGGTTGATCTCTCACCATCCATATATTAAACGCGCCCTTTCTTGTCAAATTAATTAACACTGGGAGAAGTAGACTTAGGGAACTGATAGGCCAATTCTAGGGGGCCAATGCACCAATTCCCATGTGATCGTTAAATGGAGGGTTAGACATGGATGGTGGAGATGGATGAAAGAAGATCCAATGTTTCATCTCGTTCCTCACAAACCCTAAATGCCCCAGGTACTCACTTCTCTTCATTTGTGAGGGAACTCGTTCATAGTGAGGATATGTTTGGGGAAAAATGGAACAATTGCAGTTTGGAAATGTTTAGCACCACTTGATCCTGTGTAGATGTTTCAGGTTTTCACCTGGCATCAGTTTCATCTCCTCGGTTTTGCTAGACAGTATTGCCACCTTGAACAAGGAAGAACAGGTAGTAGACGTGCCCGCACTTCTGGTCACTATGGCTTCTTCTTCAACACACGCTTTTCTCCTCCTGCCATAGGTAAGAAAATACAATATGCCTTTGTTGTGCTTACCATCTATATTTTATTTTTATGCAGGGTAGAGACATGATTTAACTTGTTATTTATTTCTTTGATTTCAGGAGATTGACATTTGTTTTAGTTGGTATGATCTCTAGTCATCGACGTGCATATGTTCTTCTTGAATTCTTACCGGTAATCTCTAAATTTTGGGTTGCCTGCTAATATTTGTAATAGAGTCGTACTACATGGTTTATCAACCTTAGCTTCTTCTCTATCCTTTGTGTTCTGGAAATGCTGACATTTTTTTCTTGGTTTTCAAATGGTGAGAAGGTCATGGAGAGATACTCTTTGCCTAGAGTGCACCGAGGTACTATAGTTCTATTGTTTTTCCTGAGTATTTTGTTTTAATGCCTAGGTGTTGCAAGACTACTGACACAAACTCTTTTTGCTGCTTTCCATGAGTCAAGAAGGAAGAAGCCCTTAATCCCAAACCCATCTTTCACAGGTATCCTATGCAACACTAAATATCACATTTTTATTTATTAGCACAATCTATACTACCCATATTCTCAAGCTAAATTTCTAATTGTCAATTTCACTATCGCAGGTAATGTCTTAGCTTATTCACAGATATTTCTCCATTCACGGATGAAATGGGTTCTCGGCTCGCTAATTTCTGCTAATGTCTACTCAGGTTGGTTCAACATTTCTTCATCTCTTTAAGAGATCATGTGAACATGGGCTGAAATGAAATTCTCTTTTTGATTATATTCCCATCTCTCTGATGCCACACATAGCCACATGATTGGAAAGTGGACATTGTATAATTGTCAGATCCATTTTTATTTCCGCTTTTGGATAGGTGTAAGCCTAAGACACTAGGGAGTCCCATTTATTTTATCATAACCACTACTGGAATGTAAGACACTAGGGAGTCCCATTTATTTTATCATAACCACTACTGGAATGTTTTCTATAATGGAAAAGCTCAACACAATTGTTATTGTTATTTCCCTCTTCGACACAGAGTGGAGTTCGACAGGGTTATTATTCTGAATGTTCTCTTAGCATAGAGTAATATTTTGTTTTATATAAAATTTTATGAACATTCCTCGTTTAACTCTTGACTTCAACCTTGTTCACCAATTTAATTGATATTGATTACTCCTTTATTTGTTTCGTATTTGCACGTACATGCCCTCGTTCAATTTAATGTGATGTTTGTTGTAATGAATTTATGGCTTAGTATGATATCATCAAGGATAGAATGGATAAGATTGGGTCAAAATTACACATAGCTTCATTTTGATTTATTACAACTTGCTGAAATCTTTTTCTCCACCACTGTTGGGAAAATTCAGTTCAAGGTAGCATGTAAGTGTATTCTGGTGTCTTTCTTTCCAATTATCATACTCTCAGATGTTGTAACTTTAATTATTACCATAGTTCGTGATTAAATTTTAACAACCTCTAGCTCTATACAACTCGGTGCAACCTCCAAGAATCCTTAGAATTATAAGTAACTCGCCCGACGATTCCTAATATTCTCTATCCATTTGTCTTTGCAATTGAAATTATCCTGGTGTAGAAGTTTTGGGGTTTTTAATTATAATTCAACTCTACACCTATTAGTTTGACAACTCCTATTTGTTTGATCAACTACATGTATTCCCCTATCAATCTAAGCATAGCATTTGGATTACCCATCCACCTCTACTTTTTAATGTTTATTTGGGCGCATAGGGCTTCTTATTAAGAATGGTATATTAGTGTCTGCTAACCAAAATAAACGATAAGGATGATACGGCTCAGTAATAACTCAATTAACAATGTTCTGGTTTGAATCAACACAAGTCAAGCGATTGGGTTTGGGCAATGTTACCACTTCACGATTTACTATGTATACGAGATTTCTCTTCCTCCATAGAAAACAGTAACTGATGTCTTATATAGCTATATTGAATCTTTGGAAATAATATTTTTAAATGATGCACATTACTATCTCCTCCTTAGGTACTATTATTTGATTTCCTTCAGACGTATAATAACTTGGAAGCATTATAGTTCTGATTTGTTGATGCATCAATAACAGATTCAAGGGTTATACACAATAAAAATACGTGGGTACAAGCTTTAACACTATAATTTTGATTTTCATTCAACATATACCAATTAAAACTCCTTTGTCCCTTTAAGTGGTAATTATATATATTCTAAAATTGCTTCTTCTCATATTAAATATTTAAGGAATTACATCTAGCTATGATTGCGAAAATCCATCCTTGATGTATGCCAACCTTTGATTTAGTTCTCATCAAATCTATGTGTGTCTTACTTGAATCATATTGTTAACTATAAGTTTACTCTATACCACCACCTGATAGGATAGATCCAATATCCAATAGTTGCATGGAATCATTTTTAATCCAATTGAGCCTTACTCCTAATGGGTCTAAATCCTTTAGCATAAAATCTTTAGGCATGCACTGATTTCACTTCTATCAAATAGATAAATCATAAATATGACAACATTTTTATGTCATAGATAAGCAGGATTAACTTCCATAGAAAATTTATAGATAATTACATAATATCCAATAATTCAACGAACAAAACTCTATGCACACATAAATTTTCCATTGATAACTACCATAATGGCTACATATATGTAGATGATTTTTTCGGACAATCCACATAACTCTGCATAGGTAAGAAAAAAGCACTATGTTCCATCCTTGCACCTCGATAATCATTTCTCAGAAAATTGACAAATAAAATATAACTAATTTCTCAGAAATTGGCAAGTAAAATATAACTCATATCTCATAAATTAACAAATAAAATATAACAAAACTTCGTCTAACCATAAATATTTCTTGCAAAATATTCAGGAGTCATGCACACTACCCGACCATGAACTATGACCAATAGTTCCCCCTGAGCCAAGATATTCCTGATGTGAGGATTTAATGACCCCCATTGATCCCTAGTGGTGCTCTTTTATAAAATCCTCTCTAGCAGATTTTTAGCAGTGTCCTTTTAAGCTCTACTAACCTTTTTTCCTACGTCTTGTTAGTTTTTGTTTCGAAAAAGATATTTTTCTTTTTCTTTAAAGCACACTTTTCTCTCCCGCAATGCTTTATTCCACCCCACTTAGTATTTCTCTCAAACTAAGTGATTAACATAACCTTTCTCTCCCGTTATGTTAATTTAATTCCCATGAATTTTTAGGTAACTTTTAGGAAGGTCCATTATTTGGACTTGACCACCACAACTTTTTCCTAAGCTGGAAGGAAGTCTTCTATACTCTAGTGCTCCTTCATGAATACTTCCAAGAAATTTATTTATTAATTCAATAATTTAATTACATCATGACATAATGCTCATTATGACTTCTTTCGCCATTGCAACCAATAGTAGTTCAATGACTAACATAGTAATTCTCTAGAAAAGAAGGATCATAGGGGTGTTACAATTATGTGTGTGTGTGTGTGTGCATGCGTGTGTATTCACAACGTATATTATAGAAATATATGTGTATAGGATATAGCAGATATCAGATATTTCATCAGTTTTAGCTTGAAACCAAGCATAAAAAGTTGGTTCAAAATCATACTCTTTGAGTCGTGATATGCATGAGAACAAAAAACTATAAAATAGAATTAAGAGATATGACATACATTGGGCATACTAGAAATAGTTGTGAGACATAGGAAGGACATGATTTCATTCAGTTGGGGCAGGCCATGCCAGGGGTGCTTGTTCTCGATCCCTGAGCAAAGCTATTTCCAAGCGCTGCAGATGACCATCTATAATTTGATAAAGCAGGTGAGGCTTCTCCATGTGAAGGAGGATCTCATACCTATTCTCATTACAGTCAAATATAACCTTTCCAAGTAGGTTTTTAAGGTGCCAATATAGGTCCACTATGTGAAAGTATTGGTTTTCACAGAGCTTTGGGCACCCTTGAGTGAGGAACCTAGTCCTCTACCTCAACGAGAACCTCTAAATTTGAGAGATTTGTGTGCTCACCCACTAGTTCTTATTTGATTTCTGATAATTCATGTTGAATGACCACCAAGGCATCGTCTCAATAACGATCAGTGGAAACTTGGGCTTGGGCCTGAGCTCTTGAATTTCCATGTATGCCACAACCATCTCCTCCTCTCCACACATGGGCACGTTCTATCATCATCATGAAGATAGTAGAGGCCAAATACAGGGGGAACACAAACATGAAGAAAAGGAGAGATAGAAAGCAAGAAAGGTTGGATGGAGACGGGAAAAAGTAAAGCACTCAGTAAATCAAAAGCACTGAGGTGAACATAGGTGAGGTTTGGTTGGGGAGTGTGAGGTGGAACCGATGAGATAAAATTAAGGAAAATTAGTTCCAGAAGGGAGATGAAACAAATAGGGACAAAAAAAGAAGCAATTACGAATTAAGGAGCCATAATTGTATGGGATTAGACCTCATTCACTTTTTCGAAGGCTATAATTAAAAAGGAGCAGAGTTGTTTCCCTTGACAATCCGATGTCATTCCATATGTGACTTATAACTGCTATGTGAGAATGGTAACCTTATTGAATTCCAGCTGTGAGAGGAGCACATTGCTTTGGCAAGCTCAACGCATTAAGGTAAAGCCTTCAGAGCTTTCATCTTAGAGTAAATTTGCATGATCATGCATAAAGTTATGCATGTCAACAACATTAGCATTCCTCCTCCCTCAACGCATTAAGAGAAATCCTTCAGAGCTTTCATCTTAGAGTAAATTTAAATGATCATGCATAAAGTTATGCATTTCAACAACATTAGCATTCCTTCTCCCTTCACCGTGCTTGGTACAAGTAGACGTTATGTAATCCTTTGTCCCGCATTGACCCCCCCTCCTCCATGTTATGCAGGTTGTAGTCTAAGGGTGGTAACATGATAGAGAGAGAACTTGTGCTATATATACTATGCCTTGATGGTTGTCTTCGAATCAAATCACCCCATCACCCGCTTAATATTTTATATATGAGAAATAAAATGATTTTTTTAAATTAAATTTCCCTATCAAAAATAATTTTATAGTTCTAACTTTAACTTATGACTAATAACTTTAACTCTATATCTATAGGTAGATATGGATTCCATAGATAAATATCCTATTCACTTAGAAGCTTAGATTTAGAAGATAGATTTACATAGAAGAAATAAAAATATATTGACATCAATCGATATCCTATTCAATTTCTAATACTGAATCTGAAATTAAATTTCATCTGTCTTTGACAACGCCTTGCAATTTTGTATTTTGCATGAAAATTGTTCATCCCATAAATTTTCTTGGGGCCCTATTGTTCTGTTTATAAGGGACTTGAACGAAAGGACTGAAATATAGCATTAGTGTAGCATAATAATATCATATCCCAGATAAACGTCTATCTCAAGCACAATTTTATGATAAGAATCCCATGGGTGGGTTCAACTTGCAATATACGAAGAAGGATGTATTCAATCAGTAGAAGCATTGGGATCTAGTAGTCCTCCATGGAGACTTCCTCAACTTCTATTCCTAGTTTTGGTGTACATAATAGTTGATTTCCTCTATGAAATCATCTACGTTGGCAACTGATAAACCTTTGATGAATCTGCCTTCATCTGACGTCACCCTCGGAATCCCGACTCTGTTGACGATGTCAATTCTCCAACTGAAGAAAATATCGGTGACAACGCACGTCGGGCGTTGGCCCGACTCATCAGAGAGGCGTCGCAGCAACTGTTAAAAGGGGTGTTGAAGCATCTCGCGAGTACGTACGAAGGAGGAAATGAGATTGTAGGGAAGAGAATCAGTGTTCTCCACATCGTGGCGCAGGCCGTTGATGCCCTTCGGAAAACACAGTTCCTCCAGGCGGATGTCCATGCTTCCATCGGATCTGCAGGCGGCAACAACCATAGACTCCGAACGCATAACATTTTCAGGAGTATTGACGAGTGTAACGATAAGTTGTCCTTGCCTTGTAAGAATCTTGGCGAGATCAAAGAAGGGGACGATGTAACCTTGCGCCATCAGAGGAAATATCTTCTTGCAGCTCTGCCATTCTAACAAGGACTGCAAGCAGTGATAGTCCCTACCGATTTGATAGGAGAATGAGGAAGTTCGATAAGAGATATACTTATGGTAGTCAAATATAGAGAAAGGTATTCAATATTCAAAGATAGTAACCATAAAAAATTAATCTCAGAGCAAATGCGTGAAAAAATTTGTTCCTAAATTTACTCAGGCGTGATGAAATCCTTAAATTTATTGGCCGGCTGTATGATAGTTTCAAACAAAACATGATCATTCTAACTTGGCTCGCCGGAGAAGAATCAACAGACCTATGGATTCTTTAGGTTGAAGGAGCAGTGAGGCTGCTCGTTGACACCTATTTTCTTTCATTAATCATTCAATTGAATCTATCATAGAAATTAATTGCAGTTAATTAAATTCATATGGGTTTTCAACTTTGCATATTGCTTTGAATCGATTCAACAGTGTTTTGATAGTAACATAATGACAATAGAAATAGAAAATAATGACAATAGAAATAGAAAAGAGGGAGGCCATAGAAACTATCATCATAAATTTAGGGAGGCCATAAAAATCGAAAGGAAGTTGAGAAATATTAACAGGAATGATCGCTGTAAGATTAGTAGTTGTTGGATCCCTGCCTCTTCCTCTAGCCCCCTCCCCTGTTTTAACCCTCAGTTCGTTTTATTGTTTTCCTTTCTAGTTTTATTCCCTAGACATCTAGATGGTTTGAATTTCCCTTCCATTCCCTTTTCTATTGATTTATTGTTTTTCCTTTTTTGTTTGGTACTCATTACCTTTATTTTTTCATTATTTTTATTAATATTTCTAATTTGATCCTATAATAATATTCTTATAAGTTTATATTTTATTTAGTTTTAAATTATAAATAAGAGGATAATAAAACTTCCCTTAATATTTATTTATTAGGTTTAATTTCTTAGTTTAGGTTCTTATAATTTTACTTTTTATTAAACATGATATATAAAATAAATAAGTTACATATATATTTAAATAAATAGATTTAATAAGCAAATTAACTAATTAATTACTTAATTAATAAACATTTATATTTAATCCTAATTTATTCCTTATTATATGTAGTAACATATATTTTGAAATAAAAATAAATAAATTTAATAAACATATAAATATTTAATTAATAAATAAGAGATATTTATATTTCCATCCTAGTTTATCCTATAATACTTCATATAATAGTATTAAGATAAATTTATTTATATTTTATTTTTAAACTAAAATGTGGATAATATATTTTTGCATATATATTTAAATAAATGAATGTAATAAACAAATTAACTAATTAATTACTTAATTAATAAATATTTATTTTTAATAAAAAATTAACTAATTAATTATTTAATTAATAAACATTTATTTTTAATCTTAATTTATCCCATAATATTTCCTATAGTAGTATAAGTTTATATGTAGTTTATTTTTTAAATTAAAAAGAAGATCATAAATTGTTCTTAACAATTATTTATTAGGTTTAAGTTCATAGTTTTTTAGTTAATTATAAGCATATAGATTTAAATGAAAATAAATAAATCTAACAAATTAACTAATTAGTTAATAAACTTTCCCCTAACTCTTGGTCCACGGAAATGTAGTTGAAGTCCACTCCATTGTAGTGGTTTCCTTTGGTCAAAAGTAGTTGTTTCTTTCTAATGATGTCTCTATTTAACTTGTTGCCATGATCTTGTCCTAACGATGAACCACACTTACTGGTTTGAAACTACAAATGAATTTTGATGTGATTATCGTCGAAAACATGTCTCTAAAAATTAATGACAATACTTTCAAATTTTTAGATTCACTCAAAGTGAAAATGAATGATAAACCAAGTTAAGACAGAATAAAGAAGTAACATCCAAGTTAAGCTAGCCTAAGCAAGTTGCATCAAATAATACTCTAGTCACCGAGCTGCTATAGTGGTTTGGGTTGCTCGGCTGCTTTTAACTCTTCTCTAATTGGAACTGTTGGCTAGTTGAACTTAACAGCTTTAGGTGCTGCTTCTCTTCTAAGGACTTCAGCAACTCTGGGCACCTCTTTTATTGTGTTCTTAGGTTGTCCGGGCACCTCCTTTCTTCTTAAATTTGAAGTGTTCCCCCGTAGTATCAGTTCATACTTCCTTCTAACCTCTGTGATAATGTTATCCGAGACCATTTGGAGCTGAGCAGGAGAAAGATTGAGAGAATCGTCCTCTTAAAGAAGATGTATCTTTGTTACTCATGTTCCTAATGGTAATGCCATTTTTACTCCCATCCTCAAACCAAACCTTCTGCTGAAATTTAAATTAATAACCTAATAAAACCAATTTAAATCAATAACCTAATAAAACCTAAACCCTGCACATATCAACAAAACCTCTCAAACGCATTGCCTGCTCACTTCTCTAACAAAAATTCCGTATCTGATAACCACACCAGCCATAGATGACTTAAAGCTTACCTCCAAGGTTAACCAACAAGACATTAGGAAGCCCTCCTGGTTTCGTTTTAAACTCAATATTAAAAGTATCGAAAGTCTTACATCAATTCTGATTCTCCTTCGGATAAACAGCCATACCGACCATGGTTCAGTGGTATTGAGGGATCCCAAAATTTCCTATAGCATTGCCATAAGTGCCCTTAATATTCTCTGGAGAGAGAAATTTCAAGTTGTTCTTCTTCACCACAAATTTTTCCATAGCTTACACTTCGCCCAAATCTATTCTATGTCCCTGATGATTGGTGAAATATTCACCCAAAAGACACTTCACTAAGAAAATCACACAGTTTTACTCCAAAAAGAAAACTCATGCCCAATATGATGATTCTCTGTGGAAACCTTCATGCAAGAAAGAAAAATAAAAGTATATTATTTTCTCTTATATCTTTAAAAATAACTCTGAAATTTATTCCTCTGTTTAGCTGAAAGCGCTATGCTCTTGGGTTGGATATGCTGAAAGCAGTATTCTCTTTGGTTGGAAATCCACATACGATGGCAAGTCATTGTTATGTTTCTACAAAATACATGCATTGAACAAAATAAACAAAATAAACCTGCTCACTATCCTGTCGGAGAGGGCATAGTTGTCCTTGTTGTCATAAAACAGAAACTGAACAGCTGTAGTGATATCCATACTTCACCATATTGAACACCAAGTTTCAATTTTATTTCATAGATACACATCTTATTGAAATCGATATCTAAAGTGAAAAGGATGGCTAGAAAACAGAGAATTTTTCATACGTTTCAGATTAAAATCAGTGATATACTAAAGGCTAAAATCTGAAGAGCAGAAATATCAATGCTAAAGTTTCAGGGGATAAATGGAGGTAAAACGTACAAGATTATGGTAAGTTTTAACAATATATGAAAATATGAAATCCTACTAGCTTCGATATGTACTGTGAGTAAATAATCATGAATAAAATATGCAGTATTAAAGCGTACATATCAAAGAAAACTAAAATTAACCTAGTCAAGACTAAAACCAATACCAATTATGCTAATATAAGCTCCATCGTCTCGCCCAACCGTATACTTGCCACTCTATAATTTTTATTTTCCAAAACAGAAGTAACCTATTCGAAAGCTTCTCTCACAGGGAATGTTGAGTCCCATTTGGTGATGGAATCCATACGCCTGTCTGGATTTCTCCAACAGAGATTGGAAGAGAGGTTGATTCGAATAACTTGTAGGAATTATAAACCGACTGCGTTCACTTCCAACGTACACTGCAAAGTGCCCTTTGCAAACATCGATTGGATGACTGGCATTGATAAGCTCATAATCATTGCAATTGCTTTTGTAATAAAGAACCTTCTATTTTTTAGGAGAGCATGTGTATCTGAGTGCTATACGGACACTGACAAGCCTCTGAAACTTGTTGTTTATCTTTCAAAGAAACAACACTTGAGCTATCTTGTTTGCAATTGAAAAAACTCAGGAGAAGACAATTAAAAAAAAGAAGCAAAAAGATGGATTCTATTCTCTAAGGTACGCAATGTCATGGAAGAACATTTACTAGACAAAATGTTAAAAGGATATAACTGCAAGTGAACGTAAGTTGATGGTAATCAATGAAAATAATTATAAACTAACATCAATCAATTTATGTATATATTCACGATGGCCAATGGAATCTTTTACAAATATTTCTCGAATAAGATAAAAAATTGGTAAAATCTAAACCATATATAAATATTAAAAATTTTAAAAATTTTTTTTTTTTTAAGAAAATATATAATAATATTAATATTCAACATTTCATACCTGCTTCTATTCAATTTTGAGTTGATCAAATAATCAAAGAAGGGTTCATTGTGAATCGAGTTGTCTTTAGTATGATTTTTTGGAAGCTTTTCGGTGGGTTTTTCGGGTCTAATTTCTCTAAAATCTGGCAAGAATTTATTGAAATCAAAAGTTTGGTGGGTAACCTTGCACAATTGAAGTGCCCTAGGGGTTTTTCACGGTGTTCAATCCATATATACAGTAATAAAACCAAATTAAATAACACAAAACAAGATTTAAGTTGCACTAAAGACAACTCCATTGTGAATTACTCTCTTAAAACAACAGAATAAAAGGACACGGCATTGGAATCAAGTGAAGTTCTAAAAATTTATTGCATGCACTCCACGTGGTTTTGGTTTCATGTAATTTTAAATGGGCCTAAACAAACAACAACAATGTTTCCTTTATTTCAATGGAAGTACCTTTGTCATAGGATTTATGTAATTTTAAATGGGCCTAAACAAACAACAACAATGTTTCCTTTATTTCAATGGAAGTACCTTTGTCATAGGATTTATGGGTTGGATGTAATGCCAACAATGACATTGCTTTTATTTCAATGGCGGTGCCTTTGTCATGGTTTCTCTGGCTTGGAAGTAATGCTAGATAGTAAACCAACTTAAAATTAAATACTGATTAATGTTGCCTTTATTAGTAGGTCAGCTAAAGCTAGTCTATTTTCCCATCCCTCTCTGCATGGAAAACTAGTACCAAAAGCAAAACATCTTCTCCTCGTTCTGAAGCCAAGACATAAATGCTCTCATATGTACCTCTCCAACCTAAGGATTTGGGGACCATCTCAAGCTCCAGCGTAGAATGAAGTTGTGCAAATAAAGCTCACAGGGGAGATTTATTCTTTGTTGGACAAGATAAAAATATAGCTCACATAATTTGGGTTATGGAAATATGTTTTCATCTTCAAGACTTGGGCACAATAATTTAAGGTGAACATGAAGAGGAGCGGTCAAATATCAAAAGAGCGGATGTAGTTTAGGACCCTAAATGAGGAAGACAAGGTATGTTTAATGAGGTTAGAGGAAAAGACAAAACAAACGTTGTCGTGGAAAGAAATACCAACCAACAATTAGGGAAATGTTGAAAGACAGAATGATCACGCGATTTGTAACACACAAAGAGGTTGCCACGAGGGGAGATATGCAACTGCTTCATTAGGATGTGCCAAAGAGAGCATAGAGGAAATAGTTCTCTACCTCCGAGGGCATAAATCCCCATAGAATACAAGATTAGGAGTTCGAGGTGGGGAAACCTAGTAACCAAACTAATTCTTCTCCACTACACCTTTGGCCATCATAGGGTTAGAAATCACAGGTATTCATCTTTCATAGATGACATTATTGTTATGAAATTATTGTTATAAAGGATGACATTTCCCCATGTAAATTATACAATGGAGAACTTAAGCATTGGCGACTTAGAGCAAGAAGAGAAAGTAGCAAAAGTGAAAGTAGAAATCAAGTCAAAGTGAAAGTAGAAAAAGTGAAAATGAAAGGAAATTTGACCAGTAGGTAAATTTGATCAGTCATACTCTGAGCATAATTTGAGGAGTAGGAAATCATGTGTAAAAATTAGTATATGAATTAGAACCATGGGTTTACACTCTAATATTAATTGTTCCAATTAGAGATAAGCTAGCAGTAGCAATAAACATAAATTCTACCATGTCATTCATAAAGCATTAGTGTTCACTACTATTGTAGAGGACTTGGATATCCTGGTGAGCAAGTATGCTTTCATGTTAGGTCCCTATAATACTAGTGATTCCCTCATTACTATTGTCATTGTAGCCCTTATTGTTATTGTTGTGCCCCTATTGCCCCCATATTGTTATTATTGTGCCCCATAGAAGCCCACTATTGTTATTTTTGAGCCCTTATATTATTATTGTCATGTCGGCTTTTGTTATATTATGACCCCTTAGACTCCTATATATAGAAAGGGGGTTTTTTCATTTGTATCACCCAAGAATTGTTCATTTGTGTAATGTAAAGGAGGTTTCGCCCTCAAAGAGGCTGATTTCTAAGTCGTTGATCTATCTTTTCTATCTTCTTGTGAGCTAGTTTCATAACATTTGGTATCAAAGCTTTGGATTCTAGGGTTTCGCTGCTCCAAAATAGGTCATCATGACATTTTCACTATAACTTTTTTTCTGCAATGTTTCATATGTTGGAAAACAAACCCATTTGAGCTGCAATCTCGATGATCCTCAAATCTGAGGAATTATGATCCAAGAATTAAGGGTTTTTGCAGGCTCCCAAATTACATCCCAAATAGGTGATCTTGTGAAAATCGTCATAACATTATCACTGAGTATCATATTGAAATTTCATAAGAAATTAGAGAAAGAGGGCCGACAATAGTTTTCTGTGCATCATTTTGAGGTCTGAATGTTGAAATAGTGACACATGGAACTTCATGCAAGTTCACTCTACTGAAAAAGTGTATAATCGGGTCATCATGGGAGATTGGGCATAACGATTTCTTGGAGAATTCAATTTCGATCAGACTTGTGGCATTGGAAAGAGGACTCAGAGGGCTACCACTGTGCACAATTTCAAACCTTGAAGATCTGAAATTTTAGATACATCAGATACAATATCGAGCTCCTACAAAGTGAAAAACGGTGTGTAGTTTTTTTAAATTTTGCATAAGCTTGGTTTGAAAAATTAGTTTGATGGAATTCAAAGGGAATACTGAAGAATATTTATCATTGATTGACGCCCTGAAGAAAGAAAATGGAAACACCTAGTAAGCAACCTGAAATCTCTAGCATGACTCATTAAGAAGAGGAAGAAATGCAAAATGATATATCAAAATTACGAGATGAAGTGCAACAAAATTCACTCTCACAAAATTAATAGAAGCTAAGATGGATGGCGTGGAAGCTAAGATGGATGGTTTAAAGAAGGGCATGGAAGCTAAGATGGATGGTTTAAAGAAATGCGTAGAAGCTAAGATGAATGAAGTGGAAGTTAAGATGAATGATGTGGAAGCTAAGATGGATGGCATGGAAGCTAAGATGGATGGTTTAAAGAAAGGCGTAGAAGCTAAGATGGAAGATTTGAAGATAGATTTGACAAAGTTTCTACATGAAATTCTTACTAATGGCAAAAGGGTAGTAAAGAAAACTCATGATGAGAAAAAAATAAATGTTAATCATGATTTCATAGACTCTAATGTTAAAATAAAACCAATTTAAATCAATAACCTAATAAAACCTAAACCCTGCACATATCAACAAAACCTCTCAAACGCATTGCCTGCTCACTTCTCTAACAAAAATTCCGTATCTGATAACCACACCAGCCATAGATGACTTAAAGCTTACCTCCAAGGTTAACCAACAAGACATTAGGAAGCCCTCCTGGTTTCGTTTTAAACTCAATATTAAAAGTATCGAAAGTCTTACATCAATTCTGATTCTCCTTCGGATAAACAGCCATACCGACCATGGTTCAGTGGTATTGAGGGATCCCAAAATTTCCTATAGCATTGCCATAAGTGCCCTTAATATTCTCTGGAGAGAGAAATTTCAAGTTGTTCTTCTTCACCACAAATTTTTCCATAGCTTACACTTCGCCCAAATATATTCTATGTTCCTGATGATTGGTGAAATATTCACCCAAAAGACACTTCACTGAGAAAATCACACAGTTTTACTCCAAAAAGAAAACGCATGCCCAATATGATGATTCTCTGTGGAAACCTTCATGGAAGAAAGAAAAATAAAAGTATATTATTTTCTCTTATATCTTTAAAAATAACTCTGAAATTTATTCCTCTGTTTAGCTGAAAGCGCTATGCTCTTGGGTTGGATATGCTGAAAGCAGTATTCTCTTTGCTTGGAAATTCACATACGATGGCAAGTCATTGTTATGTTTCTACAAAATACATGCACTGTACAAAATAAACAAAATAAACCTGCTCACTATCCTGTCGGAGAGGGCATAGTTGTCCTTGTTGTCGTAAAACAGAAACTGGACAGCTGTAGTGTATCCATACTTCACCATATTGAACACCAAGTTTCAATTTTATTTCATAGATACACATCTTATTGAAATCGATATCTAAAGTGAAAAGGATGGCTAGAAAACAGAGAATTTTTCATACGTTTCAGATTAAAATCAGTGATATACTAAAGGCTAAAATCTGAAGAGCAGAAATATCAATGCTAAAGTTTCAGGGGATAAATGGAGGTAAAACGTACAAGATTATGGTAAGTTTTAACAATATATGAAAATATGAAATCCTACTAGCTTCGATATGTACTGTGAGTAAATAATCATGAATAAAATATGCAGTATTAAAGCGTACATATCAAAGAAAACTAAAATTAACCTAGTCAAGACTAAAACCAATACCAATTATGCTAATATAAGCTCCATCGTCTCGCCCAACCGTATACTTGCCACTCTATAATTTTTATTTTCCAAAACAGAAGTAACCTATTCGAAAGCTTCTCTCACAGGGAATGTTGAGTCCCATTTGGTGATGGAATCCATACGCCTGTCTGGATTTCTCCAACAGAGATTGGAAGAGAGGTTGATTCGAATAACTTGTAGGAATTATAAACCGACTGCGTTCACTTCCAACGTACACTGCAAAGTGCCCTTTGCAAACATCGATTGGATGACTGGCATTGATAAGCTCATAATCATTGCAATTGCTTTTGTAATAAAGAACCTTCTATTTTTTAGGAGAGCATGTGTATCTGAGTGCTATACGGACACTGACAAGCCTCTGAAACTTGTTGTTTATCTTTCAAAGAAACAACACTTGAGCTATCTTGTTTGCAATTGAAAAAACTCAGGAGAAGACAATTAAAAAAAAGAAGCAAAAAGATGGATTCTATTCTCTAAGGTACGCAATGTCATGGAAGAACATTTACTAGACAAAATGTTAAAAGGATATAACTGCAAGTGAACGTAAGTTGATGGTAATCAATGAAAATAATTATAAACTAACATCAATCAATTTATGTATATATTCACGATGGCCAATGGAATCTTTTACAAATATTTCTCGAATAAGATAAAAAATTGGTAAAATCTAAACCATATATAAATATTAAAAATTTTAAAATTTTTTTTTTTTTAAGAAAATATATAATAATATTAATATTCAACATTTCATACCTGCTTCTATTCAATTTTGAGTTGATCAAATAATCAAAGAAGGGTTCATTGTGAATCGAGTTGTCTTTAGTATGATTTTTTGGAAGCTTTTCGGTGGGTTTTTCGGGTCTAATTTCTCTAAAATCTGGCAAGAATTTATTGAAATCAAAAGTTTGGTGGGTAACCTTGCACAATTGAAGTGCCCTAGGGGTTTTTCACGGTGTTCAATCCATATATACAGTAATAAAACCAAATTAAATAACACAAAACAAGATTTAAGTTGCACTAAAGACAACTCCATTGTGAATTACTCTCTTAAAACAACAGAATAAAAGGACACGGCATTGGAATCAAGTGAAGTTCTAAAAATTTATTGCATGCACTCCACGTGGTTTTGGTTTCATGTAATTTTAAATGGGCCTAAACAAACAACAACAATGTTTCCTTTATTTCAATGGAAGTACCTTTGTCATAGGATTTATGTAATTTTAAATGGGCCTAAACAAACAACAACAATGTTTCCTTTATTTCAATGGAAGTACCTTTGTCATAGGATTTATGGGTTGGATGTAATGCCAACAATGACATTGCTTTTATTTCAATGGCGGTGCCTTTGTCATGGTTTCTCTGGCTTGGAAGTAATGCTAGATAGTAAACCAACTTAAAATTAAATACTGATTAATGTTGCCTTTATTAGTAGGTCAGCTAAAGCTAGTCTATTTTCCCATCCCTCTCTGCATGGAAAACTAGTACCAAAAGCAAAACATCTTCTCCTCGTTCTGAAGCCAAGACATAAATGCTCTCATATGTACCTCTCCAACCTAAGGATTTGGGGACCATCTCAAGCTCCAGCGTAGAATGAAGTTGTGCAAATAAAGCTCACAGGGGAGATTTATTCTTTCTTGGACAAGATAAAAATATAGCTCACATAATTTGGGTTATGGAAATATGTTTTCATCTTCAAGACTTGGGCACAATAATTTAAGGTGAACATGAAGAGGAGCGGTCAAATATCAAAAGAGCGGATGTAGTTTAGGACCCTAAATGAGGAAGACAAGGTATGTTTAATGAGGTTAGAGGAAAAGACAAAACAAACGTTGTCGTGGAAAGAAATACCAACCAACAATTAGGGAAATGTTGAAAGACAGAATGATCACGCGATTTGTAACACACAAAGAGGTTGCCACGAGGGGAGATATGCAACTGCTTCATTAGGATGTGCCAAAGAGAGCATAGAGGAAATAGTTCTCTACCTCCGAGGGCATAAATCCCCATAGAATACAAGATTAGGAGTTCGAGGTGGGGAAACCTAGTAACCAAACTAATTCTTCTCCACTACACCTTTGGCCATCATAGGGTTAGAAATCACAGGTATTCATCTTTCATAGATGACATTATTGTTATGAAATTATTGTTATAAAGGATGACATTTCCCCATGTAAATTATACAATGGAGAACTTAAGCATTGGCGACTTAGAGCAAGAAGAGAAAGTAGCAAAAGTGAAAGTAGAAATCAAGTCAAAGTGAAAGTAGAAAAAGTGAAAATGAAAGGAAATTTGACCAGTAGGTAAATTTGATCAGTCATACTCTGAGCATAATTTGAGGAGTAGGAAATCATGTGTAAAAATTAGTATATGAATTAGAACCATGGGTTTACACTCTAATATTAATTGTTCCAATTAGAGATAAGCTAGCAGTAGCAATAAACATAAATTCTACCATGTCATTCATAAAGCATTAGTGTTCACTACTATTGTAGAGGACTTGGATATCCTGGTGAGCAAGTATGCTTTCATGTTAGGTCCCTATAATACTAGTGATTCCCTCATTACTATTGTCATTGTAGCCCTTATTGTTATTGTTGTGCCCCTATTGCCCCCATATTGTTATTATTGTGCCCCATAGAAGCCCACTATTGTTATTTTTGAGCCCTTATATTATTATTGTCATGTCGGCTTTTGTTATATTATGACCCCTTAGACTCCTATATATAGAAAGGGGGTTTTTTCATTTGTATCACCCAAGAATTGTTCATTTGTGTAATGTAAAGGAGGTTTCGCCCTCAAAGAGGCTGATTTCTAAGTCGTTGATCTATCTTTTCTATCTTCTTGTGAGCTAGTTTCATAACATTTGGTATCAAAGCTTTGGATTCTAGGGTTTCGCTGCTCCAAAATAGGTCATCATGACATTTTCACTATAACTTTTTTTCTGCAATGTTTCATATGTTGGAAAACAAACCCATTTGAGCTGCAATCTCGATGATCCTCAAATCTGAGGAATTATGATCCAAGAATTAAGGGTTTTTGCAGGCTCCCAAATTACATCCCAAATAGGTGATCTTGTGAAAATCGTCATAACATTATCACTGAGTATCATATTGAAATTTCATAAGAAATTAGAGAAAGAGGGCCGACAATAGTTTTCTGTGCATCATTTTGAGGTCTGAATGTTGAAATAGTGACACATGGAACTTCATGCAAGTTCACTCTACTGAAAAAGTGTATAATCGGGTCATCATGGGAGATTGGGCATAACGATTTCTTGGAGAATTCAATTTCGATCAGACTTGTGGCATTGGAAAGAGGACTCAGAGGGCTACCACTGTGCACAATTTCAAACCTTGAAGATCTGAAATTTTAGATACATCAGATACAATATCGAGCTCCTACAAAGTGAAAAACGGTGTGTAGTTTTTTTAAATTTTGCATAAGCTTGGTTTGAAAAATTAGTTTGATGGAATTCAAAGGGAATACTGAAGAATATTTATCATTGATTGACGCCCTGAAGAAAGAAAATGGAAACACCTAGTAAGCAACCTGAAATCTCTAGCATGACTCATTAAGAAGAGGAAGAAATGCAAAATGATATATCAAAATTACGAGATGAAGTGCAACAAAATTCACTCTCACAAAATTAATAGAAGCTAAAGATGGCATGGCGTGGAAGCTAAGATGGATGGTTTAAAGAAGGGCATGGAAGCTAAGATGGATGGTTTAAAGAAATGCGTAGAAGCTAAGATGAATGAAGTGGAAGTTAAGATGAATGATGTGGAAGCTAAGATGGATGGCATGGAAGCTAAGATGGATGGTTTCAAAGAAAGGCGTAGAAGCTAACATCAAGATTTAAGATAGATTTGACAAATTTCTACATGAAATTCTTTTGGCAAAATAGTTTCTCGAACTCAAGATAAAAAATAAATGGTAAAATCATAAACCATATATAAATGTTAAAATAAAAAATTTTTCAATAACCTAAGAAAACCTAAATCAATAATAAAAAATTCAACGCATTTCCTGCTCACTTCTCTTCGAATTTTGAGTCTGATCAAATACAATCAAAGAAGACTTCAAAGTGAATCCAAGTTAACCAGTATGACATTAGGAAGCCCTCCTGGGTTTTTTTCGGGTCTAAATTCTTAAAATCTGGCAAGAATTATTGAATTCAAATTTCCTTGGGTAAACCTTGCGACAATGGTGAAGTGTATTGAGGGGAATCTTTTCTATAGTGTTCAATCCTTATATTCTCTAATAAAATCCAAATTTAAATAACACCAAACAAGATTTAAGTTGCACTAAAGACAACTCCATTGTGAATTACTCTCTTAAAACAACAGAATAAAAGGACACGGCATTGGAATCAAGTGAAGTTCTAAAAATTTATTGCATGCACTCCACGTGGTTTTGGTTTCATGTAATTTTAAATGGGCCTAAACAAACAACAACAATGTTTCCTTTATTTCAATGGAAGTACCTTTGTCATAGGATTTATGTAATTTTAAATGGGCCTAAACAAACAACAACAATGTTTCCTTTATTTCAATGGAAGTACCTTTGTCATAGGATTTATGGGTTGGATGTAATGCCAACAATGACATTGCTTTTATTTCAATGGCGGTGCCTTTGTCATGGTTTCTCTGGCTTGGAAGTAATGCTAGATAGTAAACCAACTTAAAATTAAATACTGATTAATGTTGCCTTTATTAGTAGGTCAGCTAAAGCTAGTCTATTTTCCCATCCCTCTCTGCATGGAAAACTAGTACCAAAAGCAAAACATCTTCTCCTCGTTCTGAAGCCAAGACATAAATGCTCTCATATGTACCTCTCCAACCTAAGGATTTGGGGACCATCTCAAGCTCCAGCGTAGAATGAAGTTGTGCAAATAAAGCTCACAGGGGAGATTTATTCTTTCTTGGACAAGATAAAAATATAGCTCACATAATTTGGGTTATGGAAATATGTTTTCATCTTCAAGACTTGGGCACAATAATTTAAGGTGAACATGAAGAGGAGCGGTCAAATATCAAAAGAGCGGATGTAGTTTAGGACCCTAAATGAGGAAGACAAGGTATGTTTAATGAGGTTAGAGGAAAAGACAAAACAAACGTTGTCGTGGAAAGAAATACCAACCAACAATTAGGGAAATGTTGAAAGACAGAATGATCACGCGATTTGTAACACACAAAGAGGTTGCCACGAGGGGAGATATGCAACTGCTTCATTAGGATGTGCCAAAGAGAGCATAGAGGAAATAGTTCTCTACCTCCGAGGGCATAAATCCCCATAGAATACAAGATTAGGAGTTCGAGGTGGGGAAACCTAGTAACCAAACTAATTCTTCTCCACTACACCTTTGGCCATCATAGGGTTAGAAATCACAGGTATTCATCTTTCATAGATGACATTATTGTTATGAAATTATTGTTATAAAGGATGACATTTCCCCATGTAAATTATACAATGGAGAACTTAAGCATTGGCGACTTAGAGCAAGAAGAGAAAGTAGCAAAAGTGAAAGTAGAAATCAAGTCAAAGTGAAAGTAGAAAAAGTGAAAATGAAAGGAAATTTGACCAGTAGGTAAATTTGATCAGTCATACTCTGAGCATAATTTGAGGAGTAGGAAATCATGTGTAAAAATTAGTATATGAATTAGAACCATGGGTTTACACTCTAATATTAATTGTTCCAATTAGAGATAAGCTAGCAGTAGCAATAAACATAAATTCTACCATGTCATTCATAAAGCATTAGTGTTCACTACTATTGTAGAGGACTTGGATATCCTGGTGAGCAAGTATGCTTTCATGTTAGGTCCCTATAATACTAGTGATTCCCTCATTACTATTGTCATTGTAGCCCTTATTGTTATTGTTGTGCCCCTATTGCCCCCATATTGTTATTATTGTGCCCCATAGAAGCCCACTATTGTTATTTTTGAGCCCTTATATTATTATTGTCATGTCGGCTTTTGTTATATTATGACCCCTTAGACTCCTATATATAGAAAGGGGGTTTTTTCATTTGTATCACCCAAGAATTGTTCATTTGTGTAATGTAAAGGAGGTTTCGCCCTCAAAGAGGCTGATTTCTAAGTCGTTGATCTATCTTTTCTATCTTCTTGTGAGCTAGTTTCATAACATTTGGTATCAAAGCTTTGGATTCTAGGGTTTCGCTGCTCCAAAATAGGTCATCATGACATTTTCACTATAACTTTTTTTCTGCAATGTTTCATATGTTGGAAAACAAACCCATTTGAGCTGCAATCTCGATGATCCTCAAATCTGAGGAATTATGATCCAAGAATTAAGGGTTTTTGCAGGCTCCCAAATTACATCCCAAATAGGTGATCTTGTGAAAATCGTCATAACATTATCACTGAGTATCATATTGAAATTTCATAAGAAATTAGAGAAAGAGGGCCGACAATAGTTTTCTGTGCATCATTTTGAGGTCTGAATGTTGAAATAGTGACACATGGAACTTCATGCAAGTTCACTCTACTGAAAAAGTGTATAATCGGGTCATCATGGGAGATTGGGCATAACGATTTCTTGGAGAATTCAATTTCGATCAGACTTGTGGCATTGGAAAGAGGACTCAGAGGGCTACCACTGTGCACAATTTCAAACCTTGAAGATCTGAAATTTTAGATACATCAGATACAATATCGAGCTCCTACAAAGTGAAAAACGGTGTGTAGTTTTTTTAAATTTTGCATAAGCTTGGTTTGAAAAATTAGTTTGATGGAATTCAAAGGGAATACTGAAGAATATTTATCATTGATTGACGCCCTGAAGAAAGAAAATGGAAACACCTAGTAAGCAACCTGAAATCTCTAGCATGACTCATTAAGAAGAGGAAGAAATGCAAAATGATATATCAAAATTACGAGATGAAGTGCAACAAAATTCACTCTCACAAAATTAATAGAAGCTAAGATGGATGGCGTGGAAGCTAAGATGGATGGTTTAAAGAAGGGCATGGAAGCTAAGATGGATGGTTTAAAGAAATGCGTAGAAGCTAAGATGAATGAAGTGGAAGTTAAGATGAATGATGTGGAAGCTAAGATGGATGGCATGGAAGCTAAGATGGATGGTTTAAAGAAAGGCGTAGAAGCTAAGATGGAAGATTTGAAGATAGATTTGACAAAGTTTCTACATGAAATTCTTACTAATGGCAAAAGGGTAGTAAAGAAAACTCATGATGAGAAAAAAATAAATGTTAATCATGATTTCATAGACTCTAATGTTAAAATAAAACCAATTTAAATCAATAACCTAATAAAACCTAAACCCTGCACATATCAACAAAACCTCTCAAACGCATTGCCTGCTCACTTCTCTAACAAAAATTCCGTATCTGATAACCACACCAGCCATAGATGACTTAAAGCTTACCTCCAAGGTTAACCAACAAGACATTAGGAAGCCCTCCTGGTTTCGTTTTAAACTCAATATTAAAAGTATCGAAAGTCTTACATCAATTCTGATTCTCCTTCGGATAAACAGCCATACCGACCATGGTTCAGTGGTATTGAGGGATCCCAAAATTTCCTATAGCATTGCCATAAGTGCCCTTAATATTCTCTGGAGAGAGAAATTTCAAGTTGTTCTTCTTCACCACAAATTTTTCCATAGCTTACACTTCGCCCAAATATATTCTATGTTCCTGATGATTGGTGAAATATTCACCCAAAAGACACTTCACTGAGAAAATCACACAGTTTTACTCCAAAAAGAAAACGCATGCCCAATATGATGATTCTCTGTGGAAACCTTCATGGAAGAAAGAAAAATAAAAGTATATTATTTTCTCTTATATCTTTAAAAATAACTCTGAAATTTATTCCTCTGTTTAGCTGAAAGCGCTATGCTCTTGGGTTGGATATGCTGAAAGCAGTATTCTCTTTGCTTGGAAATTCACATACGATGGCAAGTCATTGTTATGTTTCTACAAAATACATGCACTGTACAAAATAAACAAAATAAACCTGCTCACTATCCTGTCGGAGAGGGCATAGTTGTCCTTGTTGTCGTAAAACAGAAACTGGACAGCTGTAGTGTATCCATACTTCACCATATTGAACACCAAGTTTCAATTTTATTTCATAGATACACATCTTATTGAAATCGATATCTAAAGTGAAAAGGATGGCTAGAAAACAGAGAATTTTTCATACGTTTCAGATTAAAATCAGTGATATACTAAAGGCTAAAATCTGAAGAGCAGAAATATCAATGCTAAAGTTTCAGGGGATAAATGGAGGTAAAACGTACAAGATTATGGTAAGTTTTAACAATATATGAAAATATGAAATCCTACTAGCTTCGATATGTACTGTGAGTAAATAATCATGAATAAAATATGCAGTATTAAAGCGTACATATCAAAGAAAACTAAAATTAACCTAGTCAAGACTAAAACCAATACCAATTATGCTAATATAAGCTCCATCGTCTCGCCCAACCGTATACTTGCCACTCTATAATTTTTATTTTCCAAAACAGAAGTAACCTATTCGAAAGCTTCTCTCACAGGGAATGTTGAGTCCCATTTGGTGATGGAATCCATACGCCTGTCTGGATTTCTCCAACAGAGATTGGAAGAGAGGTTGATTCAAATAACTTGTAGGAATTATAAACCGACTGCGTTCACTTCCAACGTACACTGCAAAGTGCCCTTTGCAAACATCGATTGGATGACTGGCATTGATAAGCTCATAATCATTGCAATTGCTTTTGTAATAAAGAACCTTCTATTTTTTAGGAGAGCATGTGTATCTGAGTGCTTTACGGACACTGACAAGCCTCTGAAACTTGTTGATTATCTTTCAAAGAAACAACACTTGAGCTATCTTGTTTGCAATTGAAAAAACTCAGGAGAAGACAATTAAAAAAAAGAAGCAAAAAGATGGATTCTATTCTCTAAGGTACGCAATGTCATGGAAGAACATTTACTAGACAAAATGTTAAAAGGATATAACTGCAAGTGAACGTAAGTTGATGGTAATCAATGAAAATAATTATAAACTAACATCAATCAATTTATGTATATATTCATGATGGCCAATGGAATCTTTTACAAATATTTCTCGAATAAGATAAAATTGGTAAAATCTAAACCATATATAAATATTAAAAATTTTAATAATTTTTTTTTTTTAAGAAAATATATAATAATATTAATATTCAACATTTCATACCTGCTTCTATTCAGTTTTGAGTTGATAAAATAATCAAAGAAGGGTTAATTGTGAATCGAGTTGTCTTTAGTGTGATTTTTTGGAAGCTTTTCGGTGGGTTTTTCCGGTCTAATTTCTCTAAATCGGGCAAGAATTTATTGAAATCACAAGTTTGGTGGGTAACCTTGCACAATTGAAGTGCCCTAGGGGTTTTTCACAGTGTTGAATCCATATATATAGTAAAAAAACCAGTTTAAATAACACAAAACAAGATTTAAGTTACACTAAAGACAACTCCATTGTGAATTATTCTCTTAAAACAATAGAATAAAAGGACACGACATTGGAATAAAGTAAAGTTCTAAAAATTTATTGCATGCACTCCACGTGGTTTTGGTTTCAATGGGCCTAAACAAACAACAACAATGTTTCCTTTATTTCAATGGAAGTACCTTCATCATACGATTTATGTAATTTTAAATGGGCCTAAACAAACAACAACAATGTTTCCTTTATTTCAATGGAAGTACCTTCGTCATAGGATTTATGGGTTGGATGTAATGCCAACAACGACACTGCTTTTATTTCAATGGTGGTGCCTTTGTCATGGTCTCTATGGCTTGGAAGTAATGCTAGATAGTAAACCAACTTAAAATTAAATACTGATTAATGTTGCCTTTATTAGTAGGTCAGCTAAAGCTAGTCTATTTTCCCATCCCTCTCTGCATGGAAAACTAGTACCAAAAGCAAAACATCTTCTCCTCGTTCTGAAGCCAAGACATAAATGCTCTCATATGTACCTCTCCAACCTAAGGATTTGGGGACCATCTCAAGCTCCAGCGTAGAATGAAGTTGTGCAAATAAAGCTCACAGGGGAGATTTATTCTTTCTTGGACAAGATAAAAATATAGCTCACATAATTTGGGTTATGGAAATATGTTTTCATCTTCAAGACTTGGGCACAATAATTTAAGGTGAACATGAAGAGGAGCGGTCAAATATCAAAAGAGCGGATGTAGTTTAGGACCCTAAATGAGGAAGACAAGGTATGTTTAATGAGGTTAGAGGAAAAGACAAAACAAACGTTGTCGTGGAAAGAAATACCAACCAACAATTAGGGAAATGTTGAAAGACAGAATGATCACGCGATTTGTAACACACAAAGAGGTTGCCACGAGGGGAGATATGCAACTGCTTCATTAGGATGTGCCAAAGAGAGCATAGAGGAAATAGTTCTCTACCTCCGAGGGCATAAATCCCCATAGAATACAAGATTAGGAGTTCGAGGTGGGGAAACCTAGTAACCAAACTAATTCTTCTCCACTACACCTTTGGCCATCATAGGGTTAGAAATCACAGGTATTCATCTTTCATAGATGACATTATTGTTATGAAATTATTGTTATAAAGGATGACATTTCCCCATGTAAATTATACAATGGAGAACTTAAGCATTGGCGACTTAGAGCAAGAAGAGAAAGTAGCAAAAGTGAAAGTAGAAATCAAGTCAAAGTGAAAGTAGAAAAAGTGAAAATGAAAGGAAATTTGACCAGTAGGTAAATTTGATCAGTCATACTCTGAGCATAATTTGAGGAGTAGGAAATCATGTGTAAAAATTAGTATATGAATTAGAACCATGGGTTTACACTCTAATATTAATTGTTCCAATTAGAGATAAGCTAGCAGTAGCAATAAACATAAATTCTACCATGTCATTCATAAAGCATTAGTGTTCACTACTATTGTAGAGGACTTGGATATCCTGGTGAGCAAGTATGCTTTCATGTTAGGTCCCTATAATACTAGTGATTCCCTCATTACTATTGTCATTGTAGCCCTTATTGTTATTGTTGTGCCCCTATTGCCCCCATATTGTTATTATTGTGCCCCATAGAAGCCCACTATTGTTATTTTTGAGCCCTTATATTATTATTGTCATGTCGGCTTTTGTTATATTATGACCCCTTAGACTCCTATATATAGAAAGGGGGTTTTTTCATTTGTATCACCCAAGAATTGTTCATTTGTGTAATGTAAAGGAGGTTTCGCCCTCAAAGAGGCTGATTTCTAAGTCGTTGATCTATCTTTTCTATCTTCTTGTGAGCTAGTTTCATAACATTTGGTATCAAAGCTTTGGATTCTAGGGTTTCGCTGCTCCAAAATAGGTCATCATGACATTTTCACTATAACTTTTTTTCTGCAATGTTTCATATGTTGGAAAACAAACCCATTTGAGCTGCAATCTCGATGATCCTCAAATCTGAGGAATTATGATCCAAGAATTAAGGGTTTTTGCAGGCTCCCAAATTACATCCCAAATAGGTGATCTTGTGAAAATCGTCATAACATTATCACTGAGTATCATATTGAAATTTCATAAGAAATTAGAGAAAGAGGGCCGACAATAGTTTTCTGTGCATCATTTTGAGGTCTGAATGTTGAAATAGTGACACATGGAACTTCATGCAAGTTCACTCTACTGAAAAAGTGTATAATCGGGTCATCATGGGAGATTGGGCATAACGATTTCTTGGAGAATTCAATTTCGATCAGACTTGTGGCATTGGAAAGAGGACTCAGAGGGCTACCACTGTGCACAATTTCAGACCTTGAAGATCTGAAATTTTAGATACATCAGATACAATATCGAGCTCCTACAAAGTGAAAAATGGTGTGTAGTTTTTTTAAATTTTGCATAAGCTTGGTTTGAAAAATTAGCTTGATGGAATTCAAAGGGAATACTGAAGAATATTTATCATTGATTGACGCCCTGAAGAAAGAAAATGGAAACACCTAGTAAGCAACCTGAAATCTCTAGCATGACTCATGAAGAAGAGGAAGAAATGCAACATGATATATCAAAATTACGAGACGAAGTGCAACAAAATTCACTCTCACAAAATGTAATAGAAGCTAAGATGGATGGCGTGGAAGCTAAGATGGATGGTTTAAAGAAGGGCATGGAAGCTAAGATGGATGGTTTAAAGAAATGCGTAGAAGCTAAGATGAATGACGTGGAAGTTAAGATGAATGATGTGGAAGCTAAGATGGATGGCATGGAAGCTAAGATGGATGGTTTAAAGAAAGGCGTGGAAGCTAAGATGGAAGATTTGAAGATAGATTTGACAAAGTTTCTACATGAAATTCTTACTAATGGCAAAAGGGTAGTAAAGAAAACTCATGATGAGAAAAAAATAAATGTTAATCATGATTTCATAGACTCTAATGTTGGATCGAAGACCCACCATGTTCCAAAGATCGATATGAGGAATTTTGATGGTAAGGATCCCATAACATGGATAATACAGATGGAGCAATATTTCGATCTCCATAATGTGCAAACCACACAAAAGGTACACATTGCAACTTTATATTTGGAACCAAATTAGTTTGTATGGTATTGATGGCTTTGCTCTCGTAAACAAATTATCACTTGGGAAATTTTTGCAGATGAAATGATAGCACATTATGAGGATACAAAAAGAAACACTTTTTTTAGCCAATTGATAAATCTCAAACAAAAGGGTTCAATGATGAAGCACATTGAGGACTTCCAAAAATTGAATATAAGGGTAAAAGATATTCCAGAGGAGCATAGGATGGATGTGGTCATAGGGACTTTAAAGGATAACATCCAACATGAGGTTCACCTTTGGAAACCTTATTCATTGGAGAAGGCATTCAGGTTGGCAACGAAAATGGAAATCAAAATTATGGCAACAAGGAATCCTACCACTCACAATTATAAAGATGGAAGTGTTGTTGCCCCTAGCCTTCCACAACCTACAAGGTTGACACCACAACAATTGGAAGAAAAAAGAGGAAAAGGGCTTTCTTAAAGTTGTGATAGAAAATACACTAAAGGTCATAAGTGTGCTAAGAAGAGATTATTTTACATAGATTGTGAAGAGGAGGAAGAAAAGGAACAAGAAACGTCAATAGAAGAGGATATACACCAGGAATAAACCCTAGAGAAAGAAGAAATGAATCCGACCATCTCTTGTAATGCATTGGCTAGAATTACCATTCCTCAAACTATCAAGATAGAAGGGAATATCAAGAAGAAAAGGGTAATAGTGTTGATTGATTCAGGTAGTACCCATAATTTTATTCATTTTAAGACAACCAAGGAATTGAATTGCTTCCTATATCCAGCACCAGAGTGTCAAGTGATGGTTGCAAGTGGAGGAACCATAAATTGCTCTAGAAAGTGCCATAATATCAAGCTATCCATAGGAGAATATGTATTGAATAGCCCAATGCGTTCCATTCCAATGGGTGGTGCTGATTTTGTACTAGGAGTTCAATGGATACAATCTTTCGGTACAATAGCGTTTAATTTTCAAGAACTTTTCATGAAATTTTCTTCAGAAGGAAAGGATGTTGAATTAAGGGGTATCACAGGGAAATCAGGAAAGATAATCAACTCTAAGGGAATGACAAAGCTTCTAAAGAAAGAACAACGACACATAATTGCACAATTATGTTCACTGGAGGTTCCCACACCGAAATCACCTATTTCTAGAGATCTCCAAAAATTATTGGACAATCATTCCAAGATATTTGAGACTCCCAAAGGCCTCCCACCTATTCGTGATCATGATCATGCTATTCATTTGATTCCAAGAAGTTTTCGTCCAAACATCAAGCCTTACAGATATCCCTATGCCCAAAAGAGTGAAATTGAATGTATGGTTGTAAAAATGCTAGAGGTTGGTATAATTCAACCTAGTCAAAGTTCTTTCTCTATGCCAGTAGTATTGGTTCACAAGAAGAATGGATCATGGTGCATGTGTCCAGATTATAGGGAGCTCAACAAGCTCACTATTAAAGATAAATATCCAATTCCTATCATTGATGAATTATTGGATGAATTGCATGGATCAATTTACTTAACCAAGTTGGATCTTCATTCAGGATATCATCAAATCAGAATGAAGACTGAAGACATTCCGAAAACAACATTTAGAACTCAAGAGGAGAATTATGAATTTTTGGTCATGCCTTTTGGCCTTACCAATGCACCTTCTACATTTCAAGGTTTGATGAATTTTATTTTCAAACCCTTCCTTAGAAAATTTGTGTTAGTATTTTTTGATGATATACTAATCTACAGAAAGTCTTGGAAGCATCATGTTCAACATGTTGACAGGGTGCTCAAACTATTGAAGGAGAAACAATTATATGAAAAAATCTCCAAATGTTTCTTTCGAGTACAAGAGGTGGAATATCTGGGTCATATTGTATCTCATGAAGGTGTTAAGGTAGACCCTAGCAAAATTAAAACCATTAACGAATGGAAAATCCCCACATCCATAAATAATATGCGAGGATTTCTCTGGTTGACAGGGTATTATCGCAAACTTGTTAAGAATTATGGGAGAATAGTAGCACCTCTAACAACAATATTGAAGAAAGATGCATTTTCATGGACTCCAGAAGAAACGAAGGCCTTTGAACATCTTAAAGAAGAAATGTGCCAAGCATCGATCTTAGCTACACCAGACTTCACAAAAACCTTTATTGTGGAATGTGATGCCTTAGGAAATGGAATTGGTGCTATTTTAATGCAATAAGAAAGACCTGTTGCTTTTGAAAGTCAACCAATCAAAGGAAAGTATTTACACAAAGCTATTTATGAGAAGGAAATGTTGGCAATACTACATGCACTTAAGAAATGGTGACCCTACCTAATGGGAAGACACTTAAAGGCAAAAACAGATCATGATAGTCTTAAATACTTTTTAAAACAAATATTATCTTCAGAAGAGCAAACAAAATGGGTCACAAAGATGTTGGGTTATGACTTTGAAATCATCTACAAAAAAGAGAAGCAAAATGTTGTGGCAGATGTACTCTCAAGAAAGGATGAGGATGTGGAAGAATTTCTTTGTGCCATTTCTAATATCCAACCAGATCAGATAAATGAAGCAAGGGATGAATGGAAGAATGACGAAGAAGTGTGGGCACTCATTCATAAGTTACAACAAGATCCCAATACATCTGATACATTTAGCTGGAAAAATGATTCATTATGGTACAAAGATTGATTATACCTATGTAATAATTCCAAACTCAAGCAAAAGATTCTTATGGAATTTCACACGTCTCCCATAGGAGGGCGCTCAAGATTTCTAAAAACTTACCACATGGTTAAGAAGGAATTTTTTTGGGATGGCCTTAAATCAGATATTCAAAAGTTTGTGGCGGAATGTTTGGTTTGCCAACAAAATCAAGTTGAAAAAATTAAGACCCCAGGTCTATTACAACCTTTATCCATTCCAAGCCAACGTTGGGAGGAGGTTTCAATGGATTTTATCACAGGTTTACCTAAGTCCGAAGGAAAGAGTGTTATCATGGTGGTAGTTGACAAAACTACCAAGTATGCACACTTTTGTGCATTATCTCATCCATTTAAAGCAAGTACAATTTTTGCTTGATCCAGGTGGATATTGTGGTCACCCACCTATTCCACTTTTTAGTTTTTCAGTTTCCTTATTTGTAGCACAATTTACTATTTTTGGCAGTTTTTCGGGTCCTGAACTTCCGGAGCCGTTTTGAGGCCCTCAACAATGTTTTTTGGGAAAATCGGGAGCAAAGCACAACACATACCAATATTTCTCACTCAAAAGTTGTTTTCCTCGGATAGATATTTCTAACGAGGTATTTTTCACATCAAACAGAGATCATATGCCAAAGTTACGACCCCGGGAAGTTGATGTACCAATTTACCCAAACAGGGCCCATAGTTTGGTGCTTCATCTCCTAGGGTTAGGTTTTTGGATGTTTAGGGTTTTCCATTTTTTCTCAATAATAAATAGGCCTTGGAGTCTCATTTTAACATAGTTCATAGGCATGTAGTCGCCACATCTCTTCTGAGAGATAAGCTACCATCGCTCGAGCTAGTCTTATTTCCATTCTGTTTGTAAGCATATGTCAGTGTTTGATATTAATGAAATGAAGTGTTATTTCTGCTGCATCTTTGTATTTATGGTTATATCTATAATTTTTTCCATTCCTATTTAAATCAAGATTAGTAGTATCAGAGTAGTCTTCTCTTTCTTTGTTTTTCTTTGCATGTCCCTAATGAGGTCGGGATATAAGGAGTTAGGGCTTGAACTAGTCGAACCTTTGTAAGACCAGCCTCACAAATCTCGATGGCCTCCCATGGAGGATGAAAAGAAAGACGAGGAGGCAGGAGATCCTATCAAAATCTTGCTTGAAGAAGCCCTCGAGCGACAGAGGAACGCGATGATGGACAACTTTGCCCAGATCCTTCAGCGGCTACCCAAGGGTGACACATCTACTTCTGGCAGCTACTCTGGAAGCGCCACACCCTTTAAGGTACAATTTAACTTTGACATTCCCATATTTGAGGGTCAGATAGATGCAGACGCTGTAGATAAATGGTTAAATCTACTAGAAGGATATTTTTCTGTTCATGATTTTTCCAGCCGGGAAAAGATCACTTTTGCACTTCTCAAAGCATCCCCCCATGTCAAGGACTGGTGGGAAACCTACTGTGAGTAGAAGGATGAAAGTACGAACTCACTTTTTTTAGCCACACCCACTTGGAACTCATTCTGGGATGCCATCAAGGAGCAGTACTACCCTGTCGAGAGCTATGAGGATAAATACATAAAGTGGACAATGCTACAACAGGGAAGGGACCAAGACATGCCAAAGTTTACCAATGTTTTTCATACCCTTCGCACAAAGTTGGGTATCAAGGATTATGAGAAGCATTGGTTCTCAAGTACCGCGACTGCCTACACAGGTGCATCCAGGAGGAGATGGAGTTTCTGGACATCTCCTCGCTTGGTACGGCATACTCATATGTTGTTAAGATCGAGCAAAAGTTTAAACAGAAGAAGAGAGACTTTGGATCTGCGAATCCGAAGCAAGGGAAAGGTGCCCCCAAACTGCAAAACAAAGGACAAAGCCAAGGCGGGGCAGCCCAGGACAACCTACCAAAGCCGCAAGCAAAGAACATCACCACAAAGCAAAAGAAGGACATAGGAAAGTGGTGTGAGTTCCATAAGAGCTCCATTCACAACAAAAGTGAGTGTTGGGCCAACAAATCACTGGTGGCCGAGCTAAAGGCTTCAGAATTAGATGCATGTCCTGACTCTAAGTCAGAACCCAACAAAGGGAATGACAAAGGGAAGCAGATTATCAATGCAGAGCCCAATGCCATCATTGCCACCATGAAGATCCAGAAGGAGGAACTCGAAGATATAGAGGAGGGGCGCCTCTTCCACTCCCATATGTGGGTAAAGAGTTCCCTGCTACAGTTCATTATCGACAGCGGGAGCCAAAAGAACCTCATTTTGGCAGAGGTCGTGAAGTAGTTGGGCTTACCAACCACAACACATCCACAACTGTACACCATCCAGTGGCTTCACCAAGGACGGGATTTTCACGCGAGCCAGTAGTGCTGCCTTCTATACAACATCAAGCCCTTCACGGATGAGATATTATGTGATGTTTCTCCCCTTGATTTTTGTGATGTATTATTAGGCCAACCATACTTATGGAAGCAACATGTTGTGTATGAGTCAAGGCCTCCTTCTATTATTGTTACTTTGGGAAATAAGTTGTACAAGATACCGGAGGTAGCACCGCCTACCGCCATCTCTTTGGTTACTGCAAAACAATGCAATAAGCTCATTTCCAAAATTGGGAAATTTGTTTTCCTGATGATACGCCCTCACGGAAAGAAGAAGATAGTGGCCACAACCTCCAGACAGGGCCCCTCTGCATAACAACAACAGATGGACAAGGTCGTGGAGGAGTGCGAGGACATCTTCACCTCCCCTACAAGGGTGCCTCTGCACTGTCAGGTCAAGCACTCCAATGATCTGACTCCAGTTGCACCGCTACCTGATGGACCAATCTATCGGCGCTCCATTCTAGGGAATGACAAAATAAAGAGGTAGATTTAGGAGCTGTTGTAGAAAGGTCACATCCAGCTGAGTTAATCACCTTGTGGGAGCCTGATCGTGTTGGTACAAAAGAAGGATGGGACTTGGAGACTCTGTATTGACTATCTAGCACTGAACAAGATAACTGTCCAGAATAGGTACCCGATCCCATGGATTGATGACCTTCTGGACCAACTGAAGGGGGAAAAATATTTTAGCAAGATCGTCTGGAAATTAGGATATCACCAGGTATCAATCGAACGCTACGATGTGTGGAAGACTGCCTTCAAAGATAAGGAGGGCCTTTTCTAATGGTTGGTTATGCCTTTCGGGCTGACGAATGCTCCTGCAACTTTCATGAGGATGATGGATGACATCTTGCGGCCATTCACTAACTCATTTGTAGTGGTATACTTGGATGACATCTTGATCTTCAGCCAAAGTTGGGAAGAGTACCTCCACCACATCCGACAGGTTCTCCAAACACTGGGCAACATAAGCTATGTGCCAATTTGGAGAAATTCACTTTTGGCATGACCTAGGTTCAATATCTGGGATACATTATTGATGAATGGGGGTACATGTGGATCCAGCCAAGATCCAAGTCATTTAGGATTGGCCAGCTCCAACCACTCTGACAGAGCTCCGCAACTTTCTAGGTCTTGCCAATTTCTACCGTAGGTTCGTGTTGGGATTCTCTCATATCACTTGGCCCTTAAGTCAAGTCACCAAGGGAGGAGTGAAAGAAAAATTATTTTGGTCTAAATCTCAACAGAAGGCATTCACAGAGTTGAAACATCACCTCTGCTCTGCACCAGTGCTCACATTACCAGACTTGCAACAACCATTTGAGATCAAGGAAGATGCCTCTGACTATGTTATTGGGGTAGTCCTTACTCAACAAGGGCATCCAGTGGCATATCATAGTGAGACACTTTCAGACACAGTCCAGAAGTATCCCACTTATGACAAAGAGATGTATTCGATTGTGTAGGCCCGTCGACTATGGAAGCATTACATTTTGGGGAAGGAAATGGTCATCCGCACAGACCACTGACCCGTGCAATTCATACAGACGTAAAGGAAGTTGTTGAAGAGAGATTCCATACAGGCTGGTAGATTATTTAATTAAATGGAAAGACCTGTGAGCAATTTTGAAACCAACGTTTTGGACTAGCTAGGTGAGTCCATCATCAGGGTAATGAGATCTGCATTTTGAGAAAGAGAGAGTCAAGAAAATGAGAACCTATTAATAGAAGGATGGATAAACAACCTAGGTTTGGAGAGGTCGGCTTGCATGTCATCAATTTATTAATAAATGGATTAAATAAATTTTTAATTTTGATTTTAAATTTTAATTTAAAATGAAGTTGCAGAATGATCGCCAACAGAATTGGTCTGCATACTTGCAACAATTCAATTTGAATATAAAGTATAAGAAGGGAAATGTTTCATATTGCCTCAACCGACCACCGACCATGGCGTTAACCACTGTGCTCAACTCTTGTGGGCACGAGTCTTTTGATTGGCCACTTCTCTACAAAAGCGACCTAGAATTCAACCACACATGTCAGACACTCTTGGAGGGTTAGCAAGTTTGATATTTTCACCTCCAGGATGCCCTATTATGCCACCTGGGACACCTTTGTGTTCTTTCAAGAAAGCATGCCAATATGATTTGGGAAGCACACTACAGTCGGGCTGTTGGACATTTTAGGGTCGAGAAAATGGTGGCAGTACTACAGAAGTATTTCTATTGGTCGAATATTCAACAGGATATCAGGAAGTACATCAGATCTTGCACTACCTGCGCCATTGCCAAACCGAACGTCGAGAAGCAAGGCCTCTATACTCTACTTCCTACCCCTAGTTGACCTTGGGAATCCATCTCCATGGATTACATGTCAGGCCTTCCTTCTACTAAGCATGGCAACGACTGTGCTTTTGTGGTCATCGACAGATTCTCAAAGATGGCCATTATGGTGGCCTACAAGAAGAATATCATAGCAGAAGCCACTGCTAAAATATTCTTTGAACAAGTGCGGGTACACTTTGGGATCCCACGGTCTATCATCTTAGATCGGGATAGCAAGTTCCTCAGTACATTTTGGTCCAGTCTCTAGTCAATGCTAGAAACCAAGCTCACTAAGTCCACAACTTTCCGTCCCCAAACTGATGGCGAGACAAAGGTCATCAACAGGATGATCGTACACACTATGTGCATGTACAACTCAAAGCATCCACGCACATGGGATGAGAGCCTCCCCTATGTAAAATAAAACTATAACCGGGCTCTCCACAGCTCGACTGGCCACAACCCTTTTTAGGTGGGCTTGGGATTCCAGCCACTATGTCCCATTGATGTGGCCATGCCATTTGCAACTACTCCGGTAGATTTGGCTCATGTCCAGTCTGAAACTAGTAAGGCAAACAACTTCATTGAGCACATCCAACATATGCTCCAGCAGGTCCACGACATTTTGGAGAAATCAAATGCCAAGTACAAGCAGCGAAATTATCAACATCGGGTGCCCCACAAGTTTCAGGTGGGCGACAAAGTCTGGTTTCATTTGTAAAAGGAACACCTTACTGGAGCCTATTGGAAACTTAAAGAACTCCAATATGGTCCTTATACCATTACCAAAGTTGTGGGAGGCAATGCATTTGAGCTGAGCATTCCCCCATTCCTTGGCCTGCACCTAGTCACAGGGAATTCACTTAGTGAGCCTCTGACATATCATGTGTGTTCATGACGTATTAAACAATAACCTTAATTTGACTACATATTGGAAAATACCTTTAAAAATCACATTATTTAACCCCCTACCAATATGAACCCAATACAACTTCCCAATTAAAAAAACCCGTACTTTCACTAGATATTGTAGGTATCCATTTTTTCATTAACAGTTTTTATACTGCTTTATATTTTTTCATTAACTTTAAGCTCCATTTTTATATTTTCCAATATAAAAACCCTTTACCCCTATATATCCCCCAATATATTATGTCATTTTTCCTCAATATATATCCCCCAATATGAACCCACGTGGTATGATATTGCTCCCCATTGAAGCCCCAGTGCACCCAGTGTTCAATGTGGACCATCTTCAACCATACTACCCACCATTGCTAGACACATCAGACATTGCAGAACAACTCACACCTATAGAGTTAAATCCAGATTGTATGTAACAAGCCACAACTGATCGAATCAAGGACACACAGATAAAGAATACCCGACAACAAAGGATCAAACTATATCGAGTTGTCAAAGCAGGCCAACTCCTTCACCAGGGAAAGTGGCTCACCAGGGACCAAGTTCAACAGAAGTTTCCTCATCTCATGGAGGAAATCAACGCAATGGGGACCATTGCTTCCTAAGGGAGGAGGAATGATCCAGGGGGATATTGGTGGCAACCCACCTATTCCACTTGGACCCCCACCATTATTTCTTTTAGTTTTTTAGTTTCCTTATTTGTAGCACAATTTACTATTTTTGGCAGTTTTTCAGGTCCTAAACTTCTGGAGCCATTTTGAGGCCCTAAACGACGTTTTTTGGGAAAACTGAGAGCATTAATGATGCTCACTCAAAATTTGTTGTCCTCGGATAGGTCTTTCTAACGAGGTATTGTGCACATCAAACAAAGATCGTATGCCAAAGTTACGACCCCGGGAAGTTGATGTACCAATTTACCCACATGGGACCCATAATTTGGCGCTTCATCTCCTAGGGTTATGTTTTTGGATGTTTAGGGTTTTCCATTATTTCTCAATAATAAATAGGCCATGGAATCTCATTGTAACACAATTGAGAGGCATGCAACCGCCACATCTCTTCTCAGAGATAAGCTACCATCGCCCGAGCTAGTCTTATTTCCATTCTATTTGTAAGCATATGTCAGTATTTGATATTAATGAAATGAAGTGTTATTTCTGCTGCATATTTGTATTTATGGTTATATCTTTAATTTGTTGCGTTCCTGTTTAAATCTGGATCACTACTGCATTTATGGAAACAATTCAAAAGCTACATGGAAACCCAAAGATTATTGTAAGCAAAAAAGATCCCGTTTTCAGTAGAAATTTTTGGACATAATTATTTTCTGGTATTGGTACTCAGTTAGCTCATAGCTCATATTATCATCCTCAATCTGATGGGAAAACTACTATAGTAGACAAATGTTTGGAAGGATATCTTTGTTGCTTTGTATCTGATAAACAAACACAATGGGTCAAATGGTTGCCTCTAGCTGAATGGTGGTATAACACTTCCTTCCATATTGCAACAAAAATGACCCCATTTATGGCACTTTATGGATATCATCCACCGTCCATCACATCATATTTAAGAGAAAATTCTAAGGTTCAAGCAGTGGAAAATCACATCGAGCATCAACAACAAGTTCTCCAACTCTTAAAGGATAACCTCACTTTTGGGCATAATAAAATGAAACAACAAGCAGATCAACATCGAATCAAAAGAAGTTTTGATGTAGATGATTGGGTATTCCTACGGCTACAACCATATAAACAAATGTCCCTGAAGCAAGCTAAGAAGGATAATAAATTATCACCAAAGTATTATGGTCCATACAAGGTTTTGCAAAAGATAGGTACTATGGCTTACAAATTGGAGCTTCATGCAGCATTCCTAGTGCACCCAGTTTTCCATGTTTCATGCTTAAAGAAGGTTATAGGTGACAAGCTCCCAGTTCAAACAATATTGCCAAAACTTGATAAGGAAGGAAAAATCATATTTGAAACTGAAGCAGTCACAGAAACAAGAATTCAACAACTATGAAATCGATTAATTTTAGAGTATCTCACCAAGTGGAAGAACTTACTCACAGAAGATTCCACATGGGAGTATGAGAATTTTATACAGAAGCATCCAGAAGTACTCAAGCGTTGTGGACAAATTTTTTTTGAAGGAGAGAGGCATGTTAGGTCCCTATAATATTGGTGATTCCCCCATTACTATTGTCATTGTAGCCATTATTGTTATTTTTGTCACCCTATTGTCTCTATATTATTATTATTGTGCCCCATAGAAGCCCACTATTGTTATTTTTGTGCCCTTATGTTATTATTGTTATGTTGGCTTTGGTTATATTGTGACCCCTTAGACTCCTATATATAGTAAGGAGGTTTTGTCATTTGTATCGTCCAAGAATTGTTCATTTGTGTAATGTAAAGGAGGTTCCCCCCTCGAAGAGGTTGATTTGTAAGTCATTGATCTATCTTTTCTATCTTCTTGTGAGTTGGTTTCATAACATTCCATGAGTCTCAGTTGAGAATTTATGCTCTCTGGCCCAAAAATGGAAGTAAGAATGCAATTGATATGTAATGGTTGAGTGATGCAAAGATTGCACCTTCTATTGAAATAGAGAGTCACACATTATCAATCTTAAGTAATGTTATGTACAAAGTCCTAGCTAGAGACACCCACTACTGCAGAGCCAAGCATCTTCAGGTTAAATCTCTCTTCCTAATTCATCCATTTTTCTTATAAAAAGAATATTATTCATGACTTTTGTGAAAATTTATATTATTCATTAGTTTTGTGTGAAAGATAAAAGTAATTGAGATTTTGTGGAAACCTCTCTTTTAGAAGAAACCCATTGATGCCATTGCCTCATTTTGGAAGTTATTAATGCAATAGACAGTATTGACATCCCATTGAAGGATATTGTTGTTTACTTATAGTAGATAGCATCTTCCACAACCTCCCCTGTTTTGTAAGTATTTCTGTATAATAATGGTTGAAAGAGAATTTAAGCATTTCTAGGTAACAATCATTGAAAGAAAATGTTAGATGAAGGCATCTATATTTGATAAAGGGAATCTATATTAGGCCATAGAATATTAATTCTATCATTTTAAAATTGGAAAATATCTATATATGAAAAAATATGTGTATCAATACGTCATACTTGACATGTTGTTGTTTATTCTTTTGATTCATTTAAAGATCCATAAAATGATCCATATATGTAAGAGCATACCTTCAATTTGCAGCAACGACAATTCAACAATGTCTAAATAGGCAGATAAATGGGAAGATATATTTAAGAGCATAACTTAAGTTTGCAACAACAACTAAATGGGAAGCCGCATATAAATGGGAATCTAGAGAGACTTTGAACATCAGCATACTCATTTTAGTTTGCAACAACAACTAAATTGGAAGCAACGACATACCTTCAGTTTGTAGCAGCATCTAAATGGCAACTAAATGGGAAGCTGCATAAAATGGGAAGCTAGATAGACTTTCAGCAACAACATACTAATTTTAGTTTGCAACAACAATTAAATGGGAAGTTGCGTTTAAATGGGAAACCATATAGACTTCCATCTTTACAAGAAGAAAATATATCATAAGATCATCGGGAAGGCATCATGGTCTAAAGTTTTAGTGTCATTGTGTTTTAGTGGCATACATAATGCTAGCCATGTGACAACGACGTCAAAGGAGTTAGGCAATGAAGACAGTGGGACAATTAGCCAGCGAGGTGCCAACGTCATGGAATCGGTTAGGCAGTGAGGCAACTATCCAGTCAGGTGCCAACTTCATGGAAGCATTTAGGTGGCATCGACAATATGAACAACATTCAAGAAAGTATTATGTATTTTTATTAAATTTTGTATCATTTTAAGAAATGATACCTAGCCAAAAGTTGAGATATCCAATGTTTGTTATTATTTTGAACTCATATAAATGTTTTATCCAAAATTCGCAATTACCTGTGAGCCAACCAAAGTTGAGATATCCAAAGTTACTTCAAAAATACCCACAAGCCAGCCAAAGTTGAAATATCCAAAGTTTTCATTTATGCATGAATGAAAACCTCACTATATCCTAAACTAAATTTCATTGGGATGCGTGAGTCTTGCAATAAGACTCCAAATGTTACGGACTAATAAAAAATAACATAATACATTTTATATTACTTTTTTATACTAAATGTTTGGTTAAAGATTCCGTGCAGATAAATATTTTTGGTCAAACAAAAGATTAATACACCATCAATGCTCTATTGATCACTAATAGTCCCAGGCATGGACGAACAACTAGCCCACAACAAACTAGTTGTTGGTAAAGCTTAAAAATCACACCAATTGCTGCTAAAGGCATAAAAGCATAGCAAAGGTGCAAACTTTTTCTTTTTTTTTAGAAGAAGAAGCAAAGGTGCAAGCTATAAGTCATGGAGGAATATAAATTTAATATGCAATGAAATTCATTTGAAGCTCGAGTATGGAAGGTTTTAGGCCATACGAGACGATCGTAAATATTCTTCCGTCTCCGTAACACCAAGTGAAATCATATAAAAGATGCTTTTGCGCGGTTAAAAGATGGTTTTTTATGTAAGGAAACATGTTAATGGCCCAAGATCGAGAGGCATATGGAAAAAGTGAAAGTATGCCCCCTTAAGGATCACCAATGGATAATTCCAAGTGATATGGTTTTCCTTGAATAAGGGTGATGAATTAGCCTGCATTCGAGGGTAGTAGCAAGTGATGGTTGTCCTCACTACTAGTTTGATAACTCAATTATGATTATTTTTTCCCGTCAAATAAAATGACAATGAATAATACTTTTGGCTAGGTTGAATGGTGGATTTTTTCTACCAAAAAGTGTTTTCCTATTAAGATATGGTTTTTTCCGAGATTTGAAACTCAATTTATCTGTCTAGTATGATTTTTGGGTAGTTGTTGGAGTAGACTCAAGAGTATAATAACATTCTCACTAAATCAATTCCAAATTCCTTAAATGACTAGAAATTTTCCCTAAAGGTGCAAAGGTACACTAAAGGAATAAAATATTTGAGAAGATCATCTTACCATGAATAGATCCCACCATTAAATGCATGCACATAAGGTTTGTAAAACTCTCCAATGCAAGCATCATTAGTCATTTCTTTGAGTGGAGCTAAATTTCTTCTTGATAAGAATACATAGATGACAAATATCTAAATTTGCTCAAAGACATTAGTAAGGAGCATACAAATATTTGAGAAGGACTCCACATCTCATAGAAACATTGTTAGGCTGGACAGAGACTATTCATCCCAACCAATTCCATATCCTCATTTTTACCTGCCTCCTTTCAATTAAAATATGACACGTCGGGTGGGTCTGCAATGTTCATAATGTCTACAGTCACGGTTATTTGTTTCAAGTAGAATTGAAGGCCATGAATTTTGAACAGAAAGACTAATGAATAGAATTAGGTTGTTGTTGGGACTAACTAAGGTGTTTTTAGTATTCAAAAAGACATCATCGTCAGTTACCTTCCATACAGTCTAGTGTTGGAGCAAGAGGAATGGGAACTACAACAGAGGAGGTGGAATTGGAGAAGAGGGACACTCTTCTAGAGGTGGAAAGAGGGACACTCTTCTATAAAAACCAATCTAAATTCATCAATCGACCACACACATAAACCACATTATCAACAATCAATACCTTGCGTGTAAGCACCCAATGACTCACCTACTCGTTCCCGAACAAGATGGCTATATAATGGATTGAATAACGATTTTCTCAGGAGGGGCGGAAATCTCTGCGGTTCCTTCTTTGAAACTTTATTTTATTTCATTGCTTCTGAGTTCTTTTTTATCTAGTGCAGTTGTTTTGTAGGGTGGAATTAACAAAGACTAGAAAAACAAATACAATTACAAGCATGTGAATTGAAGCCAAACGGTATTAGATAAGCTTGAATGAATTTTAAGCAAAGGAAAATAACTAATGGAAGACACTAGTCGTGCAACTCAACCAACTCGTGCTTCCATTAGGTCTAGTTTTATTGCTATTGGCGCTACTATTAAGGTTGCAGATGACGTTGAAGCATCCTCAGACTCTAATCCAGATGATTTTTATGTATCTCCTAATGATGATTCTGTGTCTAGTAGTGGTGATGAGTTTGATCATGATGAGGAATGATCATGTTGATCACTGATATGTAGACTTGTAGCCTTGTATTAGGCCAATGGCCTCATATCTTGTAGCATTATTTTTGGACTTTATAGGCCATTTAGAGCCACATTACTTATGTATTCCATGAATGATATGCATTGCACTCGGTGCCATTTTGATATATTCACCATTACATGGTATATATATGAGCAAACATTACATATTTTATCTCTATTGGTTTGGAATCACAGTTTTAAATCTTAAAAGTAGTTTCTTTCATTAAAAATTAATTATTTAATGCACTTTTTTTAAAGTTGGTTCATTGAGATCTAGTCAGTCCTAATTTGACCGATTTCTGTTTGAAACCTGGTTTATTAGGTGAACTGGTTCCAATGTTGAATACTATGGATAAAACTAGCTATGTGTGGCCTTAACATTCAAGTGCAGTAGAAAGAACCTCCAGAAGTAGAATAATATAACCATAAGCCAATGGAGATTGTCTCAAAATATTGAGCTTTGGAAGCAAGTGCTACTACACTTTTGAAAAATTGGTTACAGGAAGCCTATGAAGCTACAACAGGTGCAAGAGGTTTTGATATTGGAGTTAACCTAGATGATGGTGTATTTTCAAAACAAAAATTAGATAACTCCTTGGCAAATTTCTTTGTCATATTGTTTGGACCTTGGTGAACAAGATGTATAGGGTTTTTAGGGGAAACAAAAATGGAGCTCCCTTTTCCATCCAAACATGCATTCCTCGCAATGGCTCTTTTTCCCTCCCATTCTTCTAATTTCCTTCTCGTTAGAAATATAATAGGGTTTAGTAGTAGAGATTGAGAAAGTCCCTCACAGACGCCAAGGAAACATACATCACCTCTACACACCATCCTAGTTAACACAAAGCAAATGCCAAGATATAGAGATTTAATCTTACTTGGTTACAACATATAGAGGCAGGGGCATCAAACTTCCATAGAAACAGCTATAAACATCCTTCAAATTTCTATCAAATTAAGACAAAATTCAAACATCGTATGTGTTTTTGTGTTCATCTATTTATTCGATACTCTCTTGTTGTGTCTATTTCTGTGTATGTGCATCTTACAAAGGGATATGGAGAACAAATGGAATGGATATATCAATAGATTACTGATTTCCACATAAGTGGTTCAAATGCATAAAAAGTTTGTTATACTTTTTACAACATTAAGCATAAGTTTGACTCGTTAGTAGTTTCCACACAAAGCATGAAAAAGAAAGTCGACCAACCCCTCCAGAACCTCATCACCAAATCTGACTACCAGATTTAAAGATCTGATCCATTACATGCAACCCACGAGTACCACATAGAAGAAAAACCTAATGTTGAATTAAAAGGTAGTGAAACAGAAAATTCAATAGAGGATGTTTATCATGACCTCAACAATATGTTGGTAATCTTGACTTTGACCTGGTAAAAACTCTGGATAAAATGTAACCTCACCTTCAGATAGTAATATGCACTAGACGGTGAGTGTACGCTTGTAAAATGAACCCTTTTCAATTTCTTCGTCGTATTCAATTTCCTCATTATTATCTTCTGAAAAAAATTCTATTTTTGCCAATCCTAATGGTCCACTGAAACTGAAAGATGGCTCCATTTCATCAATTTCAATGTACTCGACATACAGTCTTTCTGCAAACCTCTCGTTACTATAGCTTAGAAACCATGATAAACTGCATACTATTCCCTTCCTTGATAATTTATGAAATCGAGGTTTGATTCAAGTTTCTAAGCTATAAGTGAAGTAAGGAGGAAAATCTAGAAGGTTTTCTAATGATTTGTTCATTTCATGCCTGCAATAATTGAAACTAAGTGTCATAACATCCATGTTTAAGGAAAGCCACTGAGGGCATGTGACTTTGTTATGTCTTTTGATGAAAATATCCACACTCTAAGAAGTTCAATTCACTTCAATAATGGATCTTGACTAAGGACAACAACTTGTGACATTTTCTTTAGAAGTTTGCTAAAATATTCAGGTCCTATCTTCCTATATGAATTTAATAAGTCTTGTTGCAATATCAATTTTGGCTTCAAATCAAGACCAAGGATCTTCAAACACTGCACTTTAATAGAAGCAAGTGCCTCATAGATTACACCAAAACTGAGGAGACTCTCCACATTCTGTTTCATTTGTTCCTCCTAACTAAAACCTAGAACGTATGGTTTCTTCTCACGAATTCTTTCTATAAATTCTTTTCGGAATCCCAAGCTTATAAGATAGTCCACAATCAGCATAATAACCCTTCAAGCTTGCATGGCCAAAATACGAGGACATCATGTCAGCATGGCTCTAATCTAAGATCTACAGTCCACGTTGATGCTGACTAAGTACGCCACTGAAGTTCTCATTGTACCTTTGAGCTTAAAGCTGAGTAGTTCAGGATAACTCTCTTTGACTCGTGGGATGTCATTCGCCTTAATGTCTAGCCCTCCAAGAAACTTGACAATAGGTTGAAGGTCTGTGACAACACTGTAATGCAACACTTGTGGGTATATTTGAAGTAGATCTAGAAGCACAGATTTACAAACACTGAAATTCTCCAAATAGTCAAGAATAGGCAACATGTTCCTTTTCACACTACATTCCAACATTAGAGGGTACTCATTTATATCCTAAATTCTAAGTCCTAATTTCTGCAAAAATTCGACCCTTTTTCATAACATTTACTGTAGTAGGAAGGGTTAACTCTTCAAGATCCTTCGTATCTATTCCCATTTTTCTTAAGTGATCACAAATTATAACATTGACATTAGGGTTTTTATTGGAACCGTTGACAATACCCGTTGAAAAGGTAAAGGCGCCTTAGATGAAGTAGACATTGCCTTGTAATTGGAGATGCAATAGATGTTTCATTCAACAACCAATCCTTCTTTCCAATGTTGTAAGGCCACCCCTTTTCATAGAAATGAAGATTCTTTGGCCTAGTTTGGCTTATAGAGACCAAGTTTAAAATTGGAATTCAAAGCGGTCTTGGTATGGCATAAACTACACAAATTGGATTGTGCAAAGAACCAATACAAAACCGCCATACCCTCTAGCATACCACTATTACCAAAAGGCAAGTTTCTCTTGCATTAACACCTCTAGTAGTAAGATTTTCCTGCTCAAACTTCTAGTGGGTTCAATCCATGTTGTGTTGCACATTGTTTATAATAAAAATAAAGAATGGTCCATGCAAAGAAACTAAAGAAATCTTCTAGGTGCTTTAAAATACAGTGTAGAATTGGTAAATTAACTGCTCCACCAATGAACTGGAACTACCAGATGCTGAAACCTTCTAAAAACCTTTAATCACATAAGCATAATTGTTTATGAGGGATTTTGGATCAAATAGCATAAACTCATTATCTGAATTGCATTCAAAGACAAAATCCGAAACTGATCACCAAACAACAAAGGTAATATAGCAGTGATGTCTTTCCATGCGAAGGAGGTATAGAGCCTGTCTTCGATGCAATGGAGTCAGAGGGTGCCCATCACGCAATTTTGTCGGTGGAGAAATCGAAAATCTAATCGTTGTCTTTTTTGATGTCAAAAATTGTTACAGAGGAAGACAAAAATAAGCTCTTGTGATTTGGTGAATTTGCCCAGCCAAAATTCATCATAGGAACACCTTCAGTGTAACAAGTGACTACTCTATGAATATTCAATTTAAAAATAAAAAGTAATTGAAAAATAGAAATAAAATATAGTTGTAAAAAATGATGTCTTTTTTTTTCATAGTTGGGAAAACATGTCAAACTAGTAGTGAGGACAACCATCTCTAACTCCTACTTGACTAGGAAAACCACACCACCTAGAATAATCCATTGGTGATCTGTAAGGGGGCAGACTTTCACTCGTGCCAGATGCCTCTCGGTCTTTTGCCATTAACCTATTTCCTTACGTCTTAGAAAAACAAGCTCTCACCCAAACATCCATTCAATTTTTTTATTATATAAATTACTCAATTTAAAAATAAAAATTAAATTAAAAAATAAAAATAAAAAATATTTCAAAAAGTGATGTCTTATCCATTCAAAAAGATATATTATATACAAACTTATTATCTCATATATTCCACCTTGATTGCAATGCACAGCTTAAAGGAGGGTTAGTCCGCATATTCCACCATGATTTTGACCAATAAACGAAGGATATGATATAATTCAACATCCCATCGAGACATCCTAGGTGTCATAATTATTCAAAGAATAAAGCACAAATATTGACAAACACAATAAAGCATTTCGTACTCAGATAATGCGAGAGTCGTGAATGCCTAGTCTACGAAAAAGAAAAGCATATTTTCAAGAGTGCCACTGAGATGGAATATTCCCATTCTTGAAAGTTGCTTAAGCATTTCAATGGGACAAAGAAATGATAACTTATTTCTTTAAGTTCAAGTTCTATTGTGATATGTTTTAATACAATAGGTTTTATTTATTAAAGATGGTCTTTATAATGGTTATATTAACTATTTTTTAATTCTTACTAATAACTTAAAAAAATAGCTGTGTTTTTCAAACTTATGTTTTATATATGTGATATGTTTTAATACAATAATTTTTATTTATTAAAGAGGGTCTTTATAATGGTTATATTAACTATTTTTTAATTCTTACTAATAACTTAAAAAAATCGTTGTCTTTTTCAAACTTATGTTTTATATATGTCACTGATACATCATCCCTTTCCAAGTGTTCTAAGATGCATATTACATTATTAAAATAGAAAAAAACAAAACAATATTTTTGAGAATTTTCTAACTTAGTTTAATTATTGAATTTTGAAAACTATTATTTTAATTTTATTAAAATAATATTAATTATGATTATTTAAAAATAATATATTCATTCAAAATATTTAAATCGTTAAATAGATAAATTCAATATTATTTTCTTAGTTGAATAGAATTTTTGTTTAAAATAATATTTCTATTTAATTGATTAAGTTTCATTATATAATTTTATTTGTTGTGAATATCATTTATTTTAATGATTGATTAATGCTCACTTGATTAGAATTGGTTTATTGATATTTAAGAAAAAAAAGAGATTATTTGAATTTCTTTAAAATTTTATTATAGGCTAGAAAAGCATTGAGAGAAACATTCCAAGATCATCATAGTTTTAAAGAATTAAAGTTAGTAAGATAAATATAATGATAAATTCTTTGAAATTGGATTTAATTTGGGCATGAGGGGTGCAAAGATGATAGATTATTTTCTCTCTGAGATTTTTTGGAATTGTTCAATGTCCAATTTCACTACACAACTTGTCTAAGTTCATTTCTTTTTAAATATATTTTTTCTATTTCATATGAAATGAAAAGGTACAATCCCTTTACTACAAATGAAGTCTAAAATCAACTTAATCCAACCATGAAACTTACTATAAAAAATTAACAATATTATTTTCTTCTTTACACTAGTCTATACTACAAGGTATTTTTTATTCTTTAGATTAGAGTTAACCAGATCATTATATATATATATAGATAGATAGATAAATAGATATATCTTTTTATCCGCTAATTCTATATAATAATATTTTAATATTACAATATGGTACAAAATCACTCATTCCTTTAATTTCCAATAATTCAATAAAAAATTCAAATTTTTATATTATTTCAATTTTAACTCATCTTACATTTGAAATAATTTCTTATTATTTATATTGTTTATTGAATTTTTAAAATTGAAATATTTTGAATCATTTAAATTTTAAATAAATTATTTAATTAAAATTACTTATGAAAAAAACTCATAAAAAATAATTTGTATATTTATTCATATACCGTTCAATGTAAATCACTAATTTAAAAACTAATATGAAACAATATCTAATAAAATTAATTAAATTTATTTACAAAATAACTCATTATAATTTAAATCATTAAATTGAAAAAATATAATAAATATTTAAATACATAATAAATATATTAAGCTTTAAAAATTTATGATATCTATGATTGTGAAAGATAATTCAAATAGATGTATACAAGATTAACTTTATAAATTTTTATTTTGTTTCATATTTTAATTTTATTTAATTAAATTTTTATTGTTTGATTGGTCTGGGTTTTTATTTTTTCTAATCCTGCTCACGTACAGCGGTCGTACCACTATTAAATCTTGATTTGATTATTAAAATTATTAACGTCCTGTGATAGTGATAGTTGGGAGGATAACCTCGCGTACAGTACGATTATTAAAATGATTAAGTTGCTGTGATGGTTGGGAGAATAACCTCGCGTACAGTAGAGCTTTAGCTGCTCATCATAGATGATTGGATTTAAAGCCGTAGTGATTATGCTTTTTTTGTTTATGTTGATGGAAATTCTCGTTATATTTTGAAAAAAATTGGCAGGTTTTTGTAAATCTATGTAAAAGCCGTCAAACTTTTATAATTTTAGATGTCTTAAAATTTTTTGATTGTGCTAAATTTATTTCAGCCATCAAAAACATAATTTAAACACTGTATTTATAAGATTTTTCTAAAATTTTTGCTTAGATTTCCACCACTTTTAGTAGCAACGGCCCGAATAGACCACTCCAAATTTCAATCTTGATTTGATTATTAAATGCCCAGTTATATGCAGGCTGGATAACCGGATAACACGTGCGCGCAGAGATTAGATAAATAAGAAATAAGTACGCGCGTGTTATCGGGTTATCCAACTTGCATATAAACAAGCATTTAATGCCCTATGGCAGGCTGGTTAGTTCCAGCCTTAACATGGTGGAAAGGGTAACCTCGCATACAGTACGTGTGCAGGGTTGCATCTGCTCATGATAAATGGTTGAATTTAATAAGACGCCATGACGCATAAAATTTGAGAGCTATCATAGTTAGTTTCATTTTTACAATATTTAATTTATATTTCTGATGTAATGTAGACTTTTAAGACATTATTTGTTTTAACAAATTTTAACAATTAATATTCTGTGATTTATTTATCATACTTTTTGGAAAAGATATGGCAGATGTTGATATTAATTTTAAAGACCTATTATAAATATCATATTAAAATTATTAAAAAATTTGTGTTTATAAAAATAAATTTGTTTATAAAGTTTTTGTATTTTTATTTTATTTTTTAATTTATAATAATTTCTTTTAAGAGCAATTTTTTCTTATTTATTTTAAAATAAAATAAATTAATGTGGCCCACCTCTTTATGATAAGCATGCTCATGCTCTTAGTTGCATTTGGCTTCTTCGATGATTATCTTTGGGTAAATGCATATATGTATATGTTGCGGTGATTTTCTTTTATATAAATGGGTTATGTTGTTTAATGTTCGATTGAGCCTCCAACCATACCCGTGGGTCGTATATATTAATGAAATTGCTGGAATTACACACCTTCCAACCATACTCTATTTAGGATTTGAAACTTTATCCAACCTTCCCTATCTAGATCTACGGTCATGGGTACATAGGGTTAATCTGATGGTGGACAAAGACTAGGGTAGTTATGGGAATAACCCGTGCGTCAACGCTCTACCATCCTCGATGGAGTTTCTAGATTTTTAGTGGCAATTTTCTACCATTTCTTCGAACCCAGGTCTTTCCTCTGCGAAATCTTTGTCTGTAGCCATTTTCCTCTGCGAAATCTTTGCCTGTAGCCATTTTCCCAATCTTGGTATCTAGTTACACAACGTGTGAATGGTTCTAGGTTTGGCCACTAGTGAATTTTCAATTCTTCATTTCGCTCCACTCGCTCGGCCAAATGGTTGGCCAATTATCACCCTAGTATTCTAAGGTAACTATTTTTTTCCTTCATCAAGCTTATTGTCATGAGGAATCCCCAAACCTTGATTGCATTTTTTGAATTGTATTAACAAGGTTAGGGTTACTGTTTGTGGTTATGCCTTTGTTGTTAACATGTGAAAACAACGACAGTCAAAATTTTAAGGACATGTTGATATCCTTACTGTTAGAAAATTATATATTACAGAGAAATGGAACACAAAATATTGCAGAAATATAAACACAGAAAACGCATAAAACAAGAGAGACACAGATATACGTGGTTCACCTAGTTTGGTCTACGTCCACGGAGAAACAACCAGTCCTTCCTTTTATATTATCCATAAAACTGAAGAGATACAACCTACAACAGATCCGCTATAATTCTGTCTTCTCTCTCGCTCAATCTCCTCTCTCTTCTCGCTCAGAATACAGATCTACATAGACACAATACAATACTCTCATATATAACGTGAGGTTGCCTTTTAGGGAAAAAAAACACCTAAATTAAATATAACTTCTATCGTGAGATCTCCGCCTAATGAACGACCCACATTGACTACGAAATTACAACATTTTACAAGGCAATTCTACATCTATTTTTAGCTATCCCCTCGCCAAGGGGGCTCCCAAAGGTTGCAACTGCCCCCCCCCTGCAGCGAGTATTTTTACGGGTGGTCCAATGCGACGATACCTTTGAACACAGAAGATAATCAGGCTCCACACCCAACAATCTCCCACTTGGAGACTGATTATAGCAACTCCACCGCTGCTTCATTTGTTGGATAATGACTCCACTTTGGACCTGGATGTTTCTCATCTTTTTCGTCATACTTGAAGACCAATTAAAACTGAGCAGATTCTCAGTTTCTCCCTGGTTACAAATTTTGTTAACATATCTGCAGGATTCTGGGTAGTGTGTGTCTTTTCCAGCTTCAACTGTCCATCTTCCCATGCTGACTGTATGAAATGGTACTTGAGTTGTATATGTTTAGTCTTGGAATGAAATGCAGAGTTCTTTGCAAGATGTATGGCACTCTGGTTGTCACTGTATAACCTGCCCAACTCCTGCTTCTTACCCAATTCATCCAGAAACCTTTGTAACCAAATAATTTCTTTACTAGCCTCTATAGCAGCAACATACTCTGCTTCTGTTGTTGAGAGTGCAACAACACTTTGTAGTTTTGAGACCCAATTGACAGTTGTTCCACCTACAATAAACACATACCCTGTTGTGCTCGTCATGTTATCTCTATCACCCACCATATCTGCATCAACATATCCCTGTAGAGCAATGTTTGAACCACCAAAGCATAATGCTTGATTTGTGGTACCTCTCAAATACCTGAGAATCCACTTCACCGCCATCCAATGTTCTTTTCCTAGATTGTTCATGTACCTGCTTGCAACTCCCACTGCTTGTGCAATATCAGGCCTTGTGTAGACCATTGCATACATTAAGCTTCCAACTATTGTTGCATATGGAACTTTATACATATGAGCCATTTCTTTCTGAGCCTTGGGATACTCCTCCTTACTTAATTTGAAATGGCTAGCCACATGTATACTAACTGGTTTGGCATTCTTCATATTAAATCTTTTCAACACCTTTTCTATGTACTAACTTTGAAACAATGTTAATTTGTGATTCTTCCTGTCTCTAGTTATTCTTATACCAAGGATTTGTTTTGCATCACCCAAATCTTTCATTGCAAATGAGCTTGCCAATTTTCTTTTTAGCACATTTATTTCCTGCATGTTAGAACCTGGAACAAGCATGTCATCTACATACAATAACAGTGTAATATACTGCCATCATTTTTCCTTTTGAAATAAACACAATGATCAGAGTGACATCTAGTATAACCTTGTTGAGACATAAACCTGTCAAATTTTAGATACCACTGCCTTGGAGCTTGTTTTAAGCCATACAAGCTCTTCTTCAACCTGCACACTAGTTTCTCCTTCCTTTTTACCCTGATATCCTTGTGGTTGCTGCATATATATCTCTTCCTCCAAATCCCCATGGAGAAAGGTTGTCTTTACATCTAATTGCTCAAGATGCAAATCTTCAACTGCTACTAGACTTAAAATAGTTCTGATTGAAGTCATTTTAACAATAGGAGAAAATATCTCATCAAAGTCTATACCCCTTTTTTGTGCAAACCCTTTCACCACAAGTCTACCTCCATTGTCTTCCTTCAACTTGTAAACCCATTTATTTTGCAATGTTGTTTTACCTGCAGGAAACCTGACTAAGTGCCAAGTCAGGTTATGTGCTAAGGGGTCCATCTCTTATTTCATGGCTTGCTCCCACTTCTTCCTGGTTTCTACCTGTACCGCTTCTTCATAACATTCTGGTTCATGAGAATCAGTCAACAATACATAATATAATGAAGGAGAGTATCGTTCAAGGAGTCTACTTTTCCTAGTAGATCTTCCAACACCACTTTCAGCTGTTTAAAGTGCTTTTTGTTGTTGTTCTGGATGTTGATCATTATGATTTTCAGGCACCATCACTTTTTCTGTGATCTCGTCAAGCACTGTGTATTCTCTATTTTCTTTTTCCTGTTTATTTTCCTGCAGCCAATCCTTATACAAAACCTTTTCATTGAATATGACATCTCTGCTCCTAATGATTTTCTATTTTTCATAATCATAAAAGTGATAACCAAAATCATTAACACCATATCCAATAAAGGTACATTTCTTTGATTTTGCCAGAAGCTTTGTTCTATTTTCTTTATTAATGTGGACAAAGGCTTCACAACCAAAAGTCTTTAAAAAAGAGTAGTTTACATTTTTCCCTGTCCATGCCTCCTCTGGAATACCACCATCCAAGGAACTTGAAGGCCCTTTGTTTATTAGGTAAACAATAGTATCTACAGCATCTACCCAAAATTGTAAAGGCAATTTTGCATGCAATCTCATGCACCTTGCACGCTCCATGATTGTCCTGTTCATCCTTTCTGACACACCATTTTCTTGTGGTGTTCCTAGAACTATCTTCTCTCTGTGAATCCCATTCTCTGAACAGTGCCTATCAAACTCTTTGTTGCAATATTCACCTCCATTGTCTGATCTGAGACACTTCAACATTTTTCCTGTCTCATTTTCAACCAAAGCTTTCTATTTCTTGAAAGTATCAAATACATCAGATTTATTTCGAATACAATAAATCTAGGTTTTTCTGGTTGCATCATCAATAAAAGTAACATATTAACGAGAGCCACCAAGAGATGATACCTGAGCAGGTCCCCATACATCTGTATGCACAAGCTCTATTTTTTCACTATTCTTTTCGTTCCCAACTCTGAGGAATCTGACTCTCTTTTGTTTTCCATAAACACAATTCTCATAGAATTTTAAATCAACATGCTTCAAACCTGGCAAAAAATTTCTTGAGTGAAGAATCTACATCCCCTTCTCACTCATGTGCCCGAGCCTATGATGCCACAATGTCGTATCTTCTCATGTAGAGGTTAAAGCATTAACAAAATTAGAAATACCATTGCATAAATACAATGTACCAACCTTTTCTCCTTTTGCTATTACCAGGGATCCTTTAGTGACCTTCCAGGTTTTATCTGTAAAAGTAGTCACACAGCCTTCACCTCCCAACTTCCCTGTTGAAATAAGATTTTTCTTCAGATCTGGAACATGCCTTACCTCCTTCAATAGCCATTGATTTCCATTCTGTTGTTTTATGAAAACTATACCCATTCCAATGATTTTACAGGGTTTATCATCACCCAATCGAACCTGTCCAAAATCTCCTTGAACATAATCATGAAAATGTTTCCTATCAGGTGTGGCATGGAATGAAGCCCCTGAATCTACCACCCAGACATCAATAATATTTTCTAAAGAAAGAATCAAAGCATCTTGCAACACATCACCTGTTACATTCGCTTCATGGTTATTTTCTTGCTGCATGTTTCCTTCTTTTCCCTTCCGAGACTTGCAGTCTTTCTTTAGGTGTTCTTTCTTCCCACATTTCCAGCACACTATTTATGATCTGGACTTGGATCTGCCTTTTCTTGACTTACTGCGATATCTAGGGTTCATTCCTCTTTCCATTTTTGTTCCTCTAATCTCTGCAGTCAAAGCATTACCTGATGTCTCACCGGAGATTTTCTGTCACATTTCCTTGCTAAGGATTGCACCGACAACATCATCAAACTTTAAAGTACTAGATCTAGAGACAGAGTTACTAATGGCCATAACTAAACCATTCCAACTTTCTGGCAATGGGCACAGAAATAATAGAGCCCTAACTTCATCACCAAAAGTTATCCCTATAGAACTCAACTGACTGGTAACTGTATTAAATTCATTTAAATGATCCGCAACAGATCCACCTTCTCACATTTTCATATTAAATAAATGCTTCATAAGAAATACCTTATTTGAGGCCAAGGGATTTTCATATAGTTTGGCGAATGCCGACATTAAACCCTCTGTTGTTGTTTCCTTTGAAAATTATATTAAATGCTATCGATGCCGCTAGGCACAACCGTATTGTTCCAAGTGCCTTTCTATCGAGAATATCCCATTCTGTGTCTGTCATACTTGTCGGCATCTTTGCCTTTCCGCTCAATGGTTGGTACAGATCTCTCTGATATAGATAATATTCCATTTGCATCTTCCACAATTGATAGTTTTGGTCGTTAAATTTTTCGACCCTAAACCTACCATCTTTCGCCATTGCTCCCACTCAAACCAGGAACCCTTCTCTCCTACGAGCTTATCAGCGAAATAGACCTTCGGCTTTGATACCAGTTGTTAGAAAATTATATATTACAGAGCAATGGAACACATAAAATATTGCAGAAATATAAACATAGAAAACACATAAAACAAGAGAGACACAGATATACATGGTTCACCTAGTTTTGGCTACGTCCACAGAGAAACAACCAGTCCTTCCTTTTATATTATCTAGCAAACTGAAGAGATACAACCTACAACAGATCCACTGTAATTCCCTCTTCTCTCTCGCTCAATCTCCTCTCTCTTCTCGCTTAGGATACAGATCTACATAGACGCAATACAGTTCCCTCATATATAGCGAGGGGGTGCCTTCTAGGGCAAAAAACCTGAAATTAAACATAACTTCTACCGTCAGATCTCCGTCTAATGAACGGCCCAAATTGACTACGAAATTACAACATTTTACAAGGCAATTTTACATCTATTTTTAGCTCCGGGGCCACTGCACCTGATTCCCCTGCTAGGGGCGAGCTCCCAAAGGTTGCAACCGGCTCCCCCGGACCCCCCTGCAACAAATATTTTACAGGTGGCATTTCCGCCCCATTACGAATTGGGGTCCAATGAAATGATACCTTTGAATATAGAAATAACCAGGCTCCACACACAACACTTGCAATGATCAGGTTGAGGCTTCTCCTATGGTCGAGAAACTTGCCCAGGTCATATTTCTTTGTGCGACTAACCCCAACACAGGTAAACGATAAAATTTATGTCTTCTTACAAACAATTTTCAAAACTTGGATGGGTTGTTAATAATTTTTTAAGTTCTCTTCCTATTACAGGGTGACTGTAGGTGTGATTCCCTGATATAAGGTTGTTTAAGTAAATATACTCCTATTAAGAGTTAAAATCCTTCCTTGAAATGTTCTCCCCTACTTATATTAACAAATTATTTTTTGATGATACATAGGTAAGGTCTTGCTGAGATTGCAAGGGCGCTAGGGTTGTACTTTATCACAAATTTTCGAGGTTTTAACATTCCCAATTTCATCCTTTCAGGGGACTAAGCGGTTGGTTCTTTTCCAACATTCAAATTTGAGTCACACACTAAATATCATAATTAGGGCTTCTTAGCCTCTTTTAAAGTGCCAGAAAGCATCTTGTTATGTTTAAGAAGATTTTTTGCTTTAAAGATATAACCTCTCAGCTCCGATAGTTAGTTTCTCAGTTATATTAATAGTTTTAATTTATATTTATTACAACATACGATCCTAGGTTGGACCTCTTTTATATTGATACTTTATTTTATCTAAATATTTATGTGAATTTTGAAAAGAAAGAAGAGCCTTTTTAAGGGGAAGAACCATATTTTAATTTATAAGCTTATTGAATTATGGTTTCTTGATTTGTAAAAACACTCTTCATTGTATTTTGACATGTTTTGATTACAATGTGTTTAAATATTTTTCAGTGCTCCAATATTACAACCCATTAATTGTTTATGATTATTGTGTTTTCAGAATAATTACTTTTGTTGAGTTACCCTTTGGATTATTGGTTTTGCCATTTGCAGTTACTCCACTTATTCCAACTGTTGTCAAAGCCTTGGAAGCTTTTACTATGTACCTAAAAGCCTCACTAGGAGGCCATGGAAGAACAATTACAACCAAGCAAGGAACTCAAATACAAGAGACTAACTAATAGTAAAATAACAACAATAACAATAATTAAACAAGAGAGATAGAAAATACTTATCTTTTTAGGATTATAGTATAATGTTAGCTCCCTCTTGATCTTAGCTTCCTTGCATTATTGCCACCTTCTCATCCTCATCCTCATCATGATTGGTTTAACATTATAATTCTTACTATGACACACTACCACACTTCCTTTTTTTTATCAATCTCGAGACTTTCTTCTGGACTATCGAGTATTTGGCTTGGTGATAAAACAAGAAAATGTAACGATACATTGATGATAACCACTTGATTGATCCTATTCTATGTATACTTATATTTCAAAATAATATGAATGATTACTTGCTTCTACTATTAAATTTATGACTATTATGATTATATTTGGCCTGAAGCCTTTCCCTGAGTGGGTCCTATCCCTGCGACCTGCTAAGGTATTCTAGTCTTTTCAATTTGTAGCAAGGGTTGTTATAGGCTATTGTTAACCAATACTTTTCATGTAGTTAATTGCAATCATTCTTCCATACACATAATGAACATATTTTATCACAAGGATGACTCGCATGCAGGAAACATAAAATAATTAATCATAGGTACTGGGTCAAATACTTATCCTTATTCAACTATTTGGTCCAGCCACAAAACAACAAGGACAAGAGTGCTCCACCCTACAAGTGAGTACTGTTTCCACCACCAGAATTCCCCGTGAGCTAGTTTCACTTCCATATAGTTATCTAAACACGAACCTTCACAGGTCACCCAAGACCACCTCGTCCCAATTAGCTATAGTCTAGGGCCTTTAGTGTGCGCACTTAGGCTTCAGGTAGCGTTCCACTGACCAACCAACTCAAGAAATCTGAGTCCTCGTAGCGTTCTATACCAACCAACTCAAGAAATCTAAGTCCTCGTAGCTTTTTGCCCCCCTTTTGTAGCGTCATGCAAGAGGTACTAGTCTTACAGTCTCTTCTCTCCAAGGTTGCCTAAGGTTTTTCTTACCACTTTCCCTTTTGGATCCTTTGTACCAACTGAGATTATTTATCTATAAAGAGAGGATTAACTGTCTTAACTCTCTGGTAAATGAAAATATCTCTTCTAAAGAGAGGAATAACTTATCTCTAAAGAGAGGATTAACTGTCTTAACTCTCTGGGAAATGAAAATCTCTCTTCTAAAGAGAGGAATAACTCTCTTAACTCTCTCATAAATGAAAATCTCTCTTAGCGTTTTTCCCGTAAATGTATGGTTGTCTATATCTTGTATTATTTATAAAAATAAATTTCATAAAATAGAATAACATTTACATTCTACCATTCACCTAGGGCTTTACTTGGCCCACAATTTCATAAATTTATTTATGGTAAAACAAACATTTACAACTTTTTACAGAGGGGTGTTACACTTTGCCCCCTCCAGTAAAACACCGTCCTTATTACATAACTCATGAGTTGTTATTGAAATACCCAGTAAAGGTCATTAGTGCCCATCACAAGTAAACAAGGCGTGAGTAACCTCTACCCAATAAGATTTAGCAACATCATTGTAAACTCATTATTGTAAATTATTTTACTTATCAAATGGCTATGTGAATCGACAGAGACCCCACCATGTGGTTTTGCTATAAGTTTGATACCACGGAGGTATCAGTTCCATCTACCTTATTTTCGTAGTAACAATAAAATGTTCAGAACCATTTACTTTTCTTGTCTTTAATGAGAGATTGCAACTAGTGCATTTTTTACTAATAACATTACTATACTTATATTTTAATTCAAATGTCATATACGCATCAACCATACATGAGTAACATTTTAAGATAATTACCTTTTCCTACCATATTTGAAATGACCATGTTGTTGTCTATTATGTCCAATTAAATCTAGTTCTGCCCATCTTGGCTGCTTTGCTATTTTCTTTAGTTCTTTAAGGGTCCACTTTGTAGTATTCATTCAATTTTGGTCCCCTTCTCATCCTGTATTACAGGTTGTTGATGTAAGTTATATGCAATTTTTTCTCCCGTGTACTGGAATGGGGTTTCTCCCTCTTGTTCTCGTATGCATGCTTGGTTGGCTCACACTCACCATGTTAGTATAACATATTTCTTTCCTTATATGTCAGAACATAGGCTCATACCACTTCATTCAACAAAATTATTTTAATACATTTGACATGTAAGGCCCGATGGAATATTAATAGATAATAACCCTATTCCAACATGAGATTACTTAGTTATTTTATCATACCCTTATACATAAATTATACTTGTTATCATCACAAGGAAGGTTTCCTTACTTTGTTCCCATGATGACATGCAACCAGTGATCTATTCTATAGGCATCATCATACTTTCATGATATTAAACATGCCACAATAGAACATTACCAAGTTCTAGGATAATTGCTTCAACTTACCAATTACCAATTTATCGTTTCCTTGGTTTAAGTGGAACCAATCATGTCCGCGTTACTCATCTGCTGATGGTTTCATGCAAAAATTGGGGTTCTATAATTTTTTTTTTTTTTTGATTATTTATAACTTTAATTACTTTATTGTATACATTCCCTTAAGATATTTTCCCCAGTAGACCATTAAGGCTGGAAGCACAAGGTAGGTAATATTAAAATAACTCACCATGAGCATTAAAGATTCAAGCGTATAACCTCAAGTAACATGGGCATGCTTAAAGTCCACGAAATATAACCGAAAAATTACATTACCAAATCCTACCATATTTTCTTTGCAGCATGCCTTACCTTATGGTTTTCATCAATTCTTTCCTTGTGGTTTTCATCCCTCTATTATGCAACTTATTAATTAAGATGCATGGGGTCACATGTGCTGCCCCTTGTCGTTGAATTGCAATCAATTATGGAGTTATTTTTTTTCCCTGCATCTCTATACATGGTAGCTTCCTTAGTACATTATGTTAGTGTGATTTTTTTCCCATAATCCACCATTTAACAAGACTTCACTTGTTCCCATGAAAATCATATTGCAGTTCTTCAAGGTACTTACTTGGGGTACTAGTGGTGGGTGACAGAATGCATTTTTCCTTGTTAGCACTGCACACAACAACATGCATAGGTAATGTTTATGCCGATATATTACCAACATTTTCTTTATGATGGCTTCAATTTTCTTAAGATTACGTGTCTTTTTTGTTGTCACCTTTCTCAGCCATCTGCTTATTTTTTATCACACTTCACCTATACACACTATCAATTTCTCAAGCCACGTTCAGACAACGAATTCTCCGAGTATTCGATATACACATTCATGATTGGGTGTATCTATGTATATCTATATATAAAAATAGGTTTCTATGATGTCCTTTCAGATTATGATATTTTCTAAAAGCATTAGACTTGCAAAAACTAAGTCAAGAATTTTCCCCTCGTAGTTACAATTGTATTATTTGGCCCATCTATATATATATATATATATATATATATATATATATATATATATATATATATATATATATATATATATATATAGTTAGTTAGTTAGTTAGTTCTGATAGACTTCCCATTCAAGTCAAATCTTGAGATACCAGAGTTAACAATAATTTCAATCAAAATTCCCTTGTTAACTTGTTTTTAATTGAACATGAATTTTTGTAATCACGAATTTGTTATAAAATAGACCAATTAATGAACCATACCATTATTTACTGTCATGAATTTGTAACTCAAGCAATCTTAAGCTCTATGTGTCCATCAAGTATAAGAACTTTCAAACCTACTTGGACTCCTTTTTTTAATCCTAGGTCCATTGCATTCTCTTTCTAATAAAATTTCATGTTGACTCTAATCTTGCTTCCTTTATACTTACTAAATTGGGGTACCCAACTTACTGCCATCATGTCATTTCAACCTAAGGGTCTCCAATATGCTACCTCATCTCCTTATCTCTGAGGCCAACCCCTTTCCATCAAAAGTTATTATAAGAGTTGATCACCACTTACCTCCCTTTGTTGGTTTTAAACAAAAATTCTCAAGCAATTTTGCTACAATTTCCAATTACATGATTTTTTTTTGTTAATTCCATACTCACTCGTACTAGTTGCTACCGTAGTAAGCCTGAGTTACACTTTTACATATGGTTTTTTTGTATTTATCTTACTAGTATGATACGATATACTCATGTCTATTATATTACTTGCTAGTGCTTAATTTAGGGTTTCCATATATCCATTCGAATTTGTTAAGTATGTCCAAATTACCACCTTGATTATATTATTACACCACATAATTGTTTTTTGTATTTCAAGATTCTTGATACCATAAATTTCATTTTTCTCATTCCTAGTATATTACATACATTTTAACAAATAATACAATTCACTTACTATTTTGATTTTTTTTTTCTTTTCTGACTTGTTTCTTATACATATAAGATTAATTTACTGCCATTTCGATGATCTTTAGAGCTTGAGAGAAGGTTCACCACCACTCTTTTATTATACTCTTAACACCTTAAGAGATGAGGAATACAACTGTTATAAGTGAAACGAAACTATACTGTTACCATATTACAATAGGTGGAACTTTAGATAATATTATGATGACAAATTATCCCAACATGAATAGTCAATATTAAATGTTGTTGCTATCAATCATCTCCTTCATTCTTTTAGCAAGGTTTTCTTTTATCACCTTTCAATATGTATATAACGAGGTGGTTTACATCAATCAATTAATTACTCTCCCAGTGTATCTATTGTATAAATAAATATTGATTACAATGGCACCATTAATACCATTTTACATCTTATACACGTCTAATATTTAACAGTTGCTTAATAGTTACCTTGCTTCATTTAAACATGTTTATGTTGCCTGATTTTTCTGCGCATTTACTTTCTTCTCTCTCCACCTCCTATCCAACAATGATGGAATATGATTTATTAGCTAACATAAATCCTCCAAACAATTGTTCGCTCTCCTAAGTTCCAAACATATCCTTCTGTGTAGATAAGGGTACCCAATAATATTTCAATTAACATTTTATAACTTAACTTACGTAACAAAATTTTACTTCAATTCACTCATAGCAGGTTTTTTCTAAATTCTCGTTGCTTTGACTCTATGACATAGAGATTTATTTGGTTCCCTGCCTGATAGGTTATTTTACCTGTAGTTGAGCTCATAGACCCGAATTTTGAACTAGTGGCTCTGATACCACTTGTAACATTCACTTGTGATTTCTTTTTTATCTTATATAAGCAATGAATGACATGCATTACAAAATAAGGTCCTTAGTGATTTGATTTGGATCAGTATGACATGAGAAAATTTTGGGTGAGGCCTAACCTCGAAACCTGTCCAGTTACCACAATTATTTTTTTATCGGACCTGATACTGTTCTTGTGGACTACTAAGTAATTGGCTTGGTCCAGAAGCTAACCTGGGTAGATAAAACAAGAAAATGTAACAAGAAATTGATGATAACCACTTCATTGACTCTATTCTATCTATACTTATATTTCAAAAGAATCTGAATGATTACTTTCTGCTACTATTAAATTTATGATTATTATGATTATATTTGGCTTGAAGATTTTCCTTGAGTGAGTCCTATCTGTGTGACCTTCTCGAGTATTCCATTCTTTTCAATTTATAGCCAGGGTTTTTCTAGGTTACTGTTAACCAATACTTTTCATATAGTTAATTGCAATCATTCCTCCATACATAGAATGAACATATTTTATCACAAGGATTACTCGCATGCAGAAAACATAAAATAATTAATCATAGGTACTGGGTCAAAGACTTATCTTTAATCAACTATTTGGTCCAGCCACAAAACATTAGGGACAAGAGTGCTCCACCCAACCATTGAGTATGGTGTCCATCATCTGAACTTCCCCCGAGTTCATTTCACTTCCAGATAGTTATCCAAACATGAACCTTCATAGGTTCACCCAAGACCACCTGATCCCAACCAGCGACAATATAGGGCCTTTAGTCTGTGTTTAGTCTACACACTTAGGTTTTAGATAGAGTTCCACTGGCCAACCAACTCAAGAAATTTAGGTCCTGGTAGCATCTTGCCGGCAACCCCCCCCCCACCCCCCTGCAGTGTTCTGCTAGAGGGACTAGTCTTATAGTCTCTTCTCTCTAAGGTTTCCTTAGGGTTTTCCTCCCTCTTTCCCTCTTAGCTCCCTTGTCCCAATTGTGATTATTTATCTCTAGGGAAAGGAGTAAGTGTCTTAACTGTCTGGTAAATGAAACTCTCTTTTACAACTTTCTTCGTATTTTATGGCTGTCTATAGCTTGTATTATTTATAAAAATAAATTCCATAAAATAAAATAACATTTATGTTCTACCATCCACCTAGGCCTTTACCTGGCCCATAGTTTTACCAATTTATTTACGGTAAAACAAACATTTACAACTTTTTACCGAGGGGTGTTACAATCATATAAAGGTTTAAAGGAATCTTGAAGAAACCACAAGAATCACAAATTTAACTCAAGGTAAGCATGTGTTGTCCATATTCCCTTTTCAAGATGTTTTTATTTATAACATTAATTATGCCAAAGACATATCTTTTTGGGAATTTTTGAGGAAGTGGTCTCTATAAAATTGTTTTTAGAAAACATATCATGTTTTTTTCCTTATAACCTATGATCCCTATCATTGGTAGGTATAACACATTTAATAAGTGTTCTGACCTTAAATTAATCTATTATTTGACTAAAAATCAAATTACAATGCATAAGGTTAGCATTATAAAACAATTTTTATTTATATTTTTTAGAATTTTACTTCTATTTATTTTAATTCTCGTTGCTTTATGTTGGCTCTTATTTTGTAATCATGCTCAAGTACAATTGTCATATGACAATTAAGCCTTGATTTGATTATTAAAATGGTTGGAGTTGATTTTTCTAGCTTGGGAGGTACTTCAAGCCTTCAGAAATGAGAGTTTGGAGGAAGGAGCTCCACAAGTGGCCTTTTGTGTTGAAACCCAATCTTGGGGTTCTGTAACCATTGATGTTTGGGCCAAAATCGTGATGAGACTTTGACATGTGATGGATAAATATCATAGAGGATGTCAAGAAGAATCCAATGCACAGAGAATCATCGAATCTTGAGTTGTCAAAGTGGAGTTATAAATTTTTGAAGTTTACATGTGGTTTTTTGCACGATAATACAAGTTGACCTTGTTATTGGAGAACCTGAGAGTGCGCTAGACATTGCACATGAGACATGTATAAATAATATTCATTGGGAGGTCATTTAAAAACATCTCAAGTGCATCAATCATCACAAGGAGCTCTGGAATTTAGTGTGACTCTATAGCAAGGGAAGCTAAGGCAGATAGCGAAGTTTGTGGAGCTCATTTCACTATTTTGGGTGTGGTTTTCTTAGGAGAAGGAGCCGCAGATCTGAGGAAACAAGTATGGAGGCTTAAGGGTAGTTTAGTGACCATGGTGGAGTAGTCTTACTTTGCAGATTAGGCCACATACTATAGGTGAGTGTTATGAAACCAGCTCAAGAAAAGATAGAAAAGATAGATCAACGCCTTAGAATTCAGCCTCTTCGAGGGGGCAACCTCCTTTACATTACATAAATGAACAATTCTTGGATGATTCAAATGACAAAACCTCCTTTCTATATATAGGAGTCTAAGGAGTCACAATATAATCCAGCCGACCTAACAATAATAATATAAAGCCACAAAAATAACAATAGAGGGATTCTATGGGGCACAGTAATAACAATATGGGGGCAATAGGGGCACAACAATATTAATAAGGGTATAACTACAATAGTAATGGGGTAATCACTAGTATTATAGGGACCCAACATGCCCCTCTCCTTCAAAAAAGTGTTGTCCTCAACGCTTGAGTAGTTCTGGATACTTCTGCATAAAATTCTCATCCTCCCATGTGGAATCTTCAGCGGATAAGTTCTTCCACTTGATAAGATACTCTGAAATTGATCGATTTCGTAGCTGTCGAGTTCTTGTTTCTGTGACTGCTTCCGGTTCCAATATAATTTTTCCTTCCTCGTCAAGTTCTGGCAATATTGTTTGAACTGGGAGCTTGTCGCCTATAACCTTCTTTAAACATGAAACATGGAAAACTGGGTGCAATCGAGAAGCTGCAGGAAGCTCCAATTTGTATGCCATAGTACCAATCTTTTGCAACACCTTGTACGGACCATAATACTTTGGTGATAATTTATTATCCTTCTTAGCTTGCTTGAGGGACATTTGCTTATATGGTTGTAGCCGTAGGAATACCCAATCACCTACATCAAAACTTCTTTCACTGCGATGTTGATCTGCCTGTTGTTTCATTCTATTCTGTGCCAACACGAGGTTATCCTTTAAGAGTTGGAGGACTTGTTGTTGATGTTCGATGTGATGTTCCACTGCCTGAACCTTAGAATTTTCTCTTAAATATGATGTGATGGATGGTGGTTGATACCCATAAAGTGCCATAAATGGGGTCATTTTTGTTGCTGTATGGAAGGAAGTGTTATACCACCATTCAGCCAGAGGCAACCATTTGACCCATTGTGTCTGTTTATCAGATACAAAGCAACGAAGATATCCTTCCAAACATTTGTTTACTATCTCAGTTTTCCCATCAGATTGAGGATGATAAGATGAGCTATGAGCTAACTGAGTACCAAGACAAGAAAATAATTCTGTCCAAAAATTTCCAGTGAAAATGGGATCTCTGTCACTTACAATAATCTTTGGGTTTCCATGTAGCTTTTGAATTGTTTCCATAAATGCAGTAGAAACTGTACTGGCTTTAAATGGATGTGATAATGCACAAAAGTGTGCATACTTGGTAAGTCTGTCAACTACCACCATGATGACACTCTTTCCCTCAGACTTGGGTAAACCTGTGATAAAATCCATTGAAACCTCCTCCCAACGTTGGCTTGGAATGGATAAAGGTTGTAATAGACCCGGTGTCTTAATTGTTTCAACTTTATTTTGTTGGCAAACCAAACATTCCGCCACAAACTTTTGAATATCTGATTTAAGGCCATCCCAAAAAAATTCCTTCTTAACCCTGTGGTAAGTTTTTAAAAATCCTGAGTGCCCTCCTAAGGGAGAAGTGTGCAATTCCATAAGAATCTTTTGTTTTAGCTGGGAATTCTTACAGAGGTATAAGCGATCTTTGTACCATAACGAATCATTTTGCCAGCTAAATGTATCAGACGTACTGGAATCTTGTTGTAGCTTTCGAATAAGTGCCCACACTTCTTCGTCATTCTTCCATTCCTCCCTTGCTTCGTTTATCCAATCTGGTTGGATAATAGAAATGGCACACAACAATGCTTCCACATCCTCATCCTTTCTTGAGAGTGCATCTGCCACCACATTTTGCTTCCCTTTTTTGTAGATGATTTCAAAGTCATAACCCAACATCTTTGTGACCCACTTTTGTTGCTCTTCAGAGGATAATCTTTGTTCTAAAAAGTATTTAAGGCTATCATGATCCGTTTTTACCTTGAAGTGTCTTCCCATTAGGTAGGGTCGCCATTTCTTAAGTGCATGGAGTATTGCCAACATTTCCTTCTCATAAATAGCTTTGCTTAAAAACTTTCCCTTGATTGGACGACTTTCAAAAGCAATGGGTCTTTCATCTTGCATTAGAACAGCACCAATTCCATTTCCTGAAGCATCACATTCCACAATAAAGGTTTTTGTGAAGTCCGGTGTAGCTAAGACCGGTGCTTGGCACATTGCCTCTTTAAGATGTTCAAAGGCCTTTGTTGCTTCCGGAGTCCATGAAAATGCATCTTTCTTCAATAATGTTGTTAGAGGTGCTGCTATTCTCCCATAATTCTTAACAAACTTGCGATAATACCCTGTCAACCCAAGAAATCCTCGCAGATGCTTTATGGATGTGGGGATTTTCCATTCCTTAATGGCTTTAATTTTGCTAGGGTCTACCTTAACTCCTTCATGAGATACAATATGACCCAAATATTCCACCTCCTGGACTCCAAAGAAACATTTGGATCTTTTTGCATATAATTGTTTCTCCTCCAATAGTTGTAGCACCCTGTCAACATGTTCAACATGATCCTTCCAAGACTTGCTGTAGATTAGTATATCATCAAAAAATACTAACACAAATTTTCTAAGGAATGGTTTGAAAATTGAATTCATCAAACCTTGAAATGTTGAAGGTGCATTGGTAAGGCCAAAAGGCATGACCAAAAATTCATAATGACCCTCATGAGTTCTAAATGCTGTTTTCGGAATGTCTTCAATCTTCATTCTGATTTGATGATATCCTGAACGAAGATCCAACTTGGTGAAGTAAATTGATCCATGCAATTCATCCAGTAATTCATCAATGACAGGAATGGGGAACTTATCTTTAATAGTGAGCTTGTTGAGCTCCCTATAATCCGGACACATGCGCCATGATCCATCCTTCTTGTGCACCAATACTACTGGAGCAGAGAAAGAACTTTGACTCGGTTGAATTATACCAGCCTCTAGCATTTCTGCAACCATACGTTCAATTTCACTCTTTTGGACATAGGGATATCTGTACGGCCTGATGTTTGGAGGAACACTTCCTGGAATCAGATGAATAGCATGATCATGATCACGCATAGGTGGGAGACCTTTGGGAGTCTCAAATACCTTGGAATGATTGTCCAGGACTTTTTGGAGATCTGGAGAAATAGATGATTCCAATGTGGAAACATCTAGCGAACATAATTGTGCAATTACACCTCTTTGCTCCTTTTTTAGAAGCTTTGTCATACCATTAGAGCTGATTATCTTTCCTGGTTTCCCTGCAATACCCCTTAATTCAACTTCCTTTCCTTCCGCAGAAAATTTGATGAAAAGTTCTTGAAAATTAAAAGCTATTGTACCCAAGGATTGTAGCCATTGGACTCCTAGTACAACATCAGCACCTCCCATTGGAATGGAAAGCATTGGGCTAGTCAATACATATTCTCCCATGGATAGCTTGATATTATGGCACTTTCCAGAGCAATTTATTGTTCCTCCATTTGCAATCATCACTTGACACTCTGGTGCTGGATATAGGAAGCAATTCAATTCTTTTGCTACCCTACAATGAATAAAATTGTGGGTGCTTCCTGAATCAATCAACACTATTACCTTTTTCTTCTTGATTTGTCCTTCTATCTTGATGGTTTGAGGAGTGGTAATTCCCGCCAATGCATTACAAGATATGGTCGGATTTATTTGTTCTTCATCTAGGCTTTGTTCCTGGAGTATATCCTCTTCTTTTGACCTTTCTTGCTCCTTTTCTTCTTCCTCTTCACAATCTATGTAGAATAATTTCTTCTCAGCACACTTATGACCTTTAGTGTATTTGCTATCACAACTGTAACAAAGCCCTTTTGCTCTTTTTTCTTCCAATTGTTGTGGTGTCAACCTTATAGGTTGTGGAAGACTAGGGGCAACAACACTTCCGTCTTTATAGTTGTGAGTGGTATGCTTCCTGGTTGCCATAATTTTGCTTTCCATTTTTCTTGCTAACCTGAATGCCTTCTCTAATGAATCAGGTTCCCAAAGGCGAACATCATGTTGGATATTATCCTTTAAAGACCCTATGAACACATCAATCCTATGCTCCTCTGGAATATCTTTTACCCTTATGTTCAATTTTTGGAACTCCTCAATGTGCTCCATTATTGAACCCTTTTGTTTGAGACTTATCAATTGGCTAAAAAAAGTGTTGCTTTTTGTATCCTCATAATGTGCTATCAATTCTTCCGTAAAAATTGCCCAAGTGATAAATTGTTTACGAGAGCAAAGCCATTGATACCATACAAACTGATTTGGTTCCAAATATAAAGTTGCCATACGTACCTTTTGTGTGTTTTGCACATTATTGAGATCGAAGAATTGCTCCATCTGTAATATCCATGTGGCGGGATCCTTGCCATCAAACTTCCTCATATCGATTTTTGGAATATGGTGAGTCTTCGATCCAACATTAGATCTATGGAATCATGATTAACATTTCTTTTGTTCTCATCATGAGTTTCCTTTACTACCCTTTCACCCTTAGTGACCATTTCTTGTAGCAACTTATTCATATTTATCTTCAATTCGTCCATGTCTGTCTTCAAATCTATCTTCAAATCATCCATCTTAGCTTCCACGTCAATCATCTTAGTTCTACGCCTTTCTTTAAACATCCATCTTAGCTTCTACACCTTTCTTTAAACCATCCATCTTAGCTTCTACATCTTTCTTTAAACCATCCATCTTAGATTCTGTTCCTTTTTGTGCAAGGGACAGTTGTTGCACTTGGTCTTGTAATTTTGATATATCATGTTGCATTTCTTCCTCTTCTTCATGAGTCATGCTAGAGCTTTCAGGTTCCTTACTAGGTGTTTGCATTTTCTTTCCTCGGGGCATCAGTTACCGATAATAATGCTCTACTATGCCCTTTGAATTCCTTCAAAATAAATTTTCAAACCAAGCTTAAGCAAAAATTTAAAAAATCTACACACCTTTTTTCACTTTGTAGGAGCTCGATATTGCCTCTGATGTATCTCTGTACTTTCCAATCATCTAGTTCTGAATTTGTGACCTGTAGTAGCCCTCTGTGTCCTCTTTCCAATGCCACAAGTCTGACCCAAATTGGATTCTCCAAGGAAGAGTTATGTGAAATCTCCCACAGTGACTTGCTTATAGACTAGTTCAGTAGAGCGAACTTGTACGACGTGCCACGAGTCACTGTTTCGACCTTTGGATCTGAAATATGCATAAAAGAAACTACAGTCCGTCCTCTTTCTGTACCTTCTTACGAAATTTCAATCCGATCCCCAGAGAGAAAGTTATGACGATTTTCCCCAGGTCACCTGTTTTGAATGTAATTCAGGAGTCTGCAAAAAGACCAACTTCCTCAGATCATATCTCCGCAAATATCGTGCGAAAAGCTCTGAAATTCGGACCCAAGGTTCAGCGCGATTTCTTCTCAAATGGGTTTTTTTTGCGACTTCTGAAACGTCACAAAAAAAAGTTATAGCGAAAATTCCACGATGACCTGTTTGGAGCAGCGAAACCCTAGAATCCAAAGCTCTGATACCAAATGTTATGAAACCAGCTCAAGAAAAGATAGAAAAGATAGATCAACGCCTTAGAATTCAGCCTCTTCGAGGGGGCAACCTCCTTTACATTACATAAATGAACAATTCTTGGATGATTCAAATGACAAAACCTCCTTTCTATATATAGGAGTCTAAGGAGTCACAATATAATCCAGCCGACCTAACAATAATAATATAAAGCCACAAAAATAACAATAGAGGGATTCTATGGGGCACAGTAATAACAATATGGGGGCAATAGGGGCACAACAATATTAATAAGGGTATAACTACAATAGTAATGGGGTAATCACTAGTATTATAGGGACCCAACAGTGAGTTAGGTGACTGTTTCATGCATAGATTTGGGTTGTATGTCTCTATTTACAGGGTCACAGTGAGGGAATGCTACAACAACAGTTGGGAGGTCAGCTTTAGAGGGAAGATAGGCCTAGAAATTCCCTCCTAACCTGGACGTAGTCTTCTCTGAGGACAACGAGGGAAAAAATGGGTATTGTCCTATTGTATTGGGCTAATTTATAGTGCTGGAGTGGGAAGATGTCTTCAGGTTTGAGTTGAGTATTGTAGGGAGCTTTGTGGATGTGCCCAAGCCCTACAACATCACCTTGGATACCCAAGAACATTTAACTAAAGTAGGCAGAATATTTGGAGAATATTAGGGTGTTCGTGTAGGGTTGTTGGTGTGTCGTAACCACACTGGTACAAGCACAAAACCTTAGGCAAGAGGGAAACACGATGGAGTTGTAGATGGTCTCTTAGTGATGGTTGGATGCTAGGTGGATGGGTGTCCTAGAAGAGGACTGATTGGTGGAGTCTGTTGGTAGCCAAGAGGAAGGTATTCATAGGTGTTGAATGCCCTAACTAAGAGAAGATGCCACCCATTTTTGTTTCTCTTCTAAAGATAATCTTTGTTCCAAAATTTATTTAAGACTATAATGATCTATTTTTACCTTGAAGTGTCCTCCCATGAGGTAAGGTTGCCATTGCTTCAGTGCATGTAGTATTTCCAAATTTCCTTCTCATAGATAGGTTTGGGTAGATACTTTCATTTGATTGGATGAATTTGAAAAGCAATGGGTCTTCCTTTTTACATTAAAAAAACACCAATTCCATTTCCTGATGCATCACATTCCACAATAAAGGCTTTTGTGAAGTCTGGCATAGCCAAGACTAGTGCTTCGTACATTGCTTCTTTAAGATGTTCAAAGGCCTTAGTTTCTTCTCAAGTCCAAGAAAATGCATCTTTCTTTAGTAATGTTGTTAGATGTGCCACTATTCTCACATAATTCTTAGCAAACTTGCAATAATACCCTATCAACACAAGAAGTCCTCGAATATGCTTTATGGTTGCAGGGATTTTCCATTCCTTATTAGCTTTAATTTTTTTAGGGTCTACCTTAACACCCTCATGAGATACAATATTACCCAAATATTCCACCTCCTGTACTCCAAAGAAACATTTAGTAGTTTTTTCATATATTTGTTTCTCCTTCAATAGTTTGAGCACCTTGTCAACATGTTGAATATGATCCTTCCAAGACTTGTTTTATATTAGTATATCATCAAAAAATATTAACATAAATTTTCAAAGGGTTTGAAAAATGGAATTCATCAAACATTGAAATGTGGAAGGTGCATTGGTAAGGAAAAAATGCATGACGAAAAATTCATAATTACCCTCATGAGTTTTAAAAGTTTTTTTCAGAATGTCTTCACTCTTCATTCTAATTTGATGATATCTTGAATGAAGATCGAGCTTGGTGAAGTAAATTGGTCGATGTAATTCATCCAAGAATTCATCAATGACAGGAATGGGAATTTTATCTTTAATAATGAGCTTGTTTATCTCCCTATAATCCAGAAACATACACCATGATGCATCCTTATTGTGCGCCAATATTACTAGAGGATAGAAAGAAATTTGCCTAGGTTGAATTATACCTGCCTCTAGCATTTCTACAACCATATGTTCAATTTCACTCTTTTGGACATAAGGATATATATAAGGCATAATGTTTAGAGGAACACTTTTTGGAATCAAATGAATAGCATGATCATGATCACGAATAGGTGGGAGGCCTTTTGGAGTCTCAATCACCTTGGAATGATTGTCCAAGACGTTTTGGGGATTTGGAGAAATAAATGATTCTGATCTTTTAACCTCTAGTGAGGATAATTTGAAATTACGCCCCATTGTTATTTCTTCAAAATATTTGTCATGCCATTAGAGATAATTATCTTTCTTGGTTTCATTGCAAAACCCCTTAATTCAATTACAATTCCTTCCCAAAAGAGAAAAAAAAATGTTCTCGAAAATTGAAAGCTACCGTCCCCAAAGATTGTAACCATTGAACAACTAGTACAACGTCAACAACACCCATTGGAATGGAAAGAATTGGACTATTCAATACATATTATCCCATGGATAGCTTGATATTATGGCACTTTCCTGAGAAATTTATAGTTCCTCCATTAGCAACTATCACTTGACACTTTGGTGCTGGATATACAAAGCAATTCAATTCCTTTGCTATCTTACAATAAATAAAATTATGGGCACTACCCAAATCAATCAATACTATTACCTTTTTCTTTATGATATATCCTTCTATCTCGAGAGTTTTAGAAGTGGTAATGCCTTCCAATGCATTAAACGATATGGTTGAATTCATTTCTTCTTTCTCTGGGGTTTGTTCCCAGTGTATATCCTCCTCTTTTGATGTTTCTTATTCCTTTTCTTCCTCCTCTTCACAATATATGTAGAATAATTTATTCTTATAACACTTATGACCTTTAGTGTAATTTCTATCACAACTGTAACAAAGCCATTTTTCTCTTTTTTACTCCAATTGTTATGGTGTAAACCTTGTAGGTTGTGGAAGACTATGAGAAACAACACTTCCATCTTTATAGTTTTGAGATCTAGACTTCCTTGTTGCCACAATTTTGCTTTCAACTTTTCTTGCCACCTTGAATGCCTTCTGTAATGAATTAGGTTCCCAAAGGCAAACCTCATGTTGGATGTTATATTTTTAATTTACTATGAAGAAATCAATCCTATGCTCCTCTGGAATATCGATTACCCTAATATTTAATTTTTGGAAGTCTTCAACGTGATACACCATTGAACCCTTTTGTTTGAGATTTATCAATTCGCTAAAGGAGTTGTTTATCTTTGTATCTTCATAATGTGATATTTTATCCTCCATAAAAATTGACCAGGTGACAAGTGGTTTACAAGAGCAAATCCATCTATACCATACAATCTGATTGGGTTCTAAATATAAATATGCAATACATACCTTTTGTGAGGGTTTCACGTCCTATATATCAACATAATGATCCATATGTAGTATCCATGCTACTGGATCCTTGCCATCAAAGTTCCCCATATCTATCTTTGGAAAGGTAGTGGTTCTTAAACCCCAAATTGGTGTCTCTAAAATCATAATTCATATTCTATTTGTCCTCATCATGATTTTCATGGATTACCATGTCACCATTAGGAAGCCTTTCTTGCAACAACTTTGTCAACCTTTCCAACTTGACATTCATCACATCCATGTATACTTTAAAAACATCCATGTTTCCTTTTATACCATCCATGTCCCCTTTTAAGCCATTGATGTCCCCTTTTAGTTCATCTTTGGTTTCTCTTTGTGAGAGAGAAATTTGTTGCACTTGGTCTCGTAATTTTGATATATCATGTCACAATTCTTCCTCTTCATGCACCATATTAGAGATTTATGAGGGCTTAATGGGTGTATAATTCTTTTGTTTGGGAGAAAATTTAGAGCCAAATACTGATATCTATGCTTCAATATTCTGTTTCAATCATTTCAAACTAATTTTTGAAACAAAGATTATGAACAATTAAAAAATACACACCTTTTCCTTTCTTTTTACGAGCTCGATATTGAAACTATTGTATGTATGTAATTTCAGATCTCCAAGGTCTAAAATTTTGTCTCATGGTAGCACTCTGAGTCTTACTTCTAACCTCACATGTCAATCAAGTTTGGATTCTCCAAGAAATAGATATACCTAATCTCCCATAATGACCTGATTATAGAATGGTTCAGTAGAGGGAACTTGTATAATGTTCCATATGTCACTGTTTCAACCTTCAATCCTGAAAACTATAAAAAAAAAAACTAGAGTTCGCTCTCTTTCAGTTGCTTTTTACGAAATTTAAATCCGATGCTCAGAGAAAAAGTTATGATGATTTTCCCTAGCTCACCTGTTTGAGATAAAATTATGGAGCCTACAAAAACCCTAACTTATTCAGATAATTGATGGGCCTCTAAATTAGACATAAATTAAGGCCCATGCCTCTAAATTAAACAATAATTTAAGTCCTATGACCATCCTTCAGCACATTAAACCTCTTCCTGCATTAGATAATTTATTTTTAACTTTAATATATTCATTAGGAAGGTTTATGAATAGTTGGATATTTGTGCCTAATATTATTCACTTTTCTGGAATATTATGAGAATATTAGGCAGATTATGAAGATTTGTGATTCAGAAGCATCTAGGCCTAGCCAACAATGTGATAGAGTGGTCACATGTTGTGGCTAATGAAAGTTTGGAGGAAGACTTGGTTGTTAATTTGTATTAATTTCAAATAAATGTAAGTAGTTAATGGTTGCCTAATTCTAAACAGAATCAGGAATAAATGGCAAGTGATCCTCCCTACGTGGAGATTAAGCCAAGTAGTTTTGTTTGCTCAGATTAGGATAGGATTTGATTTCTAAATGTATAGTGTACTCCTTCATTTGTGGAAGGAAACTCTTACGTATGACATATATGTAATTTCCTTTGTTTTCTGTAAAGGGGATTCGAGAGAGAGATAGGGAGAGAGGATTCGAAAGCATTTGTAGCCTACGGGAAATGTAGGAGGAGAAGGCCGCTAACTAGAATAATCAGGCTAGAGAGGGGCAGAGAACCTCAATGTAGTCTTGTATTTATGTCTGTACACAGAGAATTGATTTTGAGTGTGGAACTGTATAATTGATTGCATTTCTTTTGAGACAGAGGTCTTTGATGTCATAATCTAGGCAAGGCCGAGATTCTATAGTGGATTCATTGTGAATGAAATCAATGTTCTGTGCATAATTACATAAATGGCCTGTGGAGTTCTTAAATGTTTGTTTTTCCCTATATTCGGATGAATTTGGTGTTGGCTCTGCATTTCCATTCTTTACAATATAATTTCTCATTGTTAAGGCAAATTTGGTGTAATCTGGGTCCGCAATTGGAAAACCCATTTACACAGAGAAACTGCGCAAAATAGTTAATGGATTTGACAAAACGGATTTGAAATAATATAAATACTAGTTTTGGGTCTTATCGGGTTCGATGTATAAATCGCATCGCTGCAGAGGAAGGGAATCGGCTTGTGAAATCGCCGAATTCCGATATCGCAACCTAACTGGATCTGAAATGGTATAGGGACGATTAGATAGCCTATCGAATCCACAAAGGCTATCGCATTGGATGTTTGAAGGGGAGGCGACATATAGTAAAGTGGATATATGGTAATCGCCAATAGCGATTAGCAATATCACATCGGACCCCCACCAAAGGATAGCGCTGATATTGCAGACCATTGAGACTGTCGATCCGCCGATATAGTGATTGAATCTGAGCTGTCTGATCGGCGAGATCTAGATCTGCGGCAACGAACATATAATTGGTTTAAAATGCGTTAAAGTGCTTTTTTATCCTTTGGGAGAGTATTTTGGTCCCGAAAGGAAAAATCATAGTTTTAAAAGATTTTCCAAAGGCTTTTGATTCCCGATAGGAAAAGGTATAGTTTGCAAAGGAAAAGGGGTGTTCAGCAGGGTGATTATTGGGTCATTTTTTATCCATTTAGGGTTTTTAATACTAAATGCATATAATACGCTTCCGATATAATTATGTGTGGGCATGAATCTTTAAAGGGAATTAAGGGAAAAATGAGTCTCGATAAGGTATATTGGTTGTGGCAGCCTTAGGGTTGCGTCATTTTTGGTATCAGAGCATGGAAAAAGGAAGAAAATTTCCTGCAAAAAGGATGATTTATGATACAGATTTGTAATTGAATAATTGGGGTTAAACAAAACAGAGAAATTCTGTATGTAGGAATTTAAAACAGAGTTATGTGCTAAAGTATTTATGCGGGCAAGAGGAAGGATCAGATTCTAATCTGACAGAAGGAAGGCACACAGAGGTGATGTGTAGCAGAACTTGTATATGCAAGAGACAGAGGAAATCCATTGAAAACATAGGTGACAACATAAGAAAGTGTGAAGATTGCAGCAATATAGAACAAGAGAAGCTGTGAGAGAAGAACCAGATGTGTTCTTAAAAATAGAGCAAGGAAAGCACTCTAAAGTGGTAGTGAACCTAAAGAATCCAGCTAAATCGTTCTCAAGAGAGAGTGAGAGATTGCAGAAGCCTAGAAGGAGCAAATGTGTTGCTCAAGAGGAGGTTCCAGATATAGGACCATGCTTACCAAAAGACTGAGTGAGGAGAGCTTAGTGAGGTAAGATTGCAGTAAAGAGAACTTGTTGTTGCATAGGCTTGTTGCAGAGGAGTGAGGAGCTCATGAAGAGAGAGGAGAAGAAGATGACTACTGATAGTCATAGCAGAAGTTCAGAAAGAATCCACAGCAGAACTAAAGATGCCAAAGCAAATGGCATGAGGATGAGTCAAGAAGAGTTTGACAGAGAGAGAGCTGAGATAGATTTCCAGATTGGAATATTGATGCAGATGTTGCAGAGAAGTGATGAAGACTAGAAGCATGGTTGGACCATGAGAAGGAGAGTAAAGTGGTAGAGGCTACAAGAGAAGAGAAATCAGCAAGTGAATTTAGAGATAGCAGAAGAGTTGAGAAAGATTGAGCAGATATTGAGTGCTCAAGAGGAACTAGAGGAACTCAGAGAAGTAGAAGCAAAAATGGAAGTTTCCATTTGTAGACCAGAAAAAGGTGAAATGTTGGGTGAAGAGGATAATGGGAGATCAGTTAAAGATCTCATGGACTATTGGAATAGTTCAGAACAATTTGAAGATATGATGACAATGGAAGCAGATGAGGCAATGAAGCCTTGTGATTTTAATTCTCATAGTTTGTGTATGTTTGCAGGATATGTAGAGGATGATGGATAGTCTAGTAAAACTGTCACAAATAGGAATGAAGCTCTTGAGGTGAAATATGATGGAGAATGCCTTTTAGAGGAAGAAGGTGCTGATTTATTGCAGCAGAAAGAGTTCATAGATGAAATTTTGTTTGGTGTGAAACAATCAGATGAAGTTGATATGGACCAGAAGTCTAATGACAATGCCATAGTGGTATTACAAGGAGGTAAGCAAATGAAATTGTCTGATGAAATTGATGAAAGAACTTTGTAATATGATAGTGTAGAAACCAGGATAACTGAGGAGGATTGCCAGGAAGAGAATGAAGCTGAGAATAGAAGTTGTGATGAACTATTAGATTGATTTCACATGGAATTAGAATTCTTGGAAAGATTTCTCAAGGAACCCGATGGAGAAAAGGAAATGGTTACTATGTATGATAAGGATGAACTGTCTCTAAGATTTATAGAGTTAAGTAAATGTTTAGACTCTTCAGTTAATAATGTGACTGTAAGTGTGGAAGACAACATTAGTAAATATGATGCTGAAATCAGAGAAATTGAGCAGAGATTATTTGAAGGTGAGATGAAAGATCAAGAGCAACAAGGGAGTTATGTCCTCAGAGACATGAAGGAGACAAAAGGAAACATAAGTATTAATCCAGCATGATGAATATGGAAGGAACCATCAATTTAAAGGAGATGATCAACAACATGAGAATGAATTTGAGGAAGGCATTAGCTTGCAGAAGTATAGAAACTGGCAGTAGAATGAAGAACAAGAGATTAGTCTGGTAGTACAAATAAAGACAAGTAAAGACCAAATATACAAATCGAGAATGAAGAAAAGGGTCAAGTGGAAGCTATTGCAACAAAGGTGGAATGGCAAGCTGATAAACGAGTTCAAGGAACTTGAACAAATTCATATTGATTTGTTAGAGAAGGAAAGACTCAAAGGAATGGAGTCACAACAAGAAGGATCTGCTGAAATTCAAAAGATCTATGATGGAGGATTGGTGCTTAAAGCATCAAAAGAGGATGGAAGGTATTGTGTTTTTAAAATTAATGATTGTTGTATGTTTGCAGGTCATATAGACTTGAGGAAAGACAAGTAGTTATTGGAAACTGTTATATTAATAGGTGAAGAGATGACTACTCACAGTCATATGAAGAATAAAGAGAAAACTTACAGTCAAGTGAAATAATATGTCCAGTTAGGTGACATCCAAAGGATAATTCAAAACGAGGATGGAAAAATAATTATTGAGATCAAAGGAATGTTTGGAAAGAAAGAGATCCATTCACATGAATATGGAACAAAGATTTTTCACAGGAAAACTAATGAAGCTAATACAAAGCAAATGAATAATCTTATGAAGACCTTGGTTTTTCATAGTTTTGAAACTAATATTTTGTGTGTAAATGCATGATACATTGAAGTAAGACAACTGTTTAATGTGGTCCTAGGGGAAAGGAAAAGCAAAGATATGATTTTTCAGAAGTTAGAAGAAGGGAATTCACATAATCTTGTGATACAGAGGGAAGAGAAGCTGTTAAACATAGTTGTAGTGAATTATACAAATATTGGACAACTATTGAGGACTGAAGCTAAAGGAGAGCAGCTACTGGAAGTTGATATAGAAGACTTTGCAGATGATAAAAAGTTATTGAAGATCATTGAACTTGAAGAAAGCCAAAGAATAAGTGATCAAATTGTACAACTAGAACTGAATGAGAAGAAAGTTGTCATGGATGAAAAATATGACAAAGAAGTTGTCAAAAGTGTTGGCATAATGAGGAAGCAAGGTAAAATTTTTGTGTTTAATGAATTGATTAACTCTGATGAATATTTATATGCAGGAATAAGGCAATGTGAAGTCATTTTGAACCAAGAATTTGATTCTGAAGATCAGATCGAATTAATGAAGGGTGAGATTAGAATGTCTCAGAAAGATGAAATGGTGTTGAATCTACAGTATGGGAGTGTTGAACTAGAAATGAATTCAAGAGATGATAGTAATAGAATTACTATTATACTACAGGGATTTATTGACGAAAAAGAGGCTAAAGATGACATTTTAGATGCAGACAAATATAATGCCATAATCATTAAGAGTGCATAAATGAGGTTACTGGAAGAAGAAATATTCCAAGTACCTAATCAAGCAGGAAAAATTCCGAGTTTTCAAGAAATTCGTAGAATTGCAGGTATACTGCAATTTGAAGTAAGAAGTAGTGAAGTCATGAATGAGAAACCAGAATAAGGAACTGGAATTATTGCAGAGGATCAATGGAGAAGGCATTTGTACATTTCAGAAATGTATATGGAAATTATTGGAACAGGGATTATGATGTTCTTATTTAGGAGCACAATCTGTTGCAGGACAATAGTATTCAACATATGAGAAGAGAAGTGGACAAAGAAATTGATGAGTTGTGGAAACTCATAACACAACATTCCAATAAACTAAATGGAGGACAAAAGAAGAAAGGAAGGAATGGTATAGGTGAAGGAAATGGAAAACTATAAATTAAGATGTGGGAGCCTGTCATAAACTGTAATGATGAGTAAACAGGAGTAAGATATTTGAAAAGGACAACAACAGACAGTGAGAACATAGCTAATGGAGCAATGTAGCATAAAGTAAGGAGACCGAGAGAACAACAAACAACAACCGTAACCAAGGACAGACTATCAAACAGAGTATGGGATCCAAGAGGACACAGATCAGAAGCGCATGATCAGGAGATCATGATTATTTTAAACCTTGGGAGTCTGATGCAGGAGCATCTAGGCCTAGCCAGCAATGTGATAGAGTGGTCACATGTTGTGGCTAATGAAATTTTGGAGGAAGACTTGATTGCTAATTTGTATTAATTTCAAATAAATGTAAGTAGTTAATGGTTGCCTAATTCTGAACAAAATTGGGAATAAATGGCAAGTGATCCTCCCTACGTGGAGATCAAGCCAAGTAGTTTAGTTTGTTTAGATTAGGATAGGATTTGATTTCTAAATGTATAGTCTATTCCTTCATTTGTGGAAGGAAACTGTTAGGTATGACATATATGTAATTTCCTTTGTTTTCTGTAAAGGGGATTCGAGAGAGAGACAGGGAGAGAGGATTCGAAAGAATTTGTACCCTACAGGCAGCGTGGGAGGAGAAGGCCGCTAACTAGAATAATCAGGCCAGAGAGGGGTAGACAACCTCAATGTAGTTTTCTATCTATGTATGTACACAAAGAATTTATTTTGAGAGTGGAACTGTGTAATTTATTACATTTCTTTTGAGACAGAGGTCTTTGATGTCATAATCTAGGCAAGGCCAAGATTCTGTAGTGGATTCATTGTGAATGAAATCAGTGTTGTGTGCATAATTACATAAACGGCCTGTGGAGGTCTTAAATGTTTGTTTTTCCCTGTATTCGGATGAATTTGGTGTTGGCTTTATGTTTCCATTCTTTACAGTAGAATTTCCTATGGTTAGGGAAATTTTGTTGTAATCTGGGTTCGCAAGCGGAAAACCCATTTACACAGAGAAACTGCACAAAATACTTAACGAATTCGACAAAACGGATTTGAAAGAATATAAAAACCACTTTTGGGTCTTATCAGGGCTGACATATAAATCGTATTACTACAGAGGAAGGGAATCGGCTTGTGAAATTGCCGAATTCCGATATCACAACCTAACCGAATCTGAAACGGTATAGGGACGATTGGATAGCCTATTAGATCTGAAAAGGCTATCGCATCGGAGGTTTGAAGGGGAGGCAGCATATAGTAAAGCGGATATATGGCAATCGCTGATAGCGATTAGCGATATCACATCGGACCCCCACCAAAGGATAGCGTCGATATTGCAGACCATTGAGACTATCAATCGCCGATATAGCGATTGAATCTGAGTCGTCTGATTGGCTAGATCTATATCTATGACAACACACATATAATTGGTTTAAAAGACATTAAAGCGATGTTTTAGCCTTTCCGAGAGTATTTTGGTCCCGAAAGGGAAAAGCATAGTTTTTAAAGCTTTTCTAAAGGCTTTTAATTTCCGATAGGAAAAGGCACAATTTGCAAAGGAAAGGGGTGTTCAGCAGGGTGATTGTTGGGTTGTTTTTGATCCATTTTGGATTTTTAAGACTAAATGCATATAATACACTTCTGATATAATTATGGGTGGGCATGAAGCATTAAAGGGCATTAAGGGAAAAATGAGTCCCAATAAGGTATATTGGTTGTGGCAGCCTTAGGGTTGCATGAATTTGGAGGAGGAGATAAGTTAGGGACTTGTTCCCTACTATAAGAGGATCAATAATAAATAATAAATCAACAAGATATTATGGAATTATGGCATAGATTGTGGAACTCCAATGATTGAAAAAAATCTAGGAATGTGTTCCACTAATCAAGGGACCAGATCCACTATTTAAGGGATTTTGGTGGGAAAAACTTCCTCCATTCATTGGGAATGATTGATAATCATTTTGTATAAGTACCAAGTCGAATTTACCTCTTGGGATAGATTTTCATTAGTGTTATTGTGGAGAGAGCTTGTATTTTTGCAACTCCATTGTATTTTCTTGCAGGGATGTAATTCTATTGATGAAAATAATGAAGATTAGTGTCATGTTTAACTTCTAAATATTGTTCTCCTCCATAGGTCTCTGAGTTTCCTTGGGCTTGGCCATCCCAGGAGCCTTAGAGCCCTTTTGTATCATTTTCTTTCCTTCTTTTCACTTCTTATTCACATGCATCTCTTGTTTTTATTTCTTTCTATTTCTGCATTTAATATTAATGATTTCTTGTTGTAGGATTGAGTTAAATGGTTGATGTAAGTTCTTTTGTAGGATCACAAGCATTATTCCATCCTTGGAAAAGATTTGGGAGCTCATAGTAATCACTGATCTCCTTGGATTAGTCTTCTTATTCCCAAATCTAGATTGTTGGATCTCCTTTTTAGCAAAGAACAGTAAGTTTCTGATATTTTTTAGAGCATGCTAACAAGTTTCAAACGAGTTGGTTCAACTTGCATTAGATCACAAACACATTCTAGTTCATAAAAAAAATTACCCCACTGAATTTGCACTTGATTTGGTAGCCAATGTTTATATTTACAAGCTCACTAGTTCTCGAATTTCTAGATTTTCGACTAGTAATGTTATTTTATTACTTTTTCATAGGTTAACAGAGATATTTTTGAGTGATTCCACTTGGAATAGGGACCTAAGACATCCTAGTTAATAACAAAATTTTTCCCATTCAATTTGGATTTGATTTGCTTGGTCATTAAACTCTCACCAATTGCATCATTTCACAAGGAAATTTCTCCAAACATTTTGAGCAAATCCATCAATCTTCCAACTTTGGTTTTGAGTTTTGAAGTGGTCCTGGGCACTCCCTTGCGTCATTCCATCCACCAACCACCTTCCCTAATATTTCCATCACCTTCAACATCCATCATTTTTCTCTCGGCTGTATCATGTAGGTTTTCAGGGGATCTTGTAGGTTTTTAGTACATCCTGTAGGTTTTCCTGTACTGGCCTATTTTGAGGGTGAATTGAGGGAAAACCTGGAGGAAGCCACACAAGATCTAAGGGTATCCCAATCCTTCCAACCATCCACCATCATCACCAATCCACCTGCCACATCAACAAAATAGATTAGCTTTCACACTCTCACATGAAAAAAGACAAAAAAAATAGATTTATTTTATTTATTTACATGCACAACAGTAGAAGGTTTGATGGTTTGAATATGCATGCTTAGGAAAATAGGATTGCATACATGTTAACTTAGCATTCTTTTGAAGAAAAGCCTGTTAGAAGTTAGTTAGAAAATGGTGATTTTTATCATTTGATTTCAGTCTCTTTGCTTGTACTTTCTTTCTTGCAATAGGTTAAGGTTCCATTTCAAATATTTAATTTTCTACAATTAGTTTAGGATTTGACTTCAGTACATGCACTCCATTACATCATGATAACAAATTAAGGACACATTGTATGCTGCAAAATAGTGCCGATACCTCTTAATTTTGTACAAACACCGGGTTGATAATTTAAGTTGGTAGCCTTGGGATTTGCATCATTCTTGTTGCAATACCGAGGCTCATCACTTTTTGGCACCATTGCCGAAAAGGTGTGAAAGTATGCATTGTTTTCTTCCCTAGATGATTCATTTCTTTTCACTTTTTGCAAAAACAAAATATTTGCATTAGGCATATTTAATTTCAATAGTACAAAACTGCATTGCATTATATTTTTCATTCAATCATAAAAACAAAAACAAAATTTCTCCAACACCAACCCACCCCCCATTTTATCACATGGTGCAGTAAGAGCCATATCTCCATTCACTTTTGCAGGTAGAAGAAGAAGATGGCAAAGAATGTAGAAAAAATGGATGGAGATGATGACAATGAGGAATATCCTCTTGGATTTCCCATTCAAGATACTGATGGTAGTGTGCACATGAAGAACATCCCTCCATCTTTTCTTCCAACATTTCATGGTATAAGGTCAAAGGATCCAAAAACCTTTCTCTTTGAATTTGAAATCCTTTGTAGATCTTATGGTTACTTATTGAACCCTCAAAAATTGAGATTGTTTCTAGCAATATTGAAGGATAGATCTCTTAAATGGTTCATGAGTTTAGGGACTAATTCAATAAGATCATGGAATGATTTCAAAATATATTTCTAGAAAAATATAAAAGCCATGATTTTAAAGAAGAAATCTTTAGAATGAATCAAAAAGAAGATGATAGACTAGAGGATCTAATAGAGAGGTTCATGTATAATGTTAAGAGGGGAAAACTACATCATTTAGGATCCGACACACTAAAAACCCTCTTACTTAGAACAATTAGGGATGAATGGATTAATCTCCTTGATCTCGTGAGTAGAGGTGGTGTATAAAAATTATAATTTGAAGAAATTTGTGAAACATGCAAACACATATCAATAATAAGAGCAAGAGTAAGTCAATCAACATCAAGATCGGTAAGTCAAGCCAAACTTGGAAATTTGTTTGACGACTTTAAAACAGAAATTCTTAGCAATCTAACCGAACAAGTAAAATGTTAGGAATACAAAATGAGAAAAAAGAATATGTTTGTGTTGTCCATGCAGAATTACATGATGTTAAACATTGTCCATCATTACCAAGGTTGAAGGAAGTTTATCAAGAGGACAATGGAGAAATTCAATCACCAATGCAGCTATGCTAGGTAGCTCCAAGAGGACCATGGTAGCCTATTCAGCCTGATATGATGCAAAATCCTAATTCACAATTTCAAGCTTATGCACATCCACCTCAAAGTAATTGGAAAACACCCTTTCCTTGCCAACATTGTCCATCTCAACCCCAAAACCAATATTGGCAACAAGGTTGGCAAGGAACTTATGGGAGCCATCCACAATATCCTCAGTATTTTCCTCAATATCCTCCATACCAAACTCCATGTTATCCTTACCATTTACCTCCACCACAACCACAACCCCATCCAAATCCATCTCAAATATACATGCCCACTCAACTACCTATACCACCATTTCCAAACCCACACATTGAAGTAGCTCAGCCGACTTGCAATGCTGAACTACAACACTTCCAAACATATCCACTTGAGCTCAATGGTATTCACCGTAGCCCAGGAAGAGTATTACAAAAAATATATTCTCTTGATACCATTGGGCGACTACATCCAAAAGAAGAAGATTCTAAATAGAAGATATAATAATCATGGGTTTCACTTGATGAAAATAAAACATCAAAATCAGAGATTGAGAAAGCTCCCTCATGGTTACCATCAAATCCTCCATGTATTCAAGAGATCAATAAGCAAAAAGAGGAAGATTTGAAGGTCATGGAAGAAGAAGACATCCAATATGATCCAAATTAGAATGTGGACCAAGGGCATCACAACTATATTGAAATATGGTTCCAGACAGTCATTAAGTTGCAACAATACCCTCTTCTTCAAATCTGCTTGATATCATCAAAGTCAAATCATTTGATTTTTCAAATCCAGGTACATGTCAAAGCATACATTTCAAGGCTCCACATCATTTTGTCTATCATCTTGATGTGCACATGGCTCCATTGGAAGTATTCTTATACTTGAAAGTGATTTTTTTTTTCAAGTAGGGTAGGGTAGAAGAAAAAAAATGATGAAAAAAAGAGAAAAAAAAAAGCTCAGGTGAAAACCTCCTTGGAGGCACCTGAGATTGGCTCATTGATTGAAAACCTCCATGAGGTGGTCAATGGGTTGGGAAAAAAAGAAAAAAAATAGAAAGAAGAAAAAGATCCTAGGTGAAAATCTCCTTTGAGGTGCCTAGGCAGACCTATTAGTTGAAAACCTCATTGAGGTGGCTAGCAGGCCTAGAAGAAAAAAGAGAAAAAAAATAACCAATCCTTGTTCCATGTATCTCTTTGAAGAGTGTAGGTGCTCTCCAACATATACAAGAGAAAAAAAAACACGTTGGTACCAAAAGAAAAAAATTGTTCAAGCTTAGTCAAAAGAAGTCAAACTTTTACTTTCTCCTCCTTTGTTCAAATGCTCCAACAAGGCCAAGGCCATGCCAATCCATCACCCACATCTATTTTCACCATCCACCCATCATTCTCAAGCTTCTACCATTCAATTTTCTTGTTGTCCTAGAAAACTACAGGATGCTCTGTTTTACTACAGGATACAAAAATACATAGAGTAGAAATTTGTTTTTGCCATAACTTGAAAACCATGCATCCATTTTCCAAGATGTTTCAGAGCAAGATGCATATGGATGATGGTGACATGCTCAAGTAATTTCAACAAATTCCAGTACACATTTTTTGAGAAATCAACCTCCATCACCTACAACCAATTTTTCATTTTCTTGATATCCGTAAATCCATTTAAAACAATTTTTCATGGGGAGATGAATATGGATGATTGTAACATGCCCAAGAAATTTTAGAAAATCCCAGTGCATGGTTTCCAAGAAATTGACATCCATCAACTTCATCTATTTTTAGTTTTTCTCGAGACCTATGCATCCATTGACCAATTTCTTTTATGGGGATGTGCATAATGATGATGGCAACATGCTCAGAAAGTTTCAGGTCAATCTATTCTATTATTTGGGAGATATGGACAAAACAAGTTTTTGTCCTGGAATCCTACAGGATTCCCTGAGATCGTATAGGATACAGAACATCACCTACAGGATTGGTAGTGAGCAATTTTAAAAGAGAAAAATAGAGGTTGGCTTCATCAAGTAGTGTTAAGGAGGTAGGCTCTACATTTCCCCACATTTTTCCAAGTGAAAGGAACATAAAAAACCCTTCTAGTTGTTGAAAGTGATTGTAGCATAAGGGAATTGAATACACAGAATTTTTAAATTTGGTATGAGACCTATACAAACTTCCATCCATCAGTGAAAAATGACAGGGGGAACCCATCAACATAGTGAGGATTCATCAACACCCTCCTGTACTAGAGATATTCACAAGGCACAATTGGATGGGTTTCTTTGAAAAATTGAGGGGATATGATGATGAAGTAGCCAGAGATTTGCAATCAGCGTCAACATGGAGATCTAGAGGTCAAAGAAGCTCCTCCAGAGCTTAGTAGTAGCATCAAGATCATCAGCATCACTATCCAACACCTGCACATCAACATCAGCTCAACAGCAGCATGCGTGTCTCTCCAACAACCATCAGGTAGGTATAGGTATGCAATATTCTTGACCTCTTCTCTTGAGCATATTATAGTTAGAAATTTGTTATCAATGTATGAGAGATGAGGTTTGATAAGTTAAGGATGGGTTAGAAGTCTCAGCCACCTTCAACTTGTTAATTGCAGCTCACTCCTTCACTCATGCAATGTTGAAAAGTCAAATTACGAAGGGTGATGATTTCAAGGAATGAGGACAATAGTTAAAAGAATAAATTTTTGCAAAGGCCAAAGTCAGCACAGCACTCCAAGCCCTCCATCCACTTCATATTCACTATCTATTCATCATTCATTCATCCCATTTCATTTTTGAAAAAAAATAAATAGAGCATCCTCTCAATTTTCACAAACATACATCATTTCTCATCACTCCCATACAGTTAGAAGATTCTTAAGGAAGAAGGAATGACTACTATAGGAAGGAAAAATGTTGCTACAAGAAGGAAGAAAGAAAAAAGTTTGTGCTAAAACATAAAATGACAGTGCCTAAGAGAGACCTAATCAAAGCATAGAACTCCAAGGCCATTAGGCAATCATCTAGGCCACAAGAGAGAAGAAGAAGGCAACAAAAGGAAATGAGGTATCCACCATCAAAAGAGAACTCAAACTGCAGTGATGAAAAGAGGCTTTTCAAGAGGTCTCTAATCTCTTTCTAACTTTTGTCCAAGGCCTAAAATATGTTATAGAAATGAGAGAAAGGCATGGGAGTCAAGTTGAGGGCTTGTCCTAGGCTCAGAATATCATTTATTCTCAAAAGGGTTTTCCTGTAGTTTTAACAGGGTTTCCTGTAGTTTTGACAAGAATTACTACGCGATGTCCTAGTTCTCATCTAAAGGTAGTTTGAAGGTTTTAGAGGTGTTCAAATGGTGGAACAAGGTAGCAGAAGGTTGACAAGGATATGTAAGACCTTGCTAAACTGAAAAATATTCAAGAACCCATCTTGAATAAGGGCAAGAAAGCAAGATAATGGTCTCAAGAAACAATGATTTTTCTTTGCACAAATATGTTTTGGGCTTGTCCTTGTAGAAATTACAACCAAGATTATTAGTGCACAAGAGAGAGGCCACCCGGGCCATGGATGAGGCACAATGAGGTCACTAAGTTTCCTAGAGGATGAGCAACACTTTCAGCAGGGGTTATGATGGGCCTCTAAATTAGACATAATTTAAGGTCCATGCCTCTAAATTAAACAATAATTTAAGGCCTATGACTATCCTTCAGTACATTAAACCTCTTTCTGCATTAGATAATTTATTTTTAACTTTAATATATTCACTAGGAAGGTTTATGAATAATTGGATATTTGTGCCTGATATTATTTATTTTTTGTGGAATATTATGAGAATATTGGGAAGATTATGAAGATTTGGAGGAGAAGATAAGTTAGGGACTTGTTCCCTACTACAGGAGGATCAATAATAAATAATAAATCAACAAGATATTATGGAATTATGGCACAGATTGTGGAACTCCAATGATTGAGAAAATCTAGGAATGTGTTCCACTAATCAAGGGACTAGATCCACTGATCAAGGGATTTTGGTGGGGAAAGCTTCCTCCATTCATGGGGAATGATTCCTAATCATTTTTTATAAGTAACAAGTCGAATTTGTCTCTAGGGATAGATTTTCATTAGTGTTATTGTGGAGAGAGCTTGTATTCTTGCAGCTCCATTGTATTTTCTTCCAGGGATTTAATTCTATTGATGAAAATAATGAAGATTGGTGTCGTGTTCAGCTTCTAAATATTGTTCTCCTCCATAGGTCTCTGAGTTCCTTGGGCTTGGCCATCCCAGGAACCTCAGAGCCCTTTTGTATCATTTTCTTTCCTTCTTTTCACTTCTTATTCACATGCATATCTTGTTTTTATTTCTTTCTATTTCTGCATTTAGTATTAATGATTTCTTGTTGTAGGATTGAGTTAAATGGTCGATGTAAGTTATTTTGCAGGCTCACAAGCATTATTTCATGCTTGGGAAAGCTTTGGGAGTTCGTAGTAATCATTGAGCTGCTTGGATTAGTCTTCTTATTCCCAAATCTAGATTGTTAGACCTCCTTTTTAACAAGGAACAATAAATTTCTGCTATTTTTTTAGAGCATTCTAAAAAGCTTCAATCGAGTTGGTTCCACTTGCATTAGATCAAAAAAACATTCTAGTTCATAACAAAAATTACCCCACTGCATTTGCACCTGATTTGGTTAGCCATTTTTTAGATTTACTGGCTCACTAGTTCTCGAATTTCTAGATTTTGGACTAGTAATGTTTTTTATTTTTTGCATGGGTTAACAAAGGTATTTTTGAGTGATTCCACTCAAAATAGGGACCTAATACATCCTAGTTAATACAAAAATGTGTCCCATCCAATTTTGATTTGATTTTCTTGGTCATTAAACCCTCACCAATTTCATCATTTCACAAGGAAACTTCTCCAAGCTTTTTGAGAAAATCCATCCATCTCCTAACTTTGGTTTTGAGTTCTGAAGTGGTCCTAGGCACTCCCTTGCCTCATTCCATCCACCAACCACCTTCCCTAAGCTTTCCATCACCTTAAACATCCATCCTTTTGCTCTTGGCTATATCTTGTAGGTTTTTAGGGGATCCTGTAGGTTTTTAGTACATCCTGTAGGTTTTCCTGTAGTGGCCTGTTTTGAGGCCGAATTGAGGGAAAACCTCTAGGAAGCCACACAAGGTAACCTAAGGGTCTCCCAAGATTTTCAACCATCCACCATCATCACCAAGCCACCTTCCAGATCACCAAAAGAGAGTAGCTTTCACATTCTCACATGAAAAAATACAAAAAGAAAAACATATTTATTTTATTTATTTACATGGACAACAGTAGAAGGTTTGATGGTTTGAATCTGCATGCTTAGGATAGTAGGATTGCATACATGTTAACTTAGCATTATTTTGAAGCAAAGCCTCTTAGCAGTTAGTTAGAAAATGATGTGTTTTATCATTTGATTTCAGTCTCTTTCCTTGTACTTTCTTTCTTGTAATAGGTTAAGGTTCCATTTCAAACATTTCATTTTCTGCAATTAGTTTAGGATTTGACTTCAGTACATGCATTCCATTACATCATGACAACAAAGGAAGGACACATTGTATGCTACACATATAGTGCCGATACCTCTTAAGTTTGTATGAACCCCGGGTTGATAATTAAAGTCGGTAGCCTTGGGAGTTGCAACATTCTTGTTGCAATACCGAGGCTCATCAATCATATCTCCACAAAATATAGCGAACCAAGCTATGAAATTTTTACACGAAGTTCATCAATATTTCGGCTCCACGTGGTAAACATTTAAGCTTCAAAAGCCTTGTATAAAAGAAGTTATAATGAAAATGCCAAGATGGCCTGTTTAAAGAAGCGAAACCCTAGAATTCAAGGGCCTAATACCAAATGTCATGCAACCAACTCACAAAAAAGATAGATCAACAACTTAAAAATTATCTTCAAAGGGGAAACCTCCTTTACATTACATAAATGAATAATTCTTGGATGATAAAAATTACAAGACCTCCTTTGTATATATAGGAGTCTAAGGGGTCACAATATAATTAGAGTCTACATAACAATAATAATGTAAGGGCACACCAATAACAATAGTGGGCTTCTATGGGGCACAACAATAACAAAATGGGGATTACATGGGCACAACAGTAAAAGTAAGGGGGCTACACTAACAATAAACATAAGGGGGCTACACAAGTATTATAAGGACCTAACATATGGTTTATTGGTGGACAGCATGATAATGCCCAAGTTGGAGCCTGATGTGCACCATATTCATGGACTTAGGTGGTTTCTAGAGTGGTAGTTCTTGAGATCAATATTTGATCAACCAGAGAAGTTGTTGAGAAGCTATAGGCTTGTGTGTGGAGAAGGACTTATACAACATATGATGGGAAGTCCTCCTAGCCTGTGTTCATTGTGGGAGATGGACTTATTGCAATGATAGGTGGCAGCCCTCTGTGCCCTATGTTGGTCTTCATTGGAGCAACATAGGAAGACCATAGTGGCTTGAAGTCCCTAAGTAGTTGAGGAGCAACCGTGGGAATATTAAGAGTTGTTCACAAATGGAATTGTGAACAACTCAACAAGAGTCTCTATGTGTTGTGCCCTTAATGGACTGAGGCACAACTAGAGAGAAGATTCTATAGTCGAGGTTCAGTGACCAGATGGACTTGGATCATTGATAGAGGCAGTGTTGCAGATCAGGAGCCGAAGGATCGGGGAGGTACAGGGTACGACTAAGAGGAGTTGACAGAGCATGTGAGAGCTAAATGGTCAAAGTATCTTGTTGAGGGTAGATTGGTTATCAATGGACTGACACCAAGCCCCAATTTTGTTTTCTTGTACTAGTGGATATTTGAGGGCCATTATCCTTGGTATAGGAGCCCTAGACTATTGTATTATTCAATTTGATTAATATAATGAATTTGGGTTGAAAATTGTAAAAAAGTTGTTTATATTTTGTGCACTAGTATATTTACTGTTGTTTATATTCCATTGCACAAATTTGTTTTGTTGTGATCTTTGGTTTGGTAGCACCAATGATTTAAAATTCTATCCCAAACACTAGGATCATGGAAATTCAACATGGGATCAAAGCATGCTTGAGCTACTTTGTGGGATAGTGAATCACATTATGCACAACGAAGCAACTCAGAGGGAGTTGTGGGTGTCTAGATAATGGATTAGAGGGTTAAAATGAAGACATGGAGATGTGGTCTTGGCAGGTTACATGGTGAGATGGTCTGGGAGTTTTGGTGGATCAGTGGTGAACCTGGCACACTTCAGTATGTTGTTTGGCAGTTTGTAGATTGTGGGCTTCCTTTGTCTAGTCATAGATGGTTGGGACAACTCAAGGGTTTCTTTGGCTTGGACGAGATCAGGTTAATCGATATGGATTCATGTCATGGACTACAGGTTGGAATGCTAGAGTATTCATCAGATCATGATGTTGCATATATGAGATTGGAGGGATTTGCATGAGTGGTATTTGATCCAGGAGGAAGAGTGCTTGTAGGACTGAGCCAGTGGAGACCATGTAGGCTCAGAGGGAGTCTAGCCTTAGAGAGAGCAACCCTATGGAGCTTTGGGATCTTAAGGTTCAAATTTGATGAGACAAAGGTACTACAGATATTGTGGGTTCATTCTACAAAGTATGCTACAGTAATGAACACCAAATGGGTTAGTGTCGTCGGAGATGATGATGGAGACTTCCTAGACTTGGAAGTACCTCCCTCATTAAGATGGAGTGTTGATTTTTGTAGCTTGGGAAGCACTCTATGCCTTGAGGATCAAGGGTTTGGAGGAAGGAACTCCACATGTGGCCTTGTGGGATTGAAACCCAAGCTTGGGGATTTTTGACCCATCGATGTTTGGGCTAAAACTGTGAAGAAAATTTAACATGTGATGGATAAATATAATAGAGGATGTTGAAACTAATCCAAAACATTGAGAATCATCGAATTATGAGTTGTCAAAGTGGAGTTATGAATTTTTTAAGTTTACATGTGGGGTTGTGCACCATAATACAAGTCGACCTTGTTGTTGGAGAGCCCAAGAGTGGGTTACATGTTGCAAATGAGACACGTATAAATAAGATTCATTGGAAGGTCATTTAAACACATCTCAATTGCATCAATCATCACAAGTAGCTCTGAAATTTAGTGCGAGTCTCTAGTAAGGGATGCTAAGGCAAGTAGTAGAGTTTGTGGAGATCATTTCACTGTTTTGGGTGTGACTTTCTTAGTATAAGGAGCCACAACTCTGAGGCATCTAGTATGTAGGCTTGAGGGAAATTTAGTGACCATGGTGGAAAATTTTTACCTTGCAGATGAGGCCACATGCTATAGGTGAGTTAGATGACTATTTCATGCATGGATTTGGGTTGTATATCTTTGTTTAAAAAGTCACAGTGGGGGACTGCTACGATAGTAATTGGGAGGTGAAGCTTAGAAGGTTGAGAGGCCTAGAAATTCCCTCCTAACTAGGTCACAATCTTCTTTATGGAAAAGGAGAGAAAAAGGGGTTTTCACCTATTGTATTCGAATTGTTTACAATGTCGGAGTGGGAAGCTTCCTTCAGGTCTGAGTTGAGTATTGTAAGGATGTTTGTGGAGCTGCTTAAGCCCTACAACATCACCTTGGATACCTAGTAACCTTCAGCTGCATTAGGTGGCCAATTTTGAGAAGATTAGGGCACTGGTGTAGGGTTGTTGGTGTGCCCTAGACAGACTCATACATGCACAGAACCCTAGGCAAGAGGGTAGCAACTCGGAGTTACAGATGGTCTCTTGGTGATGGTTGGACGCTAGGTGGATGGGTGTCTTAGAAGAGGGCTGATTGGTGGAGTTTGTTGGTAGACAAGAGAAAGCACTTCATAGGTGTTGAATTCCCTAACTAGGAGTAGATTCCAAAACAAGGCTTAGTCACTCATGGTATGTTTGAGGGAAGTGTGGGAGTGGACCAAGCGTGGAAAAGGATTGGGAATTTATGGTCTATTGGAGGAAAATGTGATAGTGCCCAACTGGGAGCCTGATGTGCACCATCTCCATGGACTTAGGTGGTTTCTAGAGTGACAATTGTTGAGCTCAAGGTTTGATCAGCCATAGGAGGAGCTAAGCAAGCCTAGACTTGTGTGTGGGGAAGGACTTATACAAAAAATGATGCGTAGTCCTCCTAGCCCATGTTCATTGTGGGAGATGGACATCTTGTAGTGATAGGTGGCAACCCTCCGTGCCCTATGTTGGTCTTCATTGGAGTAGCGCAAGAAGACCATAGTGGGCTGAAGTCCATGTGTAGCTGAGGAGCAACAGTGGGTAGATTGGGATTTGTTCACAAATGAAGTTGTGAAGAACTCAACAAGAGTCTTAACGTGTTGTGCCCTTGATGGACTAAGTCACAACTAGTGAGAAGATTGGATAGCTGAGGTTCAGTGACCATATGGACTTGGATCATTGATAGAGGTAGTGCTGTAGATTAGGAGTCGAAGGATCAGGCTGGTATAGGGTACGACTGAGAGGAGTTGAGAGAGCATGCGATAGCCAGATGGTCAAAGTATCTTATTAAGGGTAGATTGGTTGTCGATGGATTAACACCAAGTCCCAATTTTGTATTCTTGTACTAGTGGATATTTGAAGACCATTATCCTTGGTATGGGAGCCCTGGATTGTTGTATTATTCAGTTAGATTAATATAATGAAGTTGGGTTGAAAATTGTAAAAAGTTGTCTATATTCTGTGCACTAGTAGATTTACTACTAGGTATATTCCACTATGAAAAGTATCTTCATTGTGATCTTTTGTTTGGTAGCATCACTGATTTAAGATTCTATCCCAGACACCAGGATCGTGGAAATTCAACAGTTGAAAGTATAACATCGCATACAATATGTGTGTAGGGATGCAACTTCTCATTCCTTTCTTGACATTCGATTTCCATCACAGTCCATGGATTCAATCACACACAATCGGTTGCCTACACATGTATATATTCTTCTCCACATCATTTCACTTCAAGGTAAAGTATTGTATTTACAAGTGCATAGAAACATTAATGTGGATGTAATATTTGCTACCACCATGGAAACAACTAGTGCGACTAATCATGCTTTGGGTGGGTTAGTGCCTCTCGTCATAAATATCTTGAAATCAATCGAAAAGTCCCAATATTCATAATATGCATCTCACAAAAAATTTCTCTCACTAAAGCTAAGAGCTATGGGTGCAACAACCAAGTGCTAAGTGGAATGGAACATTGAGTAAAATGCCATATGCAGGCAAACCCTCCTTAATTTTCTCTGTACATATTTTTACATTTTTGTTCAATTGTGGTGCTATATAGATATGAATTATCATGAAGTAGATACATTTTATTTTTTTGTTATCCAAGGCACATCATGAAGCAATATGATACCCTATAACTCGTCGATTTGTAGGCTATTTAGCATCATATGGCTATAAAAGTGTGGACAACAAACCCATATATGGTCATTGAAATTATTATTATTTCATAGCTTCTTTAATATCCATCCAATTACATTGTACTGTAAATTTTTCCATAATATGATTATGACATTTTTAAAGGCAAAAATTGTACTTTGTTTATTATTTATTTGTTTGAATTAAAACTAAAGTTGATGTATTTTTATTATACTCACTTTGGAATTTAATATAAAATTGAAATTATGTTTTTAGTAGTCAATATTAAAAATTATGTTTTCAGTAGATGCACTCTAGATAAAATATAGAATATTTTCTAATCACTATATATATATATATATATATATATATATATATATATATATAGATATGAGAAATTAAACAATTTTGTATATATTTTTAATCATTATATTTTTGTAGTTTTAGAAGATGTAATTAGATTTTATCAACTTTATGAAGATAAAAAAATTCAAGCAAACATGTCCAATCTACTCATTTTATTTAAATATATCATTTGTTAATTACATGAATTTTATTGGAAAAATAAACTTCATTTTGTCTAGTGATATATTTGAGACAATAAAACAAATATTTATTTTTGGTGGCTTTGAGGTGACTATAACTAGAATTTTAGAATGCTAAACTCATATTTTAATTAATTGAGATATGGAATAAAAAAATAATTTTATTTGAAATATTATTTTTCATTTCTATTATTTTTATGACAACATATTAATTTTTTATTCTATTTTATTTTAATAATTTATTAAAGTAATCTAGGCAAAACTCAAAACAAAACCTAGTGACTAACAACATACTACTCCTAATTAGAAACATGACATAAAAAAAAAATTTAAAAAACCGAAGAAATGTTAGAATTTAACTTAAAGAAAAAAACCATCCATAAATAGAGTTCTTACTATGTGTGAGATAATGCAATCATGAATTATCTTGCTATTTTAATTGTAATTTTTATTAATATAAATCTATATGTATTTATTGTTTTTGACTCTAATTTAACTATATTTAAACTAAGCTAGAGTAGCTACATTGTATCCTTTGTTCAAATGTGGGGGCTTGTTCATACCTTTCGAAGTTCAATAATTAAACTAAGCGGAAGAGAACACTAGCTATGCAATCTTGTTTTTGATGTGTTCGTCTAACACTAACATAACATTGAAGTTTACAATTCCCATATATGTGATGACGTACACTATTAAGATGAAGAGTACACCTTCCAATAATAGTGACAACTGGTAGCAGGATTGTGTCATAGCAGATGGTGTTAATATGAATGCTCACCACCTACACCAAGAATTTGAATGTCCTATCATAGTGGTGAACTCACATGGTCATTCCCTTGAATAAGAATGTTATGATTTTATGGTTATTTTCACTTGGATCTCTGATCACCACCTACATCAAACATTCAAATTCCCTGTCACAATGATGAATTGACGTGGTCACTCCCTTCAAATGGAGAAAGAGCTAAGGCTATGAGATTGCGAAAAAGGTTAATATTGTTGAAACTATGAGATTGTGAAAAATGTTAATACTGCTACATCAAACATTCAAATTCCCTGTCACAATGATGAATTGACGTGGTCACTCCCTTCAAATGGAGAAAGATCTGAGGCTATGAGATTGCGAAAAAGGTTAATATTGTTGAAACTATGAGATTGTGAAAAATGTTAATACTGCTGAAACTATGCAATTGTTTGTTATGTCTTTATGATTTCATTGGAGGTTGGCTTGGAAATACATCCATCCCACTTAGGGGGATTGATCTCTTCATGAATTATTTGGCCACGAATTGCGTCCTTATTGGCATATCATAATAATAGGGTTTGTTTCCCCTTGAGTAGAACCCGTCAGTTAGGTACCTCTTAGGAATCATGATTTCACACTTAGCCATAGGTGAGGACCTTTCTGAGTGCTTTGAGTCTATTTGGAAATCCATCACAATCGAAACCATTTGCATCCTCTAGTTTGTAGTCTCAACAAAGCTCATAACTTTTTAAAGGAAAGGAGGGGTTGTCTACTAGTTTGAGATGGAACCAATTGAGAATAATCTGAAATAAAAAAAAGCCATGGAAGAAAATGAATACTACCATAATAGGTTCTCTTCATACATCAAAGCTGGGGTTGAGGAAATTGAAGATAAAGTCCTTGAGAAAGTTGATGAAGAGATTCTAACTAGATCCTTGACACAAAATTCTCCAGAAGCCGAGACACATAATTCTTCAGAATGGTTGAGCTGTATTGACATACTAAAAGCTTCATTGACTAACAACTAGTAAGTATACTAAAAGCTTCATTGACTAACAACCAGTAAGTATACTTCTTGGTAGACTCTAATATTGAAAAAGATAATTAGCTTTCCCATATGTCAAGTATTTTAGCTTCTTGGTGTCTAGTTTTGGATACATATATAGTCATAGTTGTTAAATTTTACCTATGCGTAAAGTATGAAGTTATGTTAAAACTAATAAGTACTTGTTCTCTATTATGCAAATTCTGTGAATCTATAGTATCTTTGCTATGGCTAGTAAGCAACTATCAAGCAATAGAGGAAACACAAATTTGAATAGAATAATTGTTTCCAATTATAACTCCATAAGATAATAGAAAGTCTAGAAGAATGTAATTATAGAAATATTCCATGGAACTTCTCCTAGAGGAAGAAAAGAAACCTCCTTGTCTGTCTTCGGAAGAACCAAGAAGTAATGAAATATTTCATACACAGAGTTAAGCATGCATATAGACAACCAGCTGGATATATATAAAGTAGTGATACACATATTAAACTTGAAAACATTTAAAACGTATACCATTGTAGTAAACAATAACAATAAACCTAACCAAGGTAGAGGAGAGACTTTCTAGCCTCCTAGCCTATTGAGGTTGCCATGTTAAGAATTATCACCTTTAGGTTTTTTTTTGGGACTAATTATATTGAGCTGAAATCAGGACTAATCTAAACAATCTATCACAACAAAAACTTTCACATTCAAATTACACAAAATTAAAAATAAAAACACATTCCTCATCGAGAGGACATGTCAACGGTTACTTCATTTCCAATCGAGCAAGAAAACAATACATTGGATATGTTAACCATTACACTAATAAAATTCTCTCCTCTAACGTTGGCCTCATTCGATTTCTGACGGGGTTGCTTCCTTCAGCAGGCGTTCAATTGGATTGCTGCAAAATCTGTGATGAATATATTTTTACCTTTTTAATTTTGGGATGGGTTGTTTTGGACTGGGGATGGTTTGGTTTGGGAGAAAACTGCTTTATTATTAAGTATGGTGGAAAGAAGCTCTTGATAAAGTAACACATACTCTATGGTTAATAATGAATTCTGCAAAGCGTGGATACAATGAATGACACATGTTATTACGTCAAAGTTATGTACAATTATTAACACATCCAGTAGCTCAGTTATAGAATGCACCTCAAATGTTTCATTGTAGATGAATTGCAATAAGTCTATGAAGGCCACTTCCTCTGCAATAAAATACCTGACCAGAAGGAACCTTACAATAAATTTCAACAAGTCAAATTATAACCCTAACCTGCCAAACTATGGTGTATAAATGACATTAACCTAAACCATATTAAATTGTCATCTAAAATGATAAAGTTGTGGTCTAAAATTGACACAAACATACCTGAACAACTTAAATGAATTGTGAGGTCCCGTTCTTTGGATTCTAACATTCCAACTGTGGTGTATAAATGACATTAACCTAAACCATATTAAATTGTCATCTAAAATGATAAAGTTGTGGTCTGAAAATGACACAAACATACCTGAACAACTTAAATAAATTGTGAGGTCCCATTCTTAGGATTCTAACATTCGATTTGAAAATAGATTTGCAGAACGAAATTTGAAACGATAAGAAAATATTTAGAGAAACCAAATGAATTTAAAAAAAGTTACATGCTATTTGACATAACTGGATTTTAGGTCTAGGAAATATTTTGATTGAAAGAATCCAAATTAATTATTTGAATTCTTATCCATCTGATTCAAAATATCTAAATCTACACCGGAAATAGGAATGACTACAAAAAGACAATATAATTAACAAATGAAAATGAAAAGCTGGCAACTGAGATAAATCTTCTTGCTTTGCGAAAAATGGAACTAATTTTTTGCCAATATAGGGTAACTAATGTGGATATCAGGGACTATGTGGACACTATTAGAAACATCCATTTCTGTATAACAATAGACCCGACTGGTTGCATCTATATCGTGTAAATGCAATATGATGTCACAAATGTTATTAGAAGATGAAACCAATGAATAGATTCATCAAATATGTCATTTCCAAAAAATGACAAATTTTACTGTGATTTTAGGTTCGGAAATATCAATTATTAAATATAATATTGATTTTGAAGTTGAAACGATACGTACCATGAGGACCTTCATCTCGTGGATCGTGGAATATCTCTTAATGCAATATTCGGTCTGAAAAATTACTGTTGTTGAAGGCAAAACAAAAGTTTGGCCTCACGCTTGGTTCGGTATTATAATCTGACATAGTTTGGTCCATATTTTCACTTGCCAGATCTGCCATCATCACCTGTGGCGTTCAAACCCTCTTAGGGTAGAAAAACAACGAATTCAAAATAACTTAAAGAAACGTTGTATAGGGTTTTCGAAACCAATTCAGAATATGTGCGTTAAAACAAGTTTGTTTTGCATAGTTATAATTAATAACAATAAGAGCTATGTAATAATAGTGCCAATTTAGAATATGTGTGTTAAAACAAACTTGTTTTGCGTAATTATAATTAATGACAATAAGAGCTATGTAATCATAGTTTCAATGAATAACGGTGAGACACAAAAATACAATTAATTGTGATATTAATATCAAGGCATTCAATATGTTGCTTGTATCAGCGTATATTCAACTGGGGGAATGATACTAGAGAAATAAGTAGTGTTATCATAATTATCAAAGTAAATTTTAAATGATGATTTCCAAATATAACTATGAACATTAGCAAAAATAACAATGCACAAGCTAGTGAAGTTAAATAGATAGAGCATTCACGAACCCAGTTAACAACTCATTACAGAGTATAGATTAAATAATTTGGAGTTTGAATTGGCTTAAGGTCATTCTGAAAACTTCGCCAATTTATTATGAAAATCCTCCTTATTCTAAAAAGAAAGAAAAAAATCTTAGAAAACTACTACCATATTATATATGAAGAAGAATTATCAACACAGATTTGAAACCATGATACGTATAGTTATTTAGCACTAATTTGAGAATGATACAACACAAGTAGTTAATGTTTGAATGAACCATGTGCGTTTGAAGAGAGGTTAGCATATGAATGAGACATTAACGAAACTCCAATAATAAATATTAAATTGGATGCTTTAGAGCTTAGTTATTGTTATGATTAGATCTAAAAAAAATAATCATTCTATTTAACATCGATTACAATACTAGTTGAGTTTAAAATGTATCATGTGAGGACTTATTAGCGTTATCTACTAAATGATGTAACTTGAAAATCAAGTAGATTCAAAACAACCCAGATTCTAACTGTGTTGAATAATTAAAACCATAGATTGTGAATGAACAGATCAAATTCCTAAATGACTTAAGAGTGAATAAAGAATTTTATATGTAATGATATAGATTGGATAATTAGAAGTTTAAATCCTAGATAGAAAAACATCAAAAATATGAACTAAAAGAAAGGAGTTTCATATTTTGTTTTGATTTTTTGGCGGTTGGAGACAAAATAGACTTGTTTCTTGACGGTTAGCAAAGTGACATGAGGGCTTAAAGTGGGGTAATGTTGATGGTGCTTGACGAATTTCCATTGAAGTGTTGTCCATGATGATAAGGGTTCATAAGATATAGTTATGAGGATGATATAATTAGGGTCACATCTAAGTGTAATAGGGTGAAATCAAAGCGGGGCCCACAAACCTAAAGGCAAAAGTCCATGAACCTTCGACCTCAATACAATACTATGTATCCTTTAACTCTTAAATGAAACTAGTTGGATAACTCACAATGAAATGACCTCTCGAGAGAACATGATGCATTTCTTTAGACCTAGCCACAATTATTTCCTCAAGCAATCATGTAAGGAAGATCTAATCAAACCCTTAGAAAATTCCAATAAACAATAAGAAATGATAATGTGTTCAAACTCAAATATATTATCTCATTAATCTCTAATGAATTGGAATGGAGGAGGATTTCTCAAATAGAAATGAGATCTTCATCCCTTTACAATGAATTAGAAGAAGTGAGATCAAAACCATGAAATCTCAACCATTCAACCAAACCATGTGCAATATTACACCAATAACAATAAATTCACCTTTAGAATGCTCAACAAAGTGAGTTGTTACAATAAGATAATAAATTTCCTCTGAAGGGTTTACATTGGAAAGCCAATGGGGCCTCAAATGCTCCTATAAATAAATCATGGAATTGATGGTCATATGTGCAACTCAAAGATAAGGTACATCTTAAACCATACAACATCTATTTGACAAGGTTCTCCACTATGATTGTTGAGCTAAAGATGGATAATATGGAAGTCTTCATTGAAATGGAGAGGGTTTAGCTTCATTTGGAATAGTTTCAAGGACCTTTTCATGACTAGTTAGGTAATACAAACCTAATAGGCCGTTCTAACAAAACATAAACAAGATTAGTTTATTATTTGTCTAAGTTTACTATGGAGGAAAACAAAAACCCTGTACATATGTGTAAACTCTTAGGACATGTCTTGCTTTGTGTGGAGCCAAACAAGGTATACTAAAACAATAAACATTTATGGACATAAACAAGAGGTAAATACTTCATGGCACGACCCTCAAGGTCAATAGATACATGATTCATTTATCATTATTTCCATATCTAACCTTTCAGACTACATTTCCTTTTTCAATGACCTTAGAAGGGAGAGATTATAAAATTGAGTTTCCCTTCATCAACATGATTATTTTACCCCCTTATTCATTTATGTAAGTGTTCATTTCATTAAATATGTATCTTTTATTTAGATGTTCTTTAAAACATCTATGGAGAAGGGGAGAGCCATATAATGAGGACACTTTCTATCAAGCTTCATTTTTTTTATTTAGCTTTTCTCTTCACCACTTTTCCCCATTATATATTCTATAGATGATGATGGTATTTTATTCAATTTAATATTTCATATAATTTAGTGACACCATAGCACATAGAAATATTTAATAATGCCCCTTAAGAAGCCACGCAAGAAGGGGGAAACCCCATTTCATGAATGGAATGGAGATAAAGGAATGGGGTGGAGAGTGTCATGTATGGAGGTGAAGTGGAACAAGAATGCAACAAGTCAACTAGTAACACATCCTAACCCTGGGAAAGATATGCTTCCAATATTAGATCATATGTCCTAACATAATATAACAATATAAACCAATAAAGTAGAGGAGAATGAAGTGTCATTAAGTCATTCAGTAAATGTTGCTATCACCACTCGTTAGAAAACATAACACTATGTAGTTAAAAGTATTATAAATTATGATATAAAAGAACATAATTTCATATATCATCTAATAGGTGTGAAAGTGATAGGATACATTATGATTGAGCTAGTTTAGAAACTAACTATGAGTATGGATGAGTTGAATGAAGGGAAATTTTTTTGAGCAAAGAGGTCATAATGGTTAACAACAAACACCCTTTGAGATTATTCTTAAAGTAGTTACCCCTTTGGGGGAAACAATATGAACTTGGTGTGTGCTTCTTCAAATAATTACCCCTTAGAGGGAAATGGTACGGACTACCTTTATTTGGTTTGAAATATTCAACAAAAATTGTGGCAGATACCCAATATGGGTGACATGTTCTTGATTAAGTTTTGAAGGCACTCAGACCCATTCTACTAACATGTGTAAGAATCCACATATATATTTAAGTAAGATAAAAATTTACCTATACATTGAAGCATTTTGGAAATTTAGCAATGAAAAATCATTTGCTACAAATACATATCAAGTTATATTGAGTGTTAGGGACATGTTTTATCCACTTCTTCCTCTAGTTCTCTTTGTACCATTTTATTTGTTCTTGCAATAAGTTTAGAAATTTAATCAATTACATACTTTTCTTTCACATTGATTATTCATTTTACATTTTTTTATGAAACTTTCATTTAAACATTTAAACATAGATACATATTGGAAACATATACTACACAATCCTCATTTGGAAATACTTGATTATATATATACTCTGCATAATATTCGAGTGTGGAGTAATCTCACATATTTAAATTTTGATGAGAAATTGAAGTCAACCACATATAATGTCCATTAAATGAGGTACTGATATTGTCACATTTTCCATTTTAACTCTTGCCCCAATCTGATTTTGACCTTGCATCATTATAATTATATATATTATATATATGGTTTATCATATAAGGAAAATTATTTAATATTGTTGAATATTATGTTCATCACGAGATTAAGGAAATTTACTAGGAAGGAAAATTCCTTGGAAGGAATTGTATGGTGTTTACGTTTTTTTATTGCAAAATAAGTAAATAATAGCTTATGATAAGTGTTGGACATAAATTCTTTATGGCATGTGTAAAAAATGTTTACTTGATGGATGCAATCTTCCCACTTAGTAGGTGGATTCATACAATGCATGCATAGCATATCTTCTAAAATCTGGTTCACTCTTTTGGTCTGCCCATATGTATGGGGACGATAGGTGTTACTTAAATTGAACTGACTATCTAAACCTGGCTTTCTTGGCATTCAAATATGGTTGACCAAAGAAGTACGTTAGGCTCACATAATTTATGACTACGGTAAATTTCCTTCCAATCAAATAATCCCTCCACATTTTATTGTGTGAATTACTATCGCCAACTCCAAGTCATAGACTATATAATGTTTTTTGTTTTCCTTCAATTTCTACGACTTATATGATACAACATGCCCTTCCTACATCAATACACCTATTTCTTCTAGGCATGCATCAATGCGTACTTCAAAGACTTTTTCTACATCTTCTATTTTTAGTATCACTACGATTGTAAGAAAATATTTCAACTTTTCCAATATTTCTTGGCATTGTTGCGTCCATTCAAACTTTTCTCCTTTCTTCTATATGGAGGTTATAGTGTGTGCAAACTTGGATAACCCTTCTATAAATCACTAGTAATAATTGAATATCCCCATAAAATATCTTATGTCAACAATGTCCTTTAGTACCAACCATTCAAGTATGGCTTTTACCTTCTCGAGATCCACTGCAATCCCTTCCTCTATAATCACATGGCCCAAATATTGTATTTTACTATGATAAAATTCACATTTAGTGATATTTGTATATAGTTGATTTTATCTCAAGGTTTTGAGCACTATCTCCAAGTGTTACTTGTGTTCCTCCAAAGTCTTATAATATATCAGTATGTCATCAATGAAAACTAGCATAAATTTATCTAGAAACTTGATGAAGATACTATTGATTTGACACGTCAAAGTGGTTGGGGAATTATTGAGCCTGAGGGGTAGCACTATGAACTCATAGTTCCCATAATGGGTTCTGAATTCTGTTTTCGGTATATCCTATTCCCATATTCTTGATTGTTGATACCTAGATCTAAGGTCTATCTTGGAGAACACAGCTACCCCCTAACTTGGTCAAAGAGATCATGAATTCAACACAAAGGGTACTTATTCTTTTCTGTCAACTTATTTAAATATTAGTAGTCTATAAACACCTAGAATGTTTCATCCTTTTTGATGAAATGAACTAGTGCAACCCAATGGGATACGCTAAGTCAAATATACCCTTTATCCAATAGTTCTCGTAATTGGATTTGCAGTTCCATTAGCTCATGTAATATCATTGTATATGGGGCCTTGGATACTGGTGTAGCTCTGGGTACTAACTCTATGGAGAAATCTATATCTCTTTTGGGTGGTAATCCTAGAATCTCCTCCGGAAATACATCAAGGAATTTTTTTACAACCTCCAACTCTTTGAGTTTCACTATTTTATTCCCCATATGGTATTCTACTTTAACAAAAAAGAGTTGACACCCTATTGTAGCTATGTTCTTTAATTATAGAGCTGATATTTGGCGTAAGGAGATAGGCATGGGGATACCCTTAATAATTTGAGGCTCACTGTCATCTATCATACAAGTGACTATTTTCTCCAGACATTTCACAATGGCCTTATGTTTTTCCAGTCATTCCATGCCTATCAAAATATTGTATGAACCTAATGGCACAATATTTAAATGAACCTTATATTGTTTTCCATCCAATTCAATGGAACAATATTTGATCCAACTTGTGACCCTTCTTTTTTCACCCGTTGCAAGATGAACTAGCTAGGGTTTTTTATACTTTTCATCTACCAATTTACAATTTTATATGATTTTAGGGATGACATAGCTTAAAATAACACGTGGTTCAATTAGTATCAAAGCATAGTGGTTATGAATATTACCTTCAACTTCCACTATGGTGGATTGGTACTATGCTTGGTGCTGCTCCAATGTTGAGCATATACAAGGAATATTTTTGGCCACATCAATAACGGTGGAAGCCTCTTGGACATTTTGAAGGTATTGAATTGATCTTGGGTTATAGGGACAATTCCATAAGAGGTAAGGTTCACTGCAACCCCACCATTTTAGTGGCTCCCTGTCTTTCCCATTGGATCATTTATTAGGTTCAACTTGTTTTTATCAAATCTAAGTCTTCACTTATGATTTTTGTGGTTTTCCAATTCTTTTGATAAATATTTGACTTTGTGCCCCTTTACCATTTTCTTTCCCCTATCCACTTTTTACCCCTTTACTATTCTTCTTGGCTCTATCCCTCTTCTTCTTGACTTAGGATTTCAGGTTGTCACTCCTTATTTTTCTTGTTGATAGAAAATTCTTTCTTTGCGGATCACTTTGTCCATGGTTTTAGGATTTTTTATTTTATTTTATTTGTTCCTTGAAAGAGAGCAGAAGACAACTTATATATGACTATATTTTTTCTTTTTCCTCCTTAACGTAAGATACATAATGTAACATGTGTAAATTTTGTTATCAACTCATCCATGGAAATTTGTCCCAATTCCAAGTCATGGAATTCCTTGGCTCGACCATTGAAGTATCGCTCGATTAAGTATTTTTCCTAGAACAACCACTAGAATTCTTCCCAACTGAATTCTTTCCCCTCCAAATTGTGGATTGTCCGAACTTCTTCCCACCATAATGATACTTTTCCTTGCAACTGGTAGGTGGCTAGTAAAGAACTTTCAATTCAGTATTATTGTAAAAAACTTGAAAATACATATTCATGTTCAACAACCACACCTATACTGCTTTGCCTGACTCCCCATCATATGTTGGGGGTGTAACTTTTCTAAATCCCCCATCCAACTCCAATTTCATTTTCTCTTCAAGTTTGAATATAATTTTGGATGAGCTATGCTCCCTTTCATCATCTTTTCCCTTTTTTCTAACTTCCTCCATTGTTTTACATTTAACAATTCCTTCCTTATTTCCTCCCTCCTTTGTTGCCTCTACAGTATTAGAATTAAGTTTGGTTGTCAAATTCCTAATCACTTGTTCTCGTTTTGCATTGATTTTTAACAATCTCTCTTGATCTTTTCAGAGGTGGGCTATTTCATTTCGTAATTATCTCATCACATTTATTAGTTTGATGGTAGGGAATTTGGTCTACTGCTCTAAGTGCACATAGATATCATCCTCACCAACATGAGTACCCTCAAGAAGTTCTCATATATTGTTCCTTCCTACCCTCTTCATTTGTTTTTACCATCGCTTTGCAAAATTCACATTACTATTAGTTGCAATAAAAGTTGTGGTTGGCCAAGGTCTCTAGTTTTAAACTTAAGCACTGATACCACCTGTAATAAACCTTGTTTACTTAAGACATTTCATTTTTCTTTTTTTTTTCAAGTGAGAAATACATACTATGGAATATAGAATTTTACTCTAACAATAAACACAAATGTTAATAAATTATTTCCTTCTTCTTTATCCTTGTAAAAAGAAGTTGGAATCTAAAAAATAGTCACTATGTGCTATACTCTTGTTTGTTTTTTACTTCTCAATCTTTTGAATATAATTTATGACTATATATTCTCACTATTGTTCCATATGTTCCTCATAGTAATCAACTTCTATCCATGATATTTTTGTAAACGACCACACGTTCCCTTTCCTTAGAGATAGTGGATATTGTTGACACATAAATGTGTATACAATCATGGCATATAGGGTTAATTATTCTTCGAAACATTTACTAAATCACATCTCACATTTAATTTTTAATTGAATCCATTGATATTTGATTGCCACTATTAAATATTTTATGTAAGTTTTGTCCACGGCTACATGTTATTTGTGAGGGATAAATTTGGTTTATGCTTAGTCAACTATAATTCCAATATGGAATTCTATAGATGTTATTGATAATTGTATTGTGTAGTGTATCACATTAAAACATTTCTCTCTCAGTTAGACTCCGGGTGTAATGCCCTTGACGTGTATTGCAATCCATGGCTTCTGTGACAAGGGTATGTGATCGACAATCGAGAGAGATTGAGGTGGTTTTTTGGTAACTACCTTGTCCCTCCATCGTCCCTATAGTTCATTCTTTCTTTCAGCTTTCTAGAATTTGGGGCCCTACACCTTTAGGGTTTCAACTCCTGGATCTGGAACATACAATCATTCAAACATTTCCAGTCAGGTCTATTTTTAATCTGCTTTCACTACAATTAGAGTTGTTTCTCGTAAACAAGGGTTTGAGCCCTCAAGGTGAGTTGTATACCTGGAAATAGTCAGTGGAAGTATTAAGGAATTTTTTTTGGTTATTTCCTCAACCTTACTCCCCTGTCATTGGTCATACTATGGACAATTTTTATTTTTAGTTCTTTTTCTTTTCTTCTCCAAGGTTTGCATAGGTTGAAAAGTTTAAGAACCCTATGACTGGCAGAGCCACACTTCCGAATGTACTTTATCTACTATATACCTTTGGGTTTGGAGGTAATACTCTTAACTATCCACATCATGTTATACATGTTTTTTCCAAACACAAATTGCCATATTTTTGTAGGAAACTAAGAAATATTTTTCACAAGTCCCTAATGGAGAAAGGAGGTTGCAGACCAAGGCATACTATAGGTATAATTTTTCTTTTGAGTTTTATCATTGATTATAAATAACGAAAATTCGTAACCTTGTTTTCTTCTTCTTCACCTCTTTTTAACTGAGTTTAAAAATCCTTATTGAAATTTATCTACCTATCCTATTTCAGCTATGCTTTTGTCAACAAAAGGCCACAACTACAAACTAGCTACTCAATTATTTATTTATTATTATGAAATCGATAGTCAACTAGAACAATTTATTATTGCATGTTTTGGTTAGCGTTCTAGGTTTTTCTTGCCCCTATGGCCAAGCTTCCTTCTCAAGAAAGGAACTTAGGTTTAGTTACTTGTAATTTGCAACTAGTTTAACATGAAAGGGTTTATTATATACTTTTTGTTAGAAGGAAGAAATGGTCGTTGGCCCAACCCTTGTTCTTTGTATTAAATAAGAGGATTCCTGTTATTGAATATCTCTATCATGGTTTGGGTTTTCAATTAATTTCATTTTTAGAGGGATGTATGTTGTATTTATGGAAGTGTTCTACTACCAATTCTATTTTTGGTCCCTACCTGGGTTTATCTATACCGAGTACTTTTATTATTTTAGTATTATAAATATACATATTTTTTCAGTTGTCCGTTTACGTGCATGTAAGAATTTCTTCATTAGCTTTTCTTTACCTTCAAATGGAAATATGTCTACAGAGATTGTCTCAAATCATCTACTTCCTTTTTGGTAGTTTTTGTTACTGTAATGCAATAATTTTCAAGATGGTCATTTGTGATAGCCAAACTTGAGTAATGGTATTCATGGAATCTTTTTCCAGTTTTCTTGTTATGTAGCAAAAGAGATTCCTCATAATAGATTTATATTTTTGCCTCCCAGTGAGGGGTTATTTTACATTACATCAAATAATGTTATACTATTTTCTTGCAAAACAATATAGAAAGCTATTTTTTTTGTTTTGCAACAAGATATACTGAGTGGTGGTATCCATTTCATGTAAGTAATATTTATTTTTATATACTATCAATCTTTTATTTTATGGTACAAGGTGCCATGTGGGACTTGTCACAGGTTCTTCCCCCTTCTCTCTCGTATCCAGAATAATTTTGATTCTGGGACTAATGCCAAGATAACATACTCGATGTGGTTTTTAACTCAATCTATTTTTCTTTATATTTTGAATCACATATATATATTCTTTCATGTCTGTCATTTTCATGCATAAATGGTTATAATGGAATGTCCTTGTTATTCATTTATTGTACTTCTTCTTTTTTTCGACATTCAAACCAGTAAATTTTCTTATGCACAAACATCTTACCAATACTTTATTCTAGATACTATTGCAACTTTATCTGCTAGGTTGACTGTTACATTTTTTCATAAAAGAATTCTTCCTTTCTAAACAATAACTTTTTTGACCAAGTCTGCATATATATTTTTCTTTTAGTAACTATTCCACTAAGGAATTTTCAAACAATTAAGAAGAATGTGTAGAGTACTTATCTATTCTTCCTGGAGATGTAAAAAGGATAATTGCGGTTCACTCAACCATAATTAAGTCTCCTCACTGACTACACCCAAGCTCTACTCTTTCTAAAATGAAAAAATTCCAAGAATTATTGTAGGAAGATTTTATTTCTTTTGAACTTATAAGCAATGTTCTGCTTATTCACTTAGGTTCGAACCAATATTTATCTCCAACTAGTTCTAGTTCAGAATCACTATCTTTCTCTCCCACATGATTCTAGTTGAGAATCATTGTCTTTCTCTCCCATGGGATTCTAGTATAGCCAGTGCTATGGCATTTATCGCTAGCCATCTCTTTTTTTTTCTAGTTTGTAGTCTTCCTCTTTTTTTCCCTTCTTTTGTTTATACCCCCTTCTTGGCGTATAACTAATTTCAAATGTTTCATTTCAATTATAGTTACATTCTACCTAATAGTTCTCAATACGTTTCCAAGAGTTGTTAATCACATATTACTTTTTCCTTTCCTTTTTATAAATGTGAAATATAAATATTTAAATCGTCGGTTTTTCTTTAATTTTTTAATTTTTTTTAGGCAACTGAAAAGAAATTAATTTTTAAATATTTCTAATCACAATAAGAGAATAAAGTATTGATTAGTTTATCAGGGGTGTTACATTATGAGTTTACTATATTACCATTTTGGTTTACGAATTCTCCCCCCCGGCTCCCCTCCACATTTATGTGCTTAATGAATAGTATGTATTCAACAAGTTTTTGGATAAATTTGTACTAATATTTATAGATGACATACTAGTTTATTCAATAAAGTTGGAAGAATGAAAGCATCATCTAGAAATAGTGTTGCAAAATCTGCATGAGTATCAATAATACACTAAATTTAGTAAATGTCATCTCTTCTGAGATAAAATACAGTACCTTAGACATGTTATTTCAAGAGAAGGCATAAAGGTAGACCCAATGTTTTGGGTAGAATCACCCTAGGGTCTTGGGTTGGGAACCCCAACAGAGTGGAGGGAATACAACATAAAGAGACACACAAACAAGCATTCCTAATACTTAAACAGTTAAACTTGGTACAAAAGGTCTTACCCATAGGTCCTACGTTTGAGGTTGTTCCCATAAGGTTCAAACCCTCTGCTTCTTCCTTGCACTTTAAGACTTGCAATTCATTCAAGGAAAAGAATATACACGAAAAGTAACTGAAAGTGTGATCATGATATCAAGGGTAGAATGTATAAGCATGTAAGAAAATAAGCATTAACGTCAGATTTGATAAGCAAATCATGACATAAATTAATGCACAAAGATCATAATCATCAGGAACAAGACAACACCTCTTTATTAATGTAAGCTAAAGAAAATATGGAAGAACTATAACCTGAGTTGTCCACCGGCTCTAAGAGAAACTCTCCTCCGGATCCGTCCTGCCTAGCCCTCAGAAGTCCTCCTCCATAAGTATACACAAGGATGTCATGAAAGGATGATGAACATCTTAAGAAGGAAACAAGGGTTTTCCTATGACTGGGAGTGCAGAAGGCACAAGGATATCTTCAGACTTGATCAGGGATGTAATCGACTATAATAGCAATATCTAATCTTTCTTCCTTCTCCCTTAGGCCTTCCCATGGAGATGTATTTATAGTTCTCGAAATTAGTTTTTTAGTTGGGAAACAGTTGGGTCATGGGCTATAGTAGGTGGGTATCTGGTCAAACCATAAACCTTGCCTAAATTAAGGGAGATTATATATTTTTTAATGTTTTAACACATATACATGGGTCGAGTATAGATTGACCTGCGTGTACATGCGCTTTAGATAGGTCATAATTGCATATGGGATTTAAAACATTGTTTTTTAGAAAATGGACCAAGTCTAGTAGGGAAGGGTTGCCCTAGGCCATATCATAGAGCATCAAATCTACCAAGGGTGGTAAATGGTGCTATAATAGATTCCCCCTAATATATGAGGTCAAAAGGGGTACATGATGGCCGAAATTTATTAAGTGTATAGGAAGAACCATGCGAGGACTTGAGAGGAGTTCACCAGATTTCAACTTGTCAAGCTAGTGGAAAAGATCATAAAGAAAGCTGATGTCTGAGGTGGTCATACCCATGCTCAAAGATAATAAAGCATGTCCACATATCAAATACAAAGCAGACCCAATATGTATACAACTATAAGAGAACTGAAAATACATAGTGGATCATCTGATCATATGCATAGAAGTACATGTCACAATATCACATATAAAGAACTGATCAATGATGCTGAAGTAGAAACTTGATCATTGAAGTCATAATCTAATCCAAAAAGTACCAAGTCAAATAGTGGAACAAATGGTACGACATGAAACTTGGGTGCCAACATATAGGATGTCGTTGTGATGAACTGCAACATATAAGGTAGATGGTGTCACTAGAAGAAATAGGACGAACTAGAAAGTGAACGAACAAATGGTAATGCAAACCCGAGGTCTTCACTGACCAACCTAGTACATTTCTACACAATGGGAATAAATGATCTGAAGTTGACCATGTGAGAAATCATTTGATTACCGATCATTGATGTATACTGTTAACAAATAGGAGACTACTCATTGATAATGATGATGAGGGTCAAGGTACCCAGTACAATCTAACAAGTGTGAATAAATGATTCAAGTCAAACACTTGGAAGAATCTCTCAATCAAGAGACAATGATGTATTCCCACTATTGATAGCGAAGGAATTTGCCACTAATGACTGCAAACCCTAAGGTACTACCAAATGGACTCTAGACCTTGTTCTAAGAGAAATCGAGTTGAAGTCAGTGGGAAAGTATGTTGAAAGGAAGGAATTAAGACATCCTTCATCAATCCAACACGAGCATAACTTGTAGGCCAATAATGAGGAAGGAATCAGACAAAGAAAGATCTAGTAACCAAACTGAAGCACGCTTTCGGTGTACATAATATGTGGCTAGCGCACAACAGAAATCCTTTGTACCAACCAATAATGAAAGCTGACATAGAGGCAAGGAATCCACCAATGAGGTGAAATGGAAACCAAGGTACTACACAAATCCCAATGTGTATTAATGAAAGCTGACATCGAACACAAGGGAAACCACTCAGTTAAAGACTCATGATACTGATTGATGCTGAGCACAAGGTCACCTATCAATGATGGAAATAGGGCCAAGGTGTAGCTCTAGGTCTACTCTTAGAGCAATTTTTCATAGTCGATAGGAGCAAGAACTGCCAACAAGAAGTCAATGGAGACTTTTTTAAACCATCACGAGCAAAGGACCAAATAACTATGTGATAGTGAACATGACTCTAACAACCAGGGATGGCTGACTGAAAATAAGTCAAGAGACACTGCAGAAAGGCCGACTCAGGTTTACTTCCCTTGAACAAAAGCATGACTCAAATGTGACAATATGGCAACATATGATAACTTTTTATAAGTTCATCATGCAAGAGGCACAAACAAACACTCCATATGATTGGAAGAGATAACCAACCAGAGGAGTATTGACTCAATAAAAAGGTTAAGGCTCTCGTAAGTCAAACTAAAGTCCATCCCAATGGAGGAAAGACTTAATTTTGAGTGCTTTTTTTAAGGGTGACACAACTGACTCTAGCTTCCATGAATCATGGAAGGAATGGGTGAAGCCTTTCATTTGAGGAACTCCACCATCCCCATGAGAGAACCGATGTGCAACTCTTGTTGGTGATAGTAAATTGATTATTTTTGGGGGCAGTGGAGAAGGGGAAAGGAATTATTTGAATGATTTTCATATTTTGGACCTGAAGCAGATGAAATGGATTTTCGTGATGTGAAGGGGGATCTTCCTACTACATGGATAGCCATAATCCAATTTCCAATGAAACAGGCTTGTGGTGTACAATGAATATTTTGGAGGCTATTACTTAGAAGAAGTTGATATTTTAGATCTTGATACCTTAACTTAGTCTAGATTAAGTTCAACATTTTTATTTTTCCATTTTGATAAGTAATCCCTTTTGTTTGATATGTGGGAAGCTTTGAACCCAAATTTCACATTAACAATGTACAATAACTCACATGAACATGGGGGTGGACTTCAAAAGATTCTATCTTTAGACCTTTGCATTGAAAAGTCAATGCTTGTATGAATAGGGAATGTGTTAATCCCCCATAGACTAAGCTCAACATAGGTCTTCAACACAACTACTCTTATACTAGGATTGGAAACCACTTTATGATGATATTAAGATTTGTATGTTCACAATGTTAGTGTCTGTCACAATTACTAATTATTATAAGAAAGGTTCTACGATTTTTTACCAAATATTAGATATTTTTTCCAAGCTTAGGATCTTCTTTTCCTTTTGAGGCATAACCTCCAAAATTTGGAGAAAACTTGTATGTTTGATTTGCTCAAATGAAAATTTGTTTTAAAAACCAACCCACTACACATGCCCACATGTTGCTAGGGGTTATTAAGTGAAACCATCCTGTAGATTACCATTAGGATTCACTATCCTCTACTATCCATCCATTCAATCTGTCGTTTCATATTCCACACAGTAGAGTTCCAAACTATAATCCTTTCAATCTATGTCATATTCCACACAGTAGAATGCCAAACTATAAATTAATATTAGTTTATAGTAAAATTGAATCCATTTCCTAGCACAAACAAAGCATTCATGCTTTTCATAAATATACCTAATTCGATGCCAACACACAATAAGAAATTCTTGTGCTTTTCTCAATGGAAACTTATATATTTTATGGTAGAGGCATACATGATATTTGTGCCAAACTTTGAACGTTCAATCTCCTGATATTTTATGAATACCTTGCAATTTTTTTCTCAATCTCATGAAAATAAATCTACCCATCCTAGTACAAATTTAGGTGGAATAACATCATGCTATGGAATATCATATTTTGGTGTCTTTTATTAGTTCCCCAAAATTTATGTTTTCATTTGGATCTCGATGGTGTTTTTATCTAAAAATATACCAGAGGATGTCAAAATAAATGTGATTGTTTTCTCATGATTTCAAGTCCATTCAATGCATATTAATGGAAATATGCATTCTGTTTATCTAAACTTTGAAGTATAATCTTTTGAATCTAATTATTTTCCCAAAAAAAGAAATTTTTGATGTGAATTAAACTTGATGGAAAGAGGTGTATAAATTTTTTCCCTCGAAACTTACTAAATCCCATAATTTGATATTCTATAATGCTTCAGTAAAAGCTTCAACCTTTTATTTCATGCAAGTTGAATATACTTGTTATGTAGAAACTAGTTATAGAAGGGACATGTTCACCAACAATGTGTGTTGGACATGAAATTGTTAGCACTGACTGCAACATGATCAATCCTACATCCTCTTACAGATCCATTTTTGTCTTCATAAACTAGGATAATGCTAAAAAGATTTTGTCCATGGCTATGGCTAAAAAAGACTTGCTTGCACGAAGAAAAGAGAAGTTGTGAATTACCAACCTGCAATCATCTAATTTGTCAAATGTTTTCTAGGTATATATTACTAGTAAGGGTGGATGTTGTACATACTACAATGACATATGGATGCTTGACACAAATATGAGTTCATGTACTCAACTTGATGTTGGTGGGCAGCGATCCCAAGGTCATTTTTCTCATAATATTGTTCTAGCAGAGTATGACACAGCCATTTATGGAGGCTAGGTCCATAAATATGTCTATTATAATGTTTGAATCTCTAATATAAGCTTTTCTCTATTTCTGGAAATGGATATTATAAGGGTTTTTCTCTTGTTATGTATATTTTTGGAGAGGATGAACACACTTTAGATGAATTAATTATTTTGCATTTTGGAGCAGGACATTCCAGTAGCCACTACAATTATTCCCTATGAAAAATATTTGGAAAACAGTGAAATAATAAAGAGAGATGAAGACCTAATACTTATTTATGCCGAGGTGGTGATCATGTGGTTTCAATGCTCATAACAAGATATGAGAGCTCTAGAAGGGACACAAAATCTAGTGATGTAATTCAAAACTCTTAAAAGTAATTTCTTTTACATTTCATTATATTTGTATTGCTTATGTAATGTCAAAGTGTAATAGCCTTGGGTTAAAAGTTCATGTAATCAAGTTAATAAAGGAAAAATAATACAAAAGTCATGGGAGATGTATTACAATTTTAATGTTGGGCAAAACATCCTAGTGGGTGTTCATTTGTTTTATTATGTCTAAGCGGAAATTGGGAAAGGCAAATACGAATTAATTGACATTTTATTTATGAAAATAATTAAAAATAGAAGAAAATGGAGATGAAAGGTCACAAATTTGCATGAGAATGACATTAAAGGAGAAATAGATGAAAATGAAGAAAATAGAGGCCTCAATGATAAAAAGGATTCTAAGGATCAGTTCACAACTTTTGTTGGTTCACATTCTGTTAGTTCCGTTCTGTAGCTCTCTCTATTCTCTCATACTATCGTGCACTTAGAGCATTGTTGGAGCACTCTAGCATTCGAGAAATGATATGGACCTCTATAGCCACTGTAATTAACCGAGACCTTTTAATTTTGTGATGTTAACAAAATTTCATATAAAAGAGAATAAAATGACCACATGTGCATTCTTTAAAGAAGATGAAACATAATGACGATCATAAAATCAAAGGACACAAAACACATTGATAACGGAGTTCACCTAGTGTGGGTTATGTCTCTGGGCCCTGGTCTCAAGAGTGGGGAGGTCGCTTCATCAATGTTGCAAGATGATGATGATGATGTACATGGTATTTTCTTTGTCATTACAAGGATAGATACCATCAACCAGAGTGACATGAATCTCCATGAGACGTTCTTAGTAACTCTCAATCATATGGGAAAATTCTGTCAACCAGAGTGGCATGGCTCTACATGAGGCATTTTCCCTATAGGATCTCTCACTCAAATGGGCATTCATTCAGCATGAAAAGCTAATAAAATATCTCATGATGTGGCATACAAGTATCCCTCAACATAACGGTAATCATGGATCTCAAGAACAAAAACATCATCTCAACAGATCAAAGAAAAGCATGACATAATTGCATCATATACCTCCACTTTCATGGATGGCCAAAAAGTGCAAAGCTTAACTGCTAAAATGGATATCACCATTTAAGTCATGGTATGAAATCATGTCAAACTACTATAAACTTTGCCCCTTTCTAACCCATCAGATGACCAAAAAATGCGTTGTTGGGATGAAGATTCTGAGCACACCACTATGCTCCCTATGAAATTCTATGAAAAATGACTATAAACTTGGCAGCATTCTGCCTCAATAAAAAATCAGCCTCCAAGGGAATCTTTTAGATTCCACAAGATGCTCAAAAGATTCCTTGTTGTTGGACACCTGAATTTATGTTGCTCAGATGGAGATTCTAACTACACAGTTGAACTCCTTGCGAGAAGACACGAAAAAATGACTATAAGCTTGACAAATCTTGTCACTCGCACCTCTGGCACTCAAGGGAATCTTCTTAGCATCTTAAAATTCTCCATGTTTAGGGTTCCACTAATGTGGTCCATTTTGGTCTGGCTCGATGCTCCTCCGTTTGTTGGGCAAATGGTAAACACTATGGGTTTATATAGACATGAAACGGAGGTGAATACAAAGAAAGCCCATTTGGGCATATGGTTAGGTCGTTGGGCTTGTGGGGAGAAAGACCAAGGGTTGAATCCCTGTAATGGCAAAATTCTTTTGTTTTTTTTTGGTATGATTTCTTTATTTAACCGTGGAAAAAATGTTGATTATCATTTCTAGTACGTTCGGTTACGTAACTTGGAGTTGGCGGTTGTGTAACTGGTTGGTACATTTTTACAACTTCACAACATTTATGTTATTTTCAAGTGCCGAAACAACGTTTGTTTGTGGAGGTGCCCAGGTGGCAAGCCGACCAAGCTCACTGGGTGGGTTCAAGCCCTGATGTCTCTAGTTGTAACAACATATGGCATATTGGAGGGTGGCGGGTCCTCTTTTAGCGAACTTCCCACCAAACAAATCATTACTATATTATATGGTAGTGGTGGTTTGACAGGGGTGGTGACCCGCAGACTTTTTTTAGGGTTTTTATTATTGTAAATAATCCAATGTTGACTAGTTGGGTGGGTAGGTCTGGTGGGCCTGACCTACCCCCCTATTCTCTTAATATCTTTTTCATTTCTTTTAAAACAACCCAACTTTTTTTAACTTTGCTGAAAATAAGAGTTATTGGGAAAATTAACTATTCGACAAATTCGTCCATTTCAGTGGCCAGATTTCATGGACTAGGTCTCTACCATTTTTTTGCATCCTTAAGCGTGTCACTTGTCTAGGTTTGACCAAAAAATTTACCGTGAATATCTGGATCATAAAAACTCGGATTTGAGTGTCTCTGACACCGTTGGAATTAGGGTGATGAGCACTATGGTCTGATCCCGGTTTCACTTGAATATGAGGACTTTTATTTTTGAGCTATTTTCAAGCCACTACTGAATTTTGAGCATGTCTGGAGCCACCTGAATCATTCCTCCCAATTGAGGAGCTTTTGTTCCTCCAAAATCATGAACATAATCTACAATTGTCTACACCACAATTGTTCTAACAGGTCACACTTCCTTTTCCTTCACCCTTGTCCTTCAGATCCATAAGTGATAAACTGACACCTGCATCCTTTGCAAACCTGCATTACAATCTTTGAAAACTACATGCTCAATGGTTAACCAATAATGATCCAAGCATCCCATACTTTCTAAGAGTTTATAAGACACAAAAGTTTGCTCAAGTTTACATCAGAATAGATTTCAATACCATGGCTATTAATAAAAGACCAAAACGTCATCGTTGCTTTAATAAGTGATGGAAAACACATCATCACTCTTACATTTATATCACAACACATGATTTAGAAAATGTGTTCATGACAGGCTACCATATCTAGAACATCCATCTCTTACTCAATAAAGTGAACCACCAAGATTGTGGTTGTTTTTCTTGTCGAACATGTTCACCAACTGGTTTCTGCATAGTCGTTTTGTCCTTAAGGCGCTACTTTGGATGGAGCCTCCAACACGTGACTCTTTCATGTCCACCTCTATTTCAATGAATGCAAAAAGTATTCTTCCTCCAAACTTGCTTCCTTCCCTAATGTGGAGAAGGCATTTCATGTTGCATCCTCTTTCTTGCTACCATTCTCTTCCAGCACTCAGCAACCACATGGTTATGTAAAACAAGAAAGCTACATAGTTTTTGATGCCATGATTTATGTTCATCATTGGCATGCTTGTAATAAAAAATAACTTTAGAATATTGAGACTTGTTATACCTCTCTTGACTATCTCTGATGTGATTCTAGCAATGAGAACTTGCCTTAGTTCTTCCTCTATGATGTGCATTGTAATGGGAGGATGGTGATGCGTTCCCATCATTCTCTTCTCTCGACGGTTTGGTAATGTCTTGGAAGCTTCTGATACCTTCGATCACTCTCCTTCAGTGTATCCCAAACCTATGAATCGAGGTCTTTGTACCACCTCCAATGGTTGAGTCATCCATTGGTAATTAACACCAAGTCCTCCTCCTTTATATCCCATCTTGGTAAGGAGTCTCATGCCAGTTCCTGAAATGTGTACCTCCATGTTTCCAACATCAATAATGTCATGTGAAAATGAAAATCAATAATGATAAACATTCTTTATGTTAGCTATCGATTCTAAAAAAGGTGAGGATTGATTTGCTAAGCCTTCACTACACTTCAACTCTTTCAAGGCCTCTTTCATTGCTCGTAAATGAAGTTGCAATCTCGGCTTCTCCTCTTTCTCTTCTTGTAGTAGTCTCCTCAATTTAACATTCTCTTCTTGAAGACTCTGATTGACCTCCTCATCTGAATGACAAGAAGATGACGAACAAGATGAATGTACACTTGAGGAGGTAGATGGAGCATCATCCTCTGCTCTTTCTTTCTCCCGTTCCTCTCTTTCCATTTTCTCCTTATAATTTTCATACGTTATTTCTACCATTTTGACATCTTGAGGAAGGCCTCGTACATCTCTATATCATCCTCCATTTTCTTTCTTGTTGCACATTCAATTGTTCACACTCACAATTCACATTAGCGAGAAGACAGCTCTGATACCAAACTTGATCTGGATCTCTACAACCACAAGAATTAAGCAAGACCTTTTACTTATGTGATGTTAGCAGATTTGCATATAAAATAGCATAAGAATACCACATGTTCATGATTTAAATAATATGAAACATAATGACGATCATCAAATCAAAGGACACAAAACACATTGATAATGGAGTTCAACCAGTGTGGGTTATGTCTCTGGGCCCTAGTGTTAAGAGTGAGGAGATCACTTCATTAATTCTGGAAGATGATGATGATGTACATGGTATGTTCTTTGTCATTACTAGGATATATACCATCAACAAGAGTGGCATGACTCTCCACGAGACGTTCTTAGGAACTCTCACTCATATGGGAAAAATCCCTCAACCAGAGTGGCATGTATCTCCACGAGTCGTTTTCCCTATAGGAACTCACACTCAAATGAGCATTCCTTAAGCATGAAAAGATGATAAAATCTCTCACGATGTGGCATACAAGTATCCCTCAACATAATGGTAATCAGAGATCTCAACAACAAAAACATCATCTCAACAAATCAAAGAAAAGCATGACATATTGACATCATATACCTCCACTTCTGGGGATGGCCAAAAAATGCAAAGCTTGGCTATTGAAATGGATATCACCATTGAATTCATGGCTCAAAATTGTGTCAAATGACTATAAACTTTTCCCCTTTCTGACACCATCAAATTTTGGACTCTCGGGAATCTCCAAAGGTTCCTTCTTGAAGATGGCTAAAAAATACACTCCTTGGATGAAGATTCTGAGCACACCACTACGCTCCCTATGAAATTTTGTGAAAAATAACTTTAAAGATTGTAGAATTCTGCCTTGGTAAAAAATCAGCCTCCAAGGGAATCTTCACAAGAATCTCCAGAGATTCCTTGATGTTGAACACCTGAATTTATGTTGTGCGCATGAAAATTCTGACTGCATGGTTGGACTCCTGGTGAGAAAACGTGCAAAAATGACTATAAGATTGACAAATTCTATCATTGGCACCTCTGGCCCTCATGGGAATCTTTTCAACATCTAAAGATTCTCCACGTTCAGGGTTCCACTACTATGGTCTACTCATGGTTCCACTCTAGTCTAGATCGACACTCCTTCATTCGTTAGGTAAATTGTAAAATCAGTGGGTTTATATAGATATGAAATGGTGGAAAATACAAAGAAAGCCAATATGCACATATGGTTAGGTTGTTGGGATTATGGAGCGGAAGATGAGGGGTTGACTCCCCTTAATGCCACAAATATTTTTATTTTGGTGCAATTTCTTTATTTGACTATGGAACAACTATTGGTTATCATTTATGACACACACAGTTAGTAACTTGGTGTTGCCGGTTGTGTAACTGGTTGGTGCGTTTTTACACCTTCGCAACGATTATGTTATTTTTAAGTGTTGAAACAAGGGTTGTTTATGGAGGTGCCTGGGTGGCAGGCCGCCCAACCTGATTGGGCGGGTTTAAGCCTCACCACCTCTGGTTGTAATGACGTATGGCATATTGGAGGGTGGCGAGTATGCCTGTAGTGGCCCGCCCACCAAGCACAACATTATTATGTGATATGGTTATGGGGGTTTGGCGAGAGTGGTGACCCGCCAACCCATTTTTGGGTTTTTTTTTTTTTATTATAAATAATCCAATTTTGACCGGTGGGGTGGGCGGGTCTAGTGGGCCCATCTCACTCCCCTATTTTTTTTCATTTCTTTTAAAACAAACCAACATTTTTTAACTTTTCCGAAAATAAGGGTTATTGGGAAAATTAACTGTTCAACAAATTCACCCATTCCAGAGGCTAGATTCCATGCGTCAGGTCTCTTCCATTTTGTTGCCTCCTCAAGCTTGCCACTTGTCTAGGTTTGACCAAAAATTTGACCACGAATATCTTGAGCATGAAAACTTGGATTTGAATGGCGTACGCATTTTTGGAATTAGGGTGACGAGAACTACGATTTGTTTCTAGTTTTACTTCCAACTAAGGACTTTGGTTTTTGAGCTATTTTCAAGCCATTGTTGAATTTGTAACGTGTCTAAAGGCACCTAGATCAAGAAAGGAAAGAAAAGGAAAGTAAGGGACAAGAAAGTAAAATTTGGATCAAGAAATGTCAACAAGAATAATTGTAGGTAACAGGTTGCATGCGTGATTTCCTAGCTGGTTTATGAATGCATGGTACATGCATGTGTGTATTTGGTTCTCTTGTTGTCATTGGCATGGGTTTTTCCATGTGTAACAGTGGTTTCAACTTTACCTTGACATTTCTGGATAGCCATGGTGTGATGGGGTTCTTTTATTTGGTTGATATTTGGATTAGTGAATGGTTTCGGAACTGGGTGAGGTGGCCTCAAGAAAATTCCCATAGGGCATTAGAATCCCTTGACTAGTTTGGCAAGATTGCAGTAAAGCCTGAGGGTGGAGACAAGAAAATTTCTCAAGGTATTAGTGAAGAAATTATGAGGCATCAAAAATGGTTTTGGGCCTAGTAATTCCTTGATTGGTTTTGGCGGGATTGTGGTAAAGCATGAGAGTGGAGGTGCTTAAATCTATGGGAAGCCCTAGTTATTTATGTATTGGTTTTCTTCTGTGATATATTGACCAGTTTTGGTGGGATTGCGGTAAATCCTGAGGGTGGAGGTTGTTTAATCTTCGAGAAGCCCCAATTGTTTTTGTCTTGAGCCCCACATTCATGCTTGGAATATGGCACATGGTGATTGACTAAAAGAAATATCTGGTTCAACTCAGTCTATTTTAAGGTACTATGTGGAAGTCCTTGACTTGGTTGGATTTTGGATATCTTAATAAGAGATATTTTCCTCTTTTATTTCATGAGTACTTGTACTTCTTATTATGTGGATTTGATGGTTGTTCTATCATGGTTATTATTCTAGTTACTTATTCGTTATAAGCATGGTTCCATAACATCTTCTAGCTATAGCTCTTGATATGTTTGATTTGTTGATGAATGGTTAATGAATGCATAAGCTAAAAAATGTGATTGTAGCTACTATGAGAGGGCATTAGACCTTCTTGATGATTTTCATATAAGTATCAAAATCCTATGTTCATATATACATTCTTGACCAGTAGATTACATGTTCTTAATATGTTTGACAAAATGAATGTCATGGTTATGACTGGTTAGCTTAGGTCTTTCAGGAAGTTTGGCATTTTTTTTTCTTTATGTTATTTATCATTTTGGAAAGTATCATTAAGTTCTAGGTAGTGGTCTATAGGCTAACTTGGAATTTAGGTTGACAATCTGGTACCGCACCCTCTGAAATGAGGAATTTGGCTCATAACCGCACCTTGATAGGCTTATGCATGTGGTTGGAGGCCATCAACCACATGGAGGCCTTGTCGTTCATGCGATTGGGAGCCCAAGTCACTGAGAAAGCATTCAAGCTCAGGTTTTGGGCATTCAGAGTGGTTGTTTGGTTCCTAGGTGTCCTACAGTTCCCGAGGAAGGTCAATAAGGTTCCAATTTTTCGATTATACTTCCTTAACTATAATTAGGAGGTTGATTCATGTCATAGTATCCCTCAACTCATGTTTTCCTAGTATGCTGAGGAAGTTGGGTAAATGTGGGGGGTGGTGTTAGATATTGATATCAGAGCATGGTTCAATACTTGTACTGGATGGGAAGAATGTGTTTGTCATGCATGCTTGTCAGTTGTCTATATGGTTTCTATACATGCATTTTCATGGTTATGATTGTCATGCATATGGTCATGGTATGCAGTTGGTGTTATCATGCATGATGTTAGTATATTGATATGATTATGTATATATGTATCATGCTAATCTAGAGTTATTTTGAAGATAAGATAGCCTCCCCCAAACTTCACTGAGGTATGCTCATTATGTTTGTATTTGGTTTATCTGACACGGTATGCTTGCAGGAAGAAGAGGATCAGAGATGACTAGTAAAATGGTGGATTACATTTTATGAGACTCTCCTTATAGGTAAGATGAGTAGCCAAGAGATGGGTACTCTCGTAATGTAGTAGAAAATTTGAGAAGTCTAAAGGAAATAATTCAAAGTTGCAAAGAAGATAATGTTAGGATCATTTAGTCACAAGAAGGAGTTACCAGGGAATAGGATAAATAAGCACAGGTCAATGCAGTTATTCATCAATTTTTTCCACACTTCGAGAGACAGGGACAACCACATATTAGTTATGGATAGGAGGATAAGACAAATGGGGCATATGGTAGCAGGTCTCATGGTGGGGAAAGGTGAGATAGAGATGCCATGGTCATAGATGGAAGGTTATTGGAAATACCTAATATGAGAGGCAGTGAATATGGGTTCTAATATATTTCTGGATCAGATATATATCATGCTCATGATCATTATCATCCTTATAGGAGGGGTGATAAGGGGTATTTGCCGGATGATTTCAAGAAAACCAAGCCACTTACATTTGATGGAGAGATGAAGAAGCAAGAAGATGGAGATGAATTGTTACTTGGGATGAAGAAGTTATTTGAGCTACATGATTACACAGAGAACAAGAAGGCCAAGATAGCTATTTTCAATCTCAAATGGAAAGAGGACATCTAGTGGGATGATGTGAAGTGTTTTAGAGACATCAGGACATATGAGTTGAGTTGGCATGAATTCAAGAGACACTTTAGGAAGAGGCATTTGTTAGAGAAGTACTATGATAGTAAGGCCAAGGAGTTCTATGAGCTGAGGATGGGATTGATGACAAATGAGGAGTATACCACTAATTTCTAGGAGTTATTGAGGTATGTGTCGTATCTTAAGGATGAGAAAACAAAAGTTCAAAGATTTATCAATGGCTTACCATCAACATTTAAAGATCAGATTGAGTATGATGAGATTTGGCCTTTGGAAGAAGTCATTGAACATTTTAAGCATGATTATGAGCAATTGAAGTGTTAGATCGAGTCTAAGTAGTGTTGGAAAGGGAATGCCAATATTAAAGGTAAATGGTCACCGAAGCGAGCAATACCTCAGGATGCAGGTGAGAAAGATAATGTTTCTCCTTATAATAAGTTTAATGCAGTAGAGAAGGGACATGGACCTCAGCCTGGAGAGAAACAAAATAGAGGTGATGGTAGGAGATAGTTGCAGTGTTGGATATGTGGCAAGGATCATCTCTAGAAGGATTTTCCATCATATCAGGGTGGTAAGCCTCATATCTTTAGTGCTCAGGAGGCGCAAATAGTTAGGGATGTTGGAGACCACATTCTTTGGATCTATACAATGTTTGATGATAAGCAAGCAGATAAATAGGCATGTATTATTGAGATGGAAGGTAAGATTTGTGATTGATTTGTTTCTATTTTGATTGACCCTGGATCTAATTACAATTATGTAAATCCCAACCTGGTGGATAAGTGTAGTTTGAGAAAATAAGTGCATGCAAAGTCTTGGTTGGTGTAGTTGGCTATAAGTACTACAAGAATATTTCATCATTAGGTAGGATCTTATGCATTTTAGTTGAATGGTATGCCTATATCAACACATCTGAATGTGTTTCTGTTGGGATCATACAATATGCTCCTAGGTATGGATTTTATTTATCTTCGCAGGACTAAGGTGGATTGTTATGAAATGGATATTGAGTGCTTAGATTATGATGGAGAGAAGAGAATATTGCAGGGTAAGACGAAGTGCACATCAGTTAGAATGGTTATAGCTATGCAGGAAAATCAAGATTTCAAGAATGTGTGTATGTTATTTGAAGTGCATGTTTCCAATGATAAAGGTAAGGATGTTGAGGATGCAGAATTCTTGAAGAGGTACACAGTTTTGTAGTAGTTTTAGGATGTATTTCCAGCATAAATTTTAGAGTTTCCTCCTCATGGGGAAATGGAATTTTCTATTGAGTTGATGATAGGTGCAACACTAGCATCGAAGTAATCATACATGATGAGGACCCTAGAATTAGTGGAATTGAAGATGTAGTTGAAGAAAATTCTTGACAAGGGATACATAGGCCAAGTGTGTCACCTTGGGGTGCACTAGTATTATTTGTGAAGAAGAAGGATGGTAATATTAGGTTATGCATTGAATACAATCAATTGAATAAGGTGATGATCAAGAACAAGTACCCTTTCCTACAAATTGATGATGTGTTTGAGTAGTTGAAGGGACAAACAATGTTCTCGAAGATTAACTTGAGATCATGATATCATTAGGTACACATCAAAGAAGAGGACACCTACAACACTACTTTACGGACCAGGTATGGGCATTATGAATTTGTTTTGGTTCCTTTTGGTATGACTAATGTTATAGCTACTTTCATGTGTTTGATGAATAGTGTGTTGTATCATTATCTAGACAAGTTTGTAATAGTATTAATTAATGACATATTGATATAATCTAAGAATGAGGAATATCATGTAGAACATTTTGTGGCAATGTTAAGATTGCTGAGAGATCATTAGTTGTATGCCAAACTTAGAAAATGCATTTTGTTTCGAACAAAGAGACATTACTTGGGGCATCTAGTTTCTAAAGAAGGCATAACACTGGATCTGAAAAATATCAAAGCTATCATTGAATGGGAAAATCATAGAAATTTGGAAGAGGTTAGATCATTTATGGGATTAACAGGTTATTATAGGTGGTTCATTAGGAATTTCTAGTAGATTGCATATCCTATTAGATATTTGCAAAGGGAAGGAAACAAATTTCAATGGACATAAGAATGTGCATCTAGTTTTAAGTAGTTGAAGCAGTTGATTACAAATACTCCAATTCTAATAATTATAGATCCAGATAAAGAGTTTGTGGTATGTACATATGCTTGCAAGAGAGGACTTGGTGGAGTCATGATGCAAGAGGGACAAGTGGTATGTTGTGAGTCAAGGAAATTGAATGAGCACGAGCAGAACTATGTCACATAGGATCTTGAGTTGGTAGTGATCGTTCATTCATTGAAGATGTGGAGGCACCATATTCTTGGCAGGAGGTTTGTGTTGACAAGTGATCACAGTGGGCTGAGATATTTATTTGGCCAACCTAATTTCAATGCCAGGTAAACTAGATGGTTGGGCACGCTTGTGAGTTTGAATTCCATATCAGGTACATTAAGGGTCAGGAGAATAGGGTTGCATATGCTCTTAGTAGAAGAGTGTCAGTAAATCACATAACAACTATGTGTTTGTATTGGAGATATTTAGAGGATAAGATCTTATAGGTAGTACAATAGGATGAAAGGTATAGGGAACTTAGGCATAGGTTATAGTAGCATGGTACAAGTGATCAGGATGTGGATTATCATCTCACGATAGATGGTTTGGTGAAATTTAGGGACAAGATCTATGTGTTAGAAAAAAATGAATTCAAGAAGATTATCTTGAGGGAATTTCATGCTAAGCCATATTTAGGTCATCCAGGATATCATAAGACTCTAATAGTTATGATGAAGTTTTACTATTGGTCAAATTTGAAGAAAGAGATAGTTTAGTTCATCATTAGGGGTTTGGATTGTCAATGGTAAAAGAAGAGTGCAAGCATATAGGTTTTCTATTGTGGCCGATCTTGATTCCAGATAAAAATAGGAGGTCATCTCCATGGATTTCATCACAAGTTTATAGATAACATACAGACAACATGATCCAATCATGGTTCTGATTGATAAGCTGACTAAGGTATCTCACTTCATAGTGGTTAAGTCTAATTATTCAGCTAGTGAGGTAGCTCAGGTCTTCATCAGGGAGATAGTGAGGTTGCATGGTATTCCTAAGAAGATTGTTTCATACAAAGAGGATCAAAAGGATTCTGGAGGACATATTGAGAATGTATGTTATGCACCAACAGAGGAGTTGGGAGGAGTATCTTCCACTGGTTGAGTTTGTTTACAACAATGGTTATCAAGGGTCACTGAGGATGAGTCTATTTGAGGAACTATATGGGCAGAGTTGTCATACTCCCATCAGTTGGAGTGATCTAGTAAACAAGGTATTGATTGGATCAAACATGTTAACAGAGATGGAACAAGAAATTCATGTTATCAAGAAAAATATGAAGGTAGAACAAGATAGAAAAAAGAGTTATGTGTATCAAAACATAGTGTTTAAGGAGTTTCAAGGTGGGTAGCATGTGTGCTTGCACATGAATCCTAAGAGGAGCTTCTTGAGGATTAGATCATGTGCCAAGTTGGCACCCCATTATTGTGGGCTTTTCGAGATTCTTGAGAGGAATGGACTAGTGGTCTACAAACTTACACTTCTTCCCATAGTCAAAGTCCATGATGTTTTGCATGTGTCATTGCTTAAAATGTACATCAAATATGTTTATCATGTGATTGAATAGTCTGTATTGAAGGTGGAGGAAAAAGTAGAATTCCAGCCATAACCTCAGTGCATATTGCCACATAAATAGCTCATGCTTCAGAACCAAGCAATAGAGAAACTTAAAGTGTAGTGGAAGCATTTTGGGTGCAATGAAGCTACATGGGATATGGATTATCAGATGTGGGAAATGTATCCTTCATTGTTTTGTAGTTGAGGTAAAGGAGTTTTGGTATATGTTCATATTTATGTATGGTTGTTATTATAAATACCACAATGAGCTCTATTATTAAGCTCCAGTAAGTGGTATGGTTGTTATGTTGCCATGTTTGTCATGTTGGTTTTTCTTTTCAATGGTTGGATTGTAAATATTGCATTGAGGAAAATTATAAAACTCCATGGGTAGTATGCTTTGGTTTTCAGTAGTTTGTTGGTCATAGGTGTCATAGAAAACTGAGAACCATGTTCCCCTAAGGGTAGGGGTTTGTAACGACCCCGGATTAAACATTTATGTAATAAAAATAATAAAGGAAAGATAAGGTCAAGGTCATGGGACATGTATTCCAAGTTGAATGTCGAGAAAAATATCCCAGTGGGTTTTCATTTGGTTTATTATGGCTAAGGGGAAATTGATAAAGACATTGGCAAAGGAAAAGAGACATAAGATTTCATTTTATTTATGAAAATAAAGGAAAATATAAGAAAAGGGAGATGAAAGGTCACAAATTTGCATGAGAAGGAAATTGAAGGAAAAATAAAGGAAAATGAAGAAAATAGAGGCCTCAATGATAAAAAGGATTCTAAGGATCAGTTCGTAGATTTTTCTTGTTCACTTTTTTTCAATTCAATTTTGGATCTATCTCTATTATATCATACTATTATACACTTAGATAATTCTTGGAGCACGCTAGTATTGGAGAAAGGAAAGAAAAAATAGGAAAAGAAGGCAAAGGAAAGAAAGGGACAAGCAAGGAAAATTTGGATCAAGCAGCTTCAACAGGAATACTTGTGGGTAACAAGTTAGATGTGTCATTTCCTAGTTGGTTTGTGAATGCATGGTACATGCATGTGTGTATTTGGCTCTTTTATTGTCATTGGCATGGATTTTTCGAGTTGTGACAATGGTTTTAGCCTTGCCTTTCCATTTCTGAATAACCATGGTGTGATGTGGTTGTTTTATTTGGTTGAGCTTTGGATTGTTAGATGGTTTGGGAATCGGGTAAGGTGATATGAGGAAAATTCCCATAGGGCCTAGGAATCCCTTGATCGATTTTGGAGGGATTCCAATAAATCCTAAGGGTGGAAACATGAAAATTTGACAATGTATTGGTGAATAAATTCTAAGGAATCCAAGCTTGTTTTGGGCCTAGTAATCCCTTGATCAGTTTTGGTGAGATTGCAGTAAAGCCTGAGTGTGGAGATGGTTTAGTTTTTGGGAAGCCATGGCTGTTTATGTATTTATTTTCTTATGTGATCTCTTGACCGATTTTGGTGGGATTGCGGTAAATACTGAGGGTGGAGGTCATTTAATCTCTGGGAATCCCTGGCTGTTTTTGTCTTGAGTCCCACATTCATGCTTTTAATATGATACAAGGGTGATTGGCTGAAAGAAAGATTTGGTTTAGCTCAATCTATGGTTGGGTGGTACGTGGTAGTCCCTGACATGGTTGGATTTTTCATATGCTAATACGAGCTATTTTCCTCTTCCATTTAATGAGTACTTGTATTTTTTATTATTTGGATTTTGTTTTTGTTTTATCATGGTTATTATTTTTGTTACATGTTGGTTATAAGCATGGTTCCATAACAAGTTCTAGCTATGGCTCTTGATATGTTTTATTTTTTTATGAATGGTTAATGAATGCATGAGCTAAAAAATGTGATTGAATCTATTATGAGAGAGCATTAAACCTTCTGGATGATTTCCAGATAAGTATCAGACTCCTATGTTCATATATGCATTCATGGCATGTAGATTACATGTTCTCAACATGTTTGACAAAATGAATGCCATGGTTGGCCTAGTTAGGTCAAGCCTTTGATAAATTTTGGAATGAATGGTTTTGTCCTAATGTTATTTATCATTTTTGAAAGGCTCATTATGTTTTGTGTAGTGGTCTGGAGGCTAACCTAGAATTTAGGCTAAGAATCTGGGATCGCACCATCTGAAGTGAGGAATTTGGGTCATAATGACACCCCGGTAGGCTTATACATGTGGTTGGAGGCCCTCAACCACATGTATACCTTGTAATGTATGCGGTTGGGAGACCACATAACTGAAAAAGCATTCCAGCTCAGGGTTTGGGCACTGGAAGTGGTTGTTTGGATACTCGGTGTCTTGTAGTTTCTGAGGAAGGCTAGTAAGGTTTGAGTTTGTCAATTTTGCTTCCTTAACTATAATTAGGAGGTTGATTCATGTCATAGTATCCCCCAACTCATGTTTTTCCCGATAGGCTGGTGAAAGTGGGTAAATGTGGGAGGTGGTGTTATAAATAGTGCCCTTTTTTTGTGTTTTCTTTATTCGAGAGTCAACAATGTTGGCTAGAGAACAACCATGGAAAGAGGATTTGAATATGAGAAGACTTGCTACTGCTGATGTTGAGTCCAAGCCATATTCCTCACAAAATCTAGGTTGGCATGATTAATGTTATATATATATATATATATATATATATATATATATATATATATATATATATATATATATATATATATAGATATATATATATATATATATATATATATATATATATATATATATATATATATATATATATATATATATATCTAGAGGGAAATTCATTTTTCTTGGGTGATGTATTGGCAAAGTATTGTGTAGCTTATTCATAATTGTTATCATTGCCCCATATTTTACTCTCTTTCAAAATTAAATGTCTGGATTGATGGGGTCACAGAAAAATTTGAAAATTATGGGAATACATACAAAAAACATAGCCCTTGTCTTCTAAATATAAGGAAAAATGCTAAGGGCTACATGGAAAATATATTCAACAGATGGAACATGCATATTAAAGTGATTGAATACTAACTAACTTTTGTATTCAGGCTTCTGTGATCCATAATGAATTAAGAAAAGTCTTTCGGTAGAAATCACATAAGAGAATTTTTTGGCCGACGTGTTTCGAACCAACAAGTTTGGTTCATGATCCAAACTTTTTGGTTCGAAATGCATCGACCAAAAAATTCTTTTATATGATTTCTACCGAAATACTTTTCTTAACTAACTAACTTATTGCAAATTGGATATGATAGTATTAATCAGGGCATCTTGAGGGATAAAGAACAATAAAATACAATCTTAATACTAATTTATTTGAATAGTACAACAATGTTTTTTGCAAATAAATAAATGAACTATTTTCACTACGCAAATAATTTTTTAAACCAACCCAAGGAATTAGCTCAATCAGTTGTTTCCAATGCTATTGGGCATCTGGCAAGTTTTGTGCGATGAAGTGCCTATTTTGAAGTCCCTTAGGTGAGGAGCACTTGTCCACACCAATGGGTTCAATGGATTTAATAATGATGATAATCAACACCCTCATGAACCTCCTCACATAAGGATTGGTGGTGTAATGCATAAAGTCCTTGAAACCCCCTCCTCAAATGGTCATGTTCCATCCATTATCACTGGTCTTGGATACTGGGTTTGGAAACCATTACTTTGAGTGTTCCTTAGACTACCTCTCCTATAGATTATCATCCTGCAATTACTCACAGAGAAAATGTGCATTTTGTAGCCATGCCTCCTTTTCCAGGCATAAGTTTTGGAATTGTACCAGTAGGGGACAAAGGTAAAAAAACACTTTTATGTGTGAATTTTGTGCAAATTGGACCACAAAAAGCAAATGGAACACATCCAAATATTCATGGTGGAGTCACATTAAGCCTTGGAGGGCCTAGTCAAGTTGCAGGCCAAAAGCATTGACCTGATGGTTTCTCCACATAAGAGTGGTGTAGGAGCCTTGTTTTTGATGATGAGTATCCACATTTGGATTTACAGGATGGAATGTTGATGAAAATGTAATAATGCTTTCATTTTTGTCATCATTTCCAATAGCCTATCTGATTAAATGCAGTTGACCTCTGTCATTTCTAGTGGTGTATATAAAGTTTCCTCCTATCAAGGTTAAGATTAAGGACAATGGTATTGAAATGTGCTAGCAGGAAATTTGAAAAAGAGAAGAATTCTAAATTTAAACCCAGTTTCATGTTCAAGTAGCAACATTATTAATTTTTTTTTGTTTTTAAGTATGTACATAATGTAAAAAAAAAAATTGCATTGGTATGACTCGGTACAGTTATTGTATGGGGAAAACATTATTAATTACCTATTTGGATACACAACAATTTTACCTCTATAAATAGGTGCTCTTTGCAAAGTATGGGTGTGCATGAAGAGGGGGCATATGCAACTATAATCCATATATTTTGGATAAACATGCACATATGTCAATGTACTTATGAATAGAGCTAAGAAAAGGGGCAGGAACAATTTTTTTTTTGTATGTTTTCTGCATTGCTAATCACATGGATATTTATATTTGGACATAGATCATTTATAATATTTTTGTCAAATAAATGTTTGATTAAATTGAAAGAGTTACATTCAATACAACAAAATAGGAAGTACATCCAACATTTGCACCACCTCAAGCACATGCATACTTCAGCTACAAGCGTTCCATGAAAAAATTGAAATCTCATCATTAAAACATAAAAGTTATAAATTTATAATGCAAAGAGAGGTTTCGAAGCATAATTGTGTATTTTCAATTCTGAAAACAAGAAGCACAACGTTCTGAGGTCAGTTGGACAATTGAATTAGAATTGTAAGGTAATTTTAGAATTGCTCCATCTATCTCAACTAGGGTCAAATTTTCTCCATCTATGACATCCACCTCTTAGTTGGACACCTGTGTCTAGAATCAAATCCACCTGAGACTAGGTACCTCTCTTCATTGTACTATTAAAACTTTTACCCCTACTTTGGTGTTAAATACCTGGTGGATATTTTTTGAGTATTGCATCTTTCAAGGTGCTTGCTTCTTTTGCTACTTTAATAACTACCATCCTAAGGCCTACTCTTAGGTCTTTCTTGGTGAAACATGGGGAAAAGACCTTGTAATTGATGAGCTTCATCAAAAACCTAGGAAAAATACCTTCTCCACCTTCAATTTGATTTTCATGACAGTTGTTAATGACCATAATTTATTCATCTTATTAGAGGCTTCATAGGGAGGGAAACACCAAAAGTTTCTTAAGTTTTATTTTTCTAAATAAGAAAATAGTTTTAGATGAAAAAATATATCATCATGTATGAAATTTTTCAAATGATGATAGTAGGTTTAATGTGATTATTATCATTAGTATTTATTCCTTGGATGTTTCAACTTCATGCAGAGTTCTGTGTCAAAATCACTTGTTAATTTATAGAAGGAAACATGAGGGAATATTGAAATTCCAAGTGGAATGTTTATTAAAACCTATGTGATTACTAATGTGAAGAGTTTAGATACATTAAATGTATCCATTCCACTTTTCATCCACTATAACATTTTTTGAGAAGTTAAGGACTAGTTGTGGAATAGAAGTACATGAGATCCTTATTTGTTCTTTCATTAGAAGCTTAAAAAAAACAAAGTGAATGATTACATTGCATGGTATGACCATTATGTGGGTTTCAATTCATTATAGGGTTATATATTTTGTGAAATTCCACCAGTGCCTGCACTTGGCCATATTTTGGTTTATTTATATGCCATTTAGGTCAAATAAATTATAGTTGAGATGGATTCTTGGTGGATGGTTTAAAATTTTACCTCACTTGAATGGACTCCTTTTGGTGTTCAGTTCCTATTTTGATAATCATGTCAGAGTAACTAATCGATAGTGAAAAATTGCGTGGGGTTATCCCAAAACACCCATCACATATAGTTGCATAGCAAAGTAGCATAAGAACTAGTTTGCAAAACCATAATACATTACTCTTGAGCATAAACATAACACTAAGAAAACACTAGCATTATTTTGACATCAACTAGAGGATTGTCATGATCATTTTTGACTACTCTCAACTAATGCTTATATATTATATGTTTTCACAAATGTGAAAGCTTGTGTAACTTAGTTTATTTAATTAAAATTATAATAATATTATTATGTGGGGTTAAATATATAATCTTCATTACATTTCCTCTCCCTTCATGGATGCTTTGTCCTCAATCATGATCAAGAAAATGCTATGTCTTTGTTCTTGCATGTGTGTTTTCACTTGATATTCTCACAGTCAGTGAATGGAAAGAGTATCATCTTTAAAGTGTTAAACACTTTTTTTGTATTTTATATGGACCAATCCATCCTAGGTTGATTTTCATTGGGAGTTTTGATTGGTTGATTGTTTGGATGGAACTTCTTGTTTCATTTTTCCAAGTAAGGTGTTGATTTGTCCCTACTCTATTTTGGAATACTGATTCTTTTGAAGGTATGAAAAATGTTGCTGATTTCATTTGGTGTTGATAATGATTAACCTTGTGATTTGGATGGTGTTAATGTGTCCCTTTATTGTCATGTTTTTATTTTAGTGTTGGAATATTTGTCATTTGTCAATTTGGTTAATTCATTGATTGATAAAATTCCAACAAATAAATGCCATCCTGATTTATGATATCTATTGGATTTATGTTGGTTCCTTTCTCCAATGTTTAGATTTTTATATCCAAAGACTTCTTTATTTCAAATTTATTGGTCATTGTTTCTTTATTGACCAATGGTTCCTTTTTATATGTTGTTATATATTTTTATTTTTTTAATTTCTTTGTGTTTTTCAACTTATTGATTTGTGCAACCAAGATTTCATAATGGTTCTTCAAACAAGAATTTTCTTCATCTTTCTCTCATGATTACTTGTCAATTTCCTTCTTGAGATCTTGAATTTTTTTTTTCATACTTTCTCATTTTTTTCAATGCTTTGTGAGTTTGTTCTTGAACCTTTTAATTCGAGTCTCAATTTTTTGCATTTTTTTGTTACTTGAATATTATCTTTCTAATAATAATCTAACAATTTGGCGAAGGATATTCTTTCATTTTCAAAGGATGACAAATACACTTACCCCATTGCACAAAAAGGACTTTTAGTTTAGAAAGTTAATTGATTTGTGGAATTCATATTTCATGTGTTATTTATTCCAAGGTTGACTTCTTTGACAGTTAGTGGGTCCACAAAGAGTGAGGGTTTGACTTCTTCACTATGTATTTGGGTACTTCAGATTTAGAAAGTAGAATTAATATATAACTGAATTCTTTTTTTCATTTGTACTTATTAATTTTCTTTTATTTCATTAGCTATTAATTAAAGCTAGAATCGTATTTTAAGGTTGACTTTTCCAAGAGTAAAAGAGATTGGATGGGTCTTAATATTAATTTGAAAGACCTCCATTAATTAAATCTCTTAAAAAAATTATTCTCTAATATTTTAAGATAGATATTTATCCCTTTTTATATGTTAATATTTCATTGACTTTGGTTCGTTCAATAAAATGAATACAACACTTTAATGTGGAAAATCAAATGTTAGCAATTTTCTCCAAGGAAACTCTTGTAGGGGAACTATAAGACCTCTGCCCGACCAAGTTTTTGTACCTACATGATGGATATATAATTGGCTCAAAGAAATAGCAGGGATAAGGTGGAAATAATTTAATTCGACAATAATAGGAATAGAGAGGTGGCTCATCACATTCATAAAGTTGTAACTGCCTTCAATGTAGCATGTGCAAGGAATGCATAAAAGGAAATAATGCTCTTGTGAGATGAGTCACCTTTCCATCCCATCCTCTGTTAAATTGAATCATGTGCACCTCATGCCAACTTGTTTTGTGAGTTGAATATTTGTCCGTCATATGGGGATGCATGCCTCAATTGTGTGGAGGCCATACAAAAACCTTTGGGTACTTGAATTTTGTAGATCGTACTTAATGTAAACCTATTAGGTTTATTATTATGCTTGACCTCACAAAAGAATCAAGTGAGGCATGTAATAGAGGCATCAAGCTTCAAGAATTGACCTCAATGCCTCTTACGAGAGGCTTAAAGCACTCAAGCTCTTTAGCTAGTTTGTTGGGATGAAAATTGAAGGATATGAGGGTAGGTTTTGATCCATTTATGTGTGCATGGGCCATGATAAATTCTAACATAATATTTATTGGTCCAACCAAATTTTTGACCACAACTTTGTTTTATGACTTATAACTATATTTTGAGCTTGTTAAGGGTTCCTTCCATGGATATTTCCTTTCAATTCCACTTATCACTAGATAGTGTCATGAAGGTGATGTACTGGGTATTCATTTGACTTTGGTAAATTTTTCTATGGGGAATGTGGAAAATACCCATTAGATTTTTGTTTGTGGCACCTCTATCTTTTCATTTTGAGCTACAACACTCCACCTCAATTTTGGTTGAAACACTTTAGATGTTCACGACATTCACTACATAGATTGTTAGACTAGATTTCCTTCACATGTATTTATGGAATTGGTGTGTGTTGTAGTTTTGTTATGTTTTTTTCCGTTCTTGACTCCTTTTGTGACTCATTTTGTGCCAATTGTTTGCAGTTCTAACTTATATTGAATAAGTAATCCAATTCACAATTTTTTGTTACGATTTTTGTAGTCTTCAAAGAATTGAATATTGTATTTTCTAGGTATATATATGTAGTGATGTATATCGAAGTCTAAGTGCTTTCCTAGTTTAATTTCTCAAGAATATTGCTACAGTGAAAACTTCGTAGTAGAAAGGAAATCATTTTATCCAAAAGATCACTAGTGCAATAGTGATTATTGAGGAGATTGGTGGCATTGTTATGGGGACTGATCACTGATACTCCTCTAGAATTATTTAGTTTGCAGTAGAATAATATTTCCTAAATGGAATTTCAGAACTTAAAATTACCATAAGCCAATTTGTGGTCAAACACATTGAGTCAAAGAAACTCTGATAAATGTGTTTCCAAAGGGTGGATTAGAAAATCCCCTAGAAGGGGCTTTCATACCGATGCAATGAATTGTAGTTCAATAATGGGAAAATATCCAACACAAGAAGGAAAACACAGAGTGTATATATATATATATATATATATATATATATATATATATATATATATATATATATATATATATATATATATATATGTAATTGATAATGAATAAGTGAGTTGTACAATGAGGTTTGTGATTGTATACTTTATAAGCAGACTAGTGATGAAGGTGAAAGGTTGCACCCCTTGATTTAGTTAGCATTATTATTGTTACATAATTTATATGTATTATATTAATTACATAAAATATTTCCATATCTCACTGTAGCAGGCCAATTGTGTTAATGCTTTTGCCTCATGAGTCAGTTGGTTGAGCTTGTGGTGAGGCCTATCATTGCAACACAATGATTTTGCAGTGATTGGATTGGTGAAGTTCAAGGTGGCTTGCCAATTGATTTTGAAAATCAACTTGGATCACTATGAATCAAATAGCATTGAATATGCTCATGTTTTATCTACTTGCCAAATTCCTTAGAAAATCAACTTGGGATATAGGGACAAATTGTTGATATTGCTGCTAAGCTACTTATATGTATTTTTTTAATTAGATTAATTATTGGATAATTATTTTAAATGTGTGTTTATATCTATCATGCTACCTTTCTTGGGGTGATTACCTATTATTTAACTGTTGAGATACCTGACCTTGTGAGACATTATACTTGATAGCCTTAACACTTGGTTCTCAAAATTTGACTACTCACAAAAGCATGTTGGATGTCAGGAATCAACATTGTGCCATGTCATTAGGATCCAGAAGACAGATTAGTTTTTTATGTTCCTCATGGATGATGGCTATTATTAAATAATATTTAAATGGATACTATGCTTTTCTTTCATAAGATATTTTTTATTGGAGAAGACAATGTAATGTATTTTTTAATACCATAATGTATGCTAGAGATAATGTTATGTTTGAGTGGTTTAGCAATAGCAACATTGTTATGAAAAAGAAGAAATACATGACCTAATAACATAAGTTTTTGAGGTAACTCACAACCATTTTTTTTGGTTTTATGTGATATTATAGGGCTTGTATGTGTATTAGTATTTTGTCAGCTAAAGAATACATTCTTTCTATCTTCAAGAAAGAAAATGAAGAGAGAAGAAAAAAAACTTAATAGTGATTATGCTTTTCCTTGAGACTTTTTCACTTGGCAAGGAGTTTGATATTTTGTTTACATTTATATCTCAAAAATTCATATTAGCTCTAAAAATAGTTCGATACCATAAAAATTGCAAATTACAATTAACTATTTTGGTGGAAAATTTCTCTTAGCCATCTATTTTGTTAATCTTGGTTCCTATTGACAATGAATTCTGAGAATGATTTGATTTTGCATGTTTATAAAGCTTAATTTGTTTTGTTTTTGGTTACTTAATACCTAGCTACACCTTTCAAACTAAGGAGGATAGTGTTGATCTGTATCCATTTTGTCAGGGGAGTTGCAAGTGTAAAGCTTGTTTGTGGCGATGAAGTCATCTTAAGGTAGTGAATTATTATTACATGCATGTCAATAAGCCAAAGTGAGAGTTTATTTGAGTTTTAGTATTTGTTTTGTACTTCTATCCATATGTGCACTCCCTGTTATTGACAAGGAAATTAATTGCTATTGTGCTTTCTAATTTTGGTTGGATTTTCCACTATAGGTCCGCATGAAGTAGCCAAGGAAAGTTGATATGGTTCATTATTCCCAGCACACAATTTGTATGCTTCTCGCTACGCTCATTAAATTTCAACAGGATCAAATTAGTGGAGGCAAGGATCTAGGGTAGGTCCGAGTCATATTTTTAAGATTAGATAATCAATATAGAATATAGGAAAACATTTAGATGAAGCTATCCATAAATGAAATCTCAAATTTAGTTATTGATCCCTTGAGGACCTTCCAACTAGAGGTTCTCTTCTTGAATCCAATTCATAGACAATAATGGGCCTCCTTAATTCGTTTTATTGTATGCATGCATGTTTGTAATATGTTGTTGTGTTTTGACATTCAACGTAGATAAGTTTAATTCCTTTTTCATGCTTTAAACAAGAAAATCAACAGAAAACCTAGAGAGTCCCAAGGTAAAAACTGCTTTAGGTGAATGCATTTACTGGTATTGTGTTTTCTTTCTATTTTTCTAGAATTCAAATGTCAAAGTTTATTATGGAAATGAGTTATGAGTTATTAGAAACATGTTCCTAGTGTTATGAATATACTTTATCTGATAAATTTTTCTCAATTTTATCATAGTGATAACTACAATACCTCAATGCAGATTTCCATAGAAGTTGCCCACATTGTTCATATGATATTTGTATTACTTGTTCTAGAGAGCTCCAAGAAGGCCATCATACTGGGGGTGATTTAATAGATTCATCCCAACAATAATACACAAATAAAGTTTACACCGAGTCAGAGAATAAGAAACAAAAAAAATAACAAGATGAAGCACAGGTTGATAACATCGGTTATAGTTTGTCAATAGTCACAAAACAAATATGATTAAACCATTTCCAGATTTCAATGTTAATAGTGATGGTTATGTTCCATGCCCACCCAAATAATGTGGTGGTTGTGTAACTAATTTGTTAGAGTTAACAAGCATGTTTGAATCAAATTGGTTTGCATAACTTAAGGAGATAGCACAAAAAATTGCCAGTAGTTGTGAATTTTCAGAGACATTAAGGGATTCCCAACCATGTTCTTTATGCTTAAATCCTAATTCTAAAGACAAGATTGAAATTTTTGATAATTTAAGGAGAACATAGAATAAGAAGGATAGCAGTGAAAATTACATGTATTGTCCAACTGTTTAGAATATGAAGTGTGAGAATCTTCAACATTTTCATAAACATTGGATTAGAGGTGAGCCTATTATTTTATTGAGTGTGTTCGATAATACATGAACGTTGAGTTGGGATCCAATGTTCAGGTGGCATGCCTTAGGGAGACTACTAAGGGAATGCTTAGGGAAGAGACAAAAACAATGAATGCTATTGATTGCTTGGATTAGTATATGGTTAGTATTTACCTTCAGTTCCTTTCAAATCAATTCTTTTGAAATTTATCAAAAAATAATATTATGAATTATAATATGTCAACATTTAACTTTAGTGATGTTTAGGTTTTCCTAAAATGTTTGATTTTGTATAGTTATTTCTTAATCTCTCATACATACCTCATTGCATTTTAGCCATATCTGGATCAAATTTTTGAGTTGACCTACTTGAGTGTGCATGATATTTATAGTGTATAATTAATAAACTCTGAAAAATTAAGTTCTTTATCTAAAATGTTGTCATGGAAGGAATTATTTTCATGTATCTCCTTGATTGTTTGCTAGCAAGCTTCTCCTCTTGCATACACTTAGGCCCCACCATCTACTTGTGAAGTCCATTTGTTTATAGTATATACACTTGAGCACTTAACAATGTAAACTTTGAAACGGGAATTGATAATGTTACATGTTTCGTAGAGATAGCAAAAATGTGACCCGATTTTGAAAATTGGTGATGTAGAACACACATTTTTTTTAGTGCATAGTTTTTGGCACTTTAAATTTTTTTATGTACATTGTGTTTTAGAATGGTAGTGATTTTCATGATGACTTAAAAAAATGGCAATTCTGCATCAGACCCTTTTTTTAAAAGACCTATTTTTTTACTTTAAATTTTCTAATGTATGAAATGTAAATAATTATTTTCTAAATTTAATAATTTTTGAAGTGGTCTTCTTCTTCATATTTTTTTGTTTTTATTTTAATTTTAATTTTTTGGTAGTGAGGTTCTTATTGTTTTACATATTTAAAAAAGAAGGTCAATATCTTGAATTTTCAATATTCTACATATTATACATCGTTATTTAATTTTTCAATCCACATGAAATGATTGTCTCTAAAAAACAATAATTTTTAACAATTGACATAAAAATAACCATTTTTAACATAAATATAACTAAAAGACTATACATTTTGATAATTTTTTGTAATTTTTTGCTAGAAATGGCATGTCAAAATCACAATTTTTATAGGAAAATTTTAACTAAAAATGGTTAAATAATAGTTTTTTTTTTAATGAATTTCATGTCAAAAAAAAATAATAATCACTATTTTTTTCAAAAATTAATTATTAACATAAAAATTAATGCGAAAATCACATAATACAAATATTGAATGCATAACAATCTTAATTGAGTGCTTATTCTTCTCATAAAATGTCAAAGTCAAAACATTACAAGTATAGCTAATTAATAGTTACAAAAAATGAGCTTGATGTCCAAGCATAACTTAAATTTAATCAACAATGTCACGTAATCCAAACTCTTCGTCCTCTAGAGTTTCATCATTGTCTTCTTTCACAATAGTTTCTGCTTCATTTTGCTCATTTTCCTCTTCTAATGGATCTTTGATGTCTACAAATCTCCCAATGTATGCCTTTCCAATCATTCTGTCTAATGGTGGTTCGGGTTCCTTTTCCTTTTTTGCCACATGTGATTAACTAAAGTCCCCTTTCTTCAACCCAATTTCTTGCATTGCATTTGGAAGAAATTGAAGAGCATTAATTCTTTGCTGAATAAAATTGCATTGTATTGGATATTTTTCTATGACAATGAAATTTATTCCTTTTTGAAGGCAACATGCTAGTGTTGTACCTAATTATCAAGCATAAAAGAAATAATGAAGTAAATTAGTACAATGACATATAAATTAAGAAATAACATATTGAAATTCAATTCCATATAATAAAACTTACCTGAGCTAGAAAATAAATCCAGAAACCAATATCCTTCATTTGAACATATGTCTATAAGATAGTTAATCAATAGCTATGGTTTTGATAAATGTTAGCTATCTCTCCTTTTGGTTCTTTGTCTTCATATGTTAGTTTTCTCACAACAACATCATCACTCAGTATTTGGCTATGACTCTTTCCATTTACCCGATTAAAAATCATAGACATATAGCTATCATCTTTTGCCCAACTATCAATATGGATGAACTCACAATCATTTATAAATAGCTAATCTTCACGGTTAAGAAGATTTGACTTTTGCCTATAACATGAAATAGTAAAAGTTTAATTAACTTATACATAAATGAATTTTTTAACATTGATCAAATATACATTTTAATCATCTTACAATATAAGTTTCATTCTTGAATTTGTTTTCCCATTGAAACTTGACAATAACAATAACCATGGCGGTCCAATGGCCCGTGGGGGTGGGGTGGAGGGCAGGGCGATTCTCGGAATCACCCTGCCACCCTCGCGGGACATTAGGTCACCGGGGTGGGGCGAAGGGTAGGGTGATTCTCGGAATCACACCGCCACCCCCGCGGGCCTTTAGGCCACTGGGGTGGGGAGGAGGGAGGGGTGATTCCCGGAATCACCCCGCCACCCTCGCGGGCCATTGGGCCACTGGTGTAACACCCTGTGGCTGGTGAGTCACCCGGGCACGCCCACCGATCGACAGAAGTAGCGCGCGCGAAGGAAAGGCGACCAAGGGCGAGACAGACTTGTGGGCGAGTTGGTTGCCTTGTTTATATGCGGGCCGGTTGGACGAGCCACCCGCGGGCCGACTGCACGAGTTGGTGAAAACATGCGAGATGTGGTGGGGCGGTTCCGTGTGATGGGCAGGCCGACCAACACATATGACGAGTTTTGCAACGAAGGCAGGTCGGTTGGAGGTAGAATGGAGGGTCGGCCGGGTGGCACGATCCCCGCTGCCCACCGTATATATATGGAGGGTGAGACTTGGTGAAGTCAACACATTCAGACATCGCTCATCAAACAAGAGGTGTGAAGGAGGTGTATCGGAGTTGCAGCAAGGCATAGGTTATGTGCCCACTCGCTGGGCAGGGCTACACGGAACTATGCACGAGTTTGGTGATCGGTTGTGGCACGGGTGGAGGGTGCATGAAGGCACCCGCCCGTCGTTCGATTGTGGACATGGGTGGAGGGCTGCACGAAAGTGCTCGCCTGTTAGTTATATGTGTGGGTGGAGGGTTGCACGAAGGTGCCCGCCCACTAGTTGGTGATCGACTCAGGTGAGAGTTCGGGTGGAGGGTTGCATGAAGGCGCGCCCGCATGACTCATTCAAGGAGTTTGGTTGGTTGAAACGATGAAGTGTGGGTGTGACCACCATGCAAGGTGTGCACGAGGTGGGCACTCGACATGGGTAAAGCGCTGGTGGAGCTTTGCTCCTGGTCATTTGTAAATTCTCATATATATAATAAAATATTATTATTGCATATGAATGGTGTACTCTCTATTGTCTTATGAATGTTTATGATGATGTTATAATGTTAATGGATTCTGCACATTAATGTTGTTAATGAAAGATGATGAATGTTAGGCATAGTTTGCAAAGTAACTTAACAATGGAACATGTTAACTACTTAGGCGGTGCCGCACGGTTGCCAATTAACGAAAAAAGAATTGGGGGCGTGATAGCCAGGGTGGGGTGGAGGGCGGGGTGATTCTTGGAATCACCCTACCACCCCCGCGAGCTGCTAAGCCGGCGGGTGGGGTGGAGGGTGGGGTGATTCCTGGAATCACCCCACCACTCTCGCAGGCCATTGGGCCGAAGGCGTGGGAAGGAGGGCGGGGTGATTCCTGGAATCACTGTGCCACCCCCACGAGTTTTTGGGCTGCCAGGGTGGGGTGGAGAGCAGGGTGATTCCCTGAATCACCCCACTACCCCTGCGGGCCATAGTGAATCACCCCGCTACTCCCGTGAGCCGTTGGGTTGCCTGGATGGGGTGGAGGGTGGGGTGATTCCCAAAATCACCCCACCACCCCTACGGGCCGTTGGGCCATCGGAGTGGGGTGGAGGGTGGGGCGATTGCTGGAATCACCCCATCACCCCCGTGGGCTGTTGGGTCATCAGGGTGGGGTAAAGGGTAGGGTAATTCCTGGAATCAATCGGCCACCCCCGTGGGCTATTGGGTTGCCAGAGTGGGGCAGAGCACAGGATGATTCCCGGAATCACCCTGCCACCCCTGCGGAAGATTGGACCGCCAGTGTCATGCCCCCAATTCTTTTTTCCTTAAATTGCCTGGGTGCGGCACCGCCTAAGTTACCAACTCTTTCCATAGTTAGATTAATTTTACGAACTACACCTTCAACAATTCATAATAACCATGAATTAACATTATGAATGTGCGAAATCCATTAATAATACATGAACAACAATAATAACCCAACAATATGCAAGAGGAAATCTTCTTTTATTATATATGAAGAAATATTACAATGACTGGGAGTGAAGCTCCACCAGCGTTCATAAACGAGGTTGGGCGCCTGCCCGTGCAAGAGCGCACGGTGGTCACACCTCAACACTTCGCCAAAATACAATACAACAACACATAATCTTATGCCCAAATGGGTGGGTGCGCCCGTGCACACCCGCGCCCCTCTACAACCAAGACCGTGTACCAAGTTTGGCGGGCAAGCGCCTCACTACGCTCTCCACCCGCGCCCCAACTGCGCTGCACGATGTGCCTTGCCTTGCCCGACTCGGCGGGCGCATCCACACTTCTTTGCTGCAGCTCTAAGTGCACCTTCGCACTACCTCTTATGCGAGGAGATGATGCGAAGTGCGATGATCCAAATGAACGCATAACTCCCTATGTTTATACGCCTCTCAACGTGTGGCGACCATCAATTGGCCGACCCTCCAAACACCCAGACAGCGCTCCCAAACGACATGTAAAATGCTCCTCCATGAGTTAGCCCATCCATCGTTTCACATGCCCAGTTGCCATATAAATAGGGCGCCAATTTGCCCGTGCGTTATTTCACAAGCGCGCCTCATTGTTGGTCACCCGTCACAACTGCCTTAGTTGTTTTTCCAAGTGCGGAGCACACGCGCCCGGTTATGCAACCGCAGGGTGTTACATCCTCCCCCACTGGAAATCATTATCACCCTCGACAATCCCGACTGCCTCAGAAGTTTCCTGTCATACTTCGCAATCTTCTTTTTCCATCTCTAAAGTGAGTCCTCCGATTCCCAGCTTTCTTCCTCCGGTGCATTCTTCCATCTGACAAGAAATTCCCGCTTCATGTGGCAACCAATCCCTGTAGTTCTGAAGCTCAAAATCTTCTCCAACTCCAATCCTGGCTTGTCCACAATCCCGGCTGGTCCTCTCAGTGGTTCAGCTCTCTCTGGATGGTCTGAATCAAGTCTGCATCTCCTCAATTGACTCACATGAAAAACTAGATGCTTCATGTGCATATGGTGCGGAAGCTCTAGCTCATAAGCAACTTCCCCCACTCTCTTCTTTACTCGGAATGGTCCCTCATACTTCCGTCTCAGTTTGCTCGCAGTCCCCTTAGCTGGCTGAAACTGCTCCCCGGTAATCCTGAGAAACACCATATCTCCCACACTGAAGTGCGCATCCCATCTTCCTCGATTAGCATATTTCTTCATCCTCCTTGCAGCTTTGTGCAAGCGCAACCGTGCCAACTCCAAGGTCTCATCCCAAGCCTTCATGAACTTCTTCGCATGAGGACTCCTCAAAAAACCTCCTGTCACTACGGTATGCGGTGCAACCAGCATCTGTCCATTCACCAACTCAAATGGACTATACCTCATCGCAGAACTCTTTTGAATATTGTAGCTAAACTGAGCAATATCCAAGAGCTCAGGAAAATTCTTCTGATCAGCCGTCACATAATGTTGTAAGTAGTCCTCCAGCAATGCGTTGATCCTCTCGGTCTGCCCATCTGTCTACGAATGGTAACTCGAACTCATCAACAAATCTGTCCCGAATAGCTTGAACAATGTGGTCCACAATTTGCCTGTAAAACGCAGATCTCTATCCGACACGATGCTTAATGGCATCCCCCAATACTTCACTATGTTCTTAAAGAACAACTCCACAGTCTACTCGGCTCCACACGATATATTTGTTGGAACAAAGACAACATACTTGGAAAAATGATCAACCACGACCATAATCCCATTATACCCCTGAACCTGTGGCAACTGAGTGATGAAGTCCATCGAGACACTCATCCATGGTCTCTTAGGAATCGGTAAAGGCTGCAACAGTCCTCCTTGCCTCTGAGTATCCGATTTGTCCTGCTGACAAATGATGCATGTATGTACATACTCCTCTACATCCTCTCGCATCTTCTCCCAAAAGAATCCTCTCTCCAACAATGCCAAAGAATGACGCATCCTTGGGTGGCCAGCCCATGGCGAGTCGTGGCACTCCTTCAAAAGGTGCCTCCTGAGTCCAGATGACTTTGGAACATAGAGTCGGTTTCCAAAGAACAAAAACCCGTCTCATAGAAAGAACTTTCGTGTCTTCCCCTCCTTTATCTGCTTCACTATATTTTGTGCCAAAGTATCGGTTTCAACACTTTCCTTGATCTTCTTCTACATCTCTTCTAACATCTGAACTCGACTCCTACTCCCAGCTTCCCGGTCTTCTCCCTCCAATGCTGCAAGTTGTCCCTTCCTGCTAAGGGCATCTGCTACCACATTGTGCCTTCCCGGTCTATACTCGATAGTCATGTCGAATTCTGCCAAGAAGTCCTGCCAACGAGCTTGCTTCGCAGAAAGCTTCGGTTGTGATGAAAAATAACTTGCTACAACGTTGTCAGTCTTGACAACAAATGGCTTCCCAATTAGGTAATGCCTCCACACATGAAGACAGTGAATGATCGCAGTCATCTCCTTCTCATGGACCGGATACCTCCGTTCTCTATCCTGCAACTTCCGACTCTCGTACGCCACCGGATGCCCATCCTGCAGAAGAACCCCTCCTATGGAAAAATCCGAAGCATCAGTGTGTACCTCAAATGGTCGCTCGAAGTTTGGCAACTTCAGTATCAGTGCTGTAACCATCCTCTTCTTCAAATCATCAAATGCTTCTTGACATTTGCTCGTCCAACTCCACCTCTTGTCTTTCTTCAATAGGTTTGTCAGTGCCAATGTCACCTTGGAGTACCCCTCTACAAACTTCCGTTGGTAGTTAGTCATGCCCAAAAACACCCTCATCTCATGGACATTCTTCGGTTCAACCTAGTCCTCAAACACCTTCACTCTGCTCGGCTCCATCCGTATGTACCCTTGACCAACAATATGCCCAAGGAACAGAATCTCGGTCTGAGTGAACACACACTTAGACTTCTTCAAGAACAACTGATTTTCCCTCAGTGTCTCTAACACCATCGCCAAGTGCTTCTTATGATCCTCCATGTTGTCACTGAACACCACTATATCGTCCAAGTACACTACTATGAACGAATCCAAGTATGGTCGTAGGACATCATTCATCAAAGTGCAAAACGTAGCAGGAGCGTTACACAACCCGAATGGCATAACAAGGAACTCAAAGCTACCATACCTTGTTACTATCACGGTCTTCTTCTCGTCTCCTTCAGCTATCCGCACCTGATAATACCGATGCCTCAAGTCCAGCTTGGAAAACAGTCGGGCTTTCGCAAGCTTGTCAAAGCAATTAGCAGCCAATGGCAAAGGATACCTGTTCCTTACCGTTTGCTTGTTTAATGCACGGTAATCACAGCACATCCATAGCTCATTCGAATCCTTCTTCGGCTAGAATAATACCGGAGCTCCATAAGGGGACCTTGAAGGTCTAATGAAACCTGCATCAGCTAACTCCTTTAACTGTCATTTCAACTCTTCCAACTCAGGTCCTGACAACCGATAAGGTGCTTTAGCTGGGGGTTGCTTTCCTGGCTCAAGCTCAATGCTATGGTCCACTGCACGCCTTGGTGGAAGCTTCTTTGTTAGCTCATCAGGCATCAAATCTGCATTTTTCATCAGCACCTCAGAAATCTCGACTAGAACAGGCGTCCCCACTCCATCACCTTCGACATCCTTGAACATCACCGCATATGTCTCCATATCTGAATCGTTCATAGCCTTCTCCAAACTTAGTGCAGAAACATGCTGCACCTTAACTTCCCCCCTTTTCATATGATTGGGCAAAGTACGAGTTTGTGACTGTCCAACCAGCACCACCTCATAACATAATGGGACAACAATAGCCTTGTTGCCCTTCAAGAAATCCTGTCCGAGTATCATATCAAAGTTGTTCATCTCCATCACTGTGAAGTCCAATTGACCTTTCCAGTCTTTTATCTGCACAGGTACTTTGTGTACCAAACCCACCACTTTAGCTCTAGAGTTCACTACCTTGACTTCCACATTCGATGGGAAGATCATCAGTCCAACCTCTTTTTCCAACCGTGTCGTCATGAAGTTATGAGTGGCCCCTGTGTCCACCAGAGCTTGAATGGTCTTGCCATGAACCATCAAATCTACGAAACCCGGACTGTTCATCCACGATTCCTCCATAACTTTTCCCTGCATACATGTCTGTTCTCTGCGTTCATCATCAAGCAACGGCTTCACTCCCTATGAACTTGCTCTGATACCAACTGTCATGCCCCCCAATTCTTTTTTCCTTAAATTGACCGGGTGCGGCACTGCCTAAGTTACCAACTCTTTCCATAGTTAGATTAACTTTACGAACTACACCTTCAACAATTCATAATAACCATGAATTAACATTATTAATGTGCGGAATCCATTAATAATACATGAAAAGCAATAATAACCCAACAATATGCAAGAGGAAATCTTCTTTTATTATATATGAAGAAATATTACAATGACCGGGAGCGAAGCTCCACCAGCATTCATAAACGAGGTTGGGTGGTTGCTCGTGCAAGAGCGCACGGCAGTCACACCTCAACACTTCACCAAAATACAATACAACAACACACGATCTTATGCCCAAATGGGCGGGCGCGCCCGTGCACACCCGCGCCCCTCTACAACCGAGACCATATACCAAGTTTGGCGGGTGGGCACCTCACTACGCCCTCCACCCGTGCCCCAACCGCGCTGCACGACGTGCCTTGCCTTGCCCGACTCGGCAGGCGCATCCACACTTCTTTGCTGCAGCTCTAAGTGCACCTTCGCACTACCTCTTATGCGAGGAGATGATGCGAAGTGCGATGATCCAAATGAACGCATAACTCCCTATGTTTATACGCCTCTCAACGTGTAGCGACCATCAACTGGCCGACCCTCCAAATGCCCAACTAGCACGCCCAAACGACATGTAAAATGCTCCCCCATGAGTCGGCCCATCCATCATTTCATACGCCCAGCTGCCATATAAATAGGGCGCCAATCTGCCCACGTGTTATTTCACAAGCGCGCCTCATCGTTGGTTGCCTGTCGCAATTGCCTTAGTCATTTTTCCAAGTGCGGAGCACGCGCGCCCAGTTATGAAACTGCAAGGCGTTACAGCCAGGGTGGGGTGGAGGGCACGGTGATTCTCAGAATCACCCTACCACCCTCGCAAGTCGTTCAGCCGCCGGGGTGGGGTAGAGGGTGGGATGATTCCCGGAATCACCCTGCTACTCCCGTGAGCCATTGGGCGCTAGGGTGGGGTGGAGGGTGGGGTGATTCCCGGAATCACCCTGCCACCACCGTAGGGTGTTGGACCATTGGAGTGGGATGGAGGGCGAGGTGATTCCTGGAATCACTCTACAACCCCCGTGAGCTGTTGGGCTGCCGGGGTGGGGCAGAGAGTGAGGTAATTCCCAGAATCACCATGCCACCCCCAGATGTCGTTGGGCCACTGGGGTAGGGCGGAGGGCGGGGTGAATCACCCCATCACCCGTGCGAGCTGTTGGGCCACCAAGGTGGGGCGTAGGGTGGGGTGATTCTAGGAAACACCCTGCCACGTGTGGTAGAGGGCAGGTTGATTCCCGGAATCACCCAACTACCCCCACCAGCCGTTCAGCCACTAAGATGGGCCTGAGGGCGGGGTGATTCACGGAATCACTCTGCCACCCCCATGGGTCGTTGGGCCACTAGGGTGGGGTGAAGGGCGGGGTGATTCTTGGAATCATCCCACCACTCCCATGAGTTGTACGGTCGCCAGGGTGTGGTGGAGGTTGTGGTGATTCCCAGAATCACTTCGTCACCCCCACAGGCCATTGGGTTGTCAGAGTGGGGCAGAGGGCGGGGAGATTCCCAGAATCACCCCGCCACTCTTGTAGGCCATTGGGCCGTCGGGGTGGGTCAGAGGGCGGGGTGATTCTTGGAATCACCCCGCCACCCCTGTGGGCAGTTGCGCCGCTAACGTGGGGTGGAGGGCAGGGTGATTCCCAAAATCACCCCACCACCCTCGTTAGCTATTGGGCTACCGGGGTGGGGCGGACGGGGGGTGTGTGATTCTCGGAATCACCCCACCACCCTTGTAGGTCGTTGGGCCGCCAAGGTGGGGTGGAGGGCAGTGTGATTCTTGGAATCACCCCGCCACCCCCGCGCATCATTGGGCTGCTAGGTTGGGCAGCGTCTACCCCACCCCAATAGCAAAACGGCCCACAGTGGTGGCAGGGTGATTTCAGGAATCACCTCGCCTCCCCCAGCCTTCGCCCCACCCTCGCAACCCAACGACTTATGAGAGTGGTGGGGTGATTCTGGGCAATCACCACGCGACCATCAGCCTCTGCCACACCCTAGCGACCCAACGAACTGTGGGGGTAGTGGGGTGCTTCCTAGAATCACCCCACCACCCCTACGGGCTGTTGAATCGTCAAGGTGGGGCGGAGGGATGCGGATAACCTCTGTCCCAATTCTACAGCCCAACAACCCATGGGAGTAATTCCTGCCATCACCCCACCACCCTTACGGGCCTTTGAGCCACTCGGGTGGGGCAGAGGCTGTTGAGGCAGGGTGATTCTTGGAATCACCCCGCCATGCCCGCGAGCTGTTGGGCCGCTGGGGTGGGCCGAAGGCTGGGCGAGGTGGCGTGATTCCCAGAATCATCCCGCCACACCCACAGGCCATTAGGTTGCTGGGGTCTGCAGCCGTTGCCCCACCTCAACAGCCCATCGGCCTGCGGGGGTGGCAGGGTGATTCTCGAAATCGCCCCACCACCCTTGCAAGCCATTGGGTCGCTGGGGTGGCGTAGAGGCTGTCCGTAGCCCTCCGCCCCACCCTAGTGACCCAATGGCCCACGGGGGTGGCTGGTTGATTCCCGGAATCGTCCCACCACCCTCGCAGGCCATTAGGCCCCTAGGGTGGGGTACAGACTATCTGCTACCTCCGCCCCACCCTGGAGGCCCAACGACTTTCAGGGGTGGGGTGGAGGTTGTCTGCAACCCTCCGCCCCACCCCAGTGGCACAACAGCTCTCAAGGGTGGCGCGGTGATTCCCAGAATCACCCCGCCACCCCTGCGGGCCATTGGGTTGATGCGTTGGGGCAAAGGCGGGGTGATTCCCAGAATCACCTAGCCACCCCTGCGGGTTGTTGGGCGACCAGGATGGGGCAGAGGCGAGGTTATTTCCAGAATCATCCCACTGCAGATAGCCTTTGCCCCACCCCTCCACCCCTGCGAGCCATTGGGCTGCCGAGGTGGGGAGGAGGGTGGGGTATTTCGCAGAATCAACTCGCAACCCCATGGTCCGTTGGGCCGCAGGGGTGGGGTGGAGGGAGGGTGGATTCTTGGAATCACCGTTCCACCCCCACAGGCCATTGGGCTGCCAGGGTGGGGAGGAGGGTGGGGTGATTCCCGAAATCACACTGAGGTGGGGCAGAGGGCATGGTGATTCCCAGAATCACCCCTCCAACCCCGCGATCTGTTGGGTCGCCCCAGCAGGGTAGAAGGTGGGGTGATTCCCGGAATCATCTCGCGACCCCCGTGAGCCATTGGGCCACTGAGGTGGGGCAGAGGGCGGGGTGATTCTCAGTATCAACCCACCACCCCCATGAGCCGTTGGGCAGCCCAGGTGGGGCAGAGGGTAGGGTGATTCTCGGAATCACCCCGCCAACCACTAGGGTCTTTGGGATGAAGGGGTGGGGAGGAGGGTAGGGTGATTCTCAGAATCACCCCACCACCCCTATGGGCCATTGGGATGCTGGGGTGTTGCAGAGGGCAGAGTGATTTGTGGAATCACCCGACCACCTCTGCGGGCTGTCGGGGCTGCCAGGGTGGGGCAAAGGGCAGGGTGATTCCCGCAATCACAATGCCACCACCATGCGTCATTTGGCTGTCGGGGTGGTGCAGAGGGTGGTGTGATCCATGGAATCACCCCACCACCCCCACGGGCCGTTGGGTCGTCGGGCTGGAGCAGAGGATGGGGTGATTCCCAGAATCACTAGGACACTCCCGCGACCCATTTGGCCGCTAGGGTTGGGCAGAGGTTAGGTTGATTCTCAGAATCACTCCATCCCCCCTTGCGAGTCGTTGGGCCGTCGGGGTGGGGTAGAGGGCAAGGTGATTCCTGGAATCACCCTGCCAACCCCGCCGGCCATTGGGCTGCTAGGATGGGGCTGTAGAGCCTCTAACTTGCACCTCATCATCCATTATTACCTACAGTTTTTCCTCACTTATCTCTCTCTTTTGCCTCATTTTCATTGTAAACCTACCCAGATCATTACATTAGATGTCTTTAAGCATGATCAAGTGAATTTTGCTAATGTGTGACTGTTTTGTTTAGATTTGGACATATTTACAGAGATTCCGCAGCTGTCTGGCAATTCCGCAGCCATTCAGCGATTCCGCAGCCATCTGGTGATTCCGCAGCCTTTTTGTTGTTTGATATGCTCCACGTGTCTTCTCAAGGAACGAGCCACATGGGCATGTTGGGTTGGATGTACACATGGATCGTATGCTATTGGTTGAGCCAAACCAGTCACGTATGCCCTTGGTCAACGCAGGTACTCCCTCGGTCAAACGGTCAAGTTCTAAACGGTGGCATGAGAGCCGTGAACAGTTGGGACACGGAACTGTAGCTGGCACCTCCTTCATGCCACGAGGACAGCTAAAGACAGAATCCAAGCATAGATTTGTCTCCCATGATGACCGTTTCCCTCAAAAGTGCACGGGGTTGCCTACGTGTTTGCTGCACAAGTTAATTAGCTAAGACTGCGTGTTGCTGCGCAGTTAATCAGTTAGGCTGTAGTTGCTTAGTTCACGCAGAGAGTAGTTGCCTCTGCGCTTATAAATAAAGCGTGTGCCAACGCTTGTAGAGTAGCTTTTGGATTATTGTAATTGCTGCACTGATTTTGTATAAAAACTCTGTTTTAAGAAGGCTGTTCCTACAGCACTTTTCACTATATTTTTGACATGTTGTTTTTATAAAAGAAGACTGTTCTGTTCACCTTTTAGTAGCTGATCTTTCAAGTTGGCTGCGTGGATGGAGGGCCCCCATCTGTGATAGCCCGTGTACATAGTGTTTGGTTTCATTTTCATGCTTTCAACAATCTTTATTTCTTTTATCATGTATAATAGCATACCATTTGATTTCATGACATTTCATTTCCAGCCTTTATTTTAAACTGATCAATATTGTTCTTTTGCAGGTTTTTAACCCGGGATTGTTTTTGTCTTTGTGTATTTGCTTTATATCTGATGGTATTTTCAGTTGACAGATTCAAAGTTGTTGCCTTTACCTTATTTTCATAGCTGATTTCTAGTTTAGTTTCTCAAAGTTGTCTGCTAACATATTGATGGTCTCTTTATCATAAATTGTTCATCTTTTAGAGATCAGAATACTAATAAATTATAGTTGGCTTTGAGTACTTTTTAGACTAATCTTTAACTACTTTCTAATTGTGCTTTACATAGTACCATATGTTGGAAGCAGAGAGTTAGGAAGAGCTGAACATTATAACTAGTCTTTAAAGTAGATTTTTCTCATTTTTGATCACTTTTTAAACTCATCTCTAGCTACTTCCTAATCGTGTTTTACATAGTACCATATGTTAGAAGCAGAGAGTTAGGAAGAGATAAACATTATCATTGGTTTTTAAAGTGATTTTTATTTGCAGCAGCATGAATGGTGTCTAGTGCCATTAGAAAGTGGTTCTTTGCTTTCAGTTCATTTCAAGTTATTTATTTCCTTTAAAGTTTCTCCTTTGCAAATTCAGCAGGTAGTTAGAAACCACCAACAACACACACTCACTCATCTGTTTATAAAAACTCCATTCCATCTTAGGAAGATAAATTGACCACAAACAACGCCCCCAAACGACAAAAAGACTCTAAGAGGTTGCTTAAGTACATATAGTACACCTTCACTTCATCAGCTTACGAGCCCCGGGTTGACAATTAATGACATCAATTTAGGAACACTAAATTGACTAAACATTTTGGCACCGTTGCCGGGGAAGTGAAATTAAGTAGCCATATTCTTAGAAAAAAAAAACATAAAAATTTCAAGGAAAGAAGTCGATAACCTATCAAAGTATGCTCTCCTCTTGCACTTCAAGGTGATCTGGAGGATCAGAAAAGAGAAAGTTATTGATTTGGTAGTTTCTTGAGTATGCTCTCTTCTTGCACCTAGAGTGAACTGGAAGATCAGAAAAAGAACTATTAACTTGACTTGAAGAAAATAATAAAAAATGACATGCATAGAGCTAGAGATTCTAGGGGAAGGTTTTTAGCTAGAGCTCGAAGTTCAATTTTTACAAGTCCATCTGCTTCAAGGGATAGACAAGAGACACCTCCCTTATCTCCAACCGACACTCCTAGTCCTAGAATTCCTGGAATTCAAGAGCCAAGAGTTGACTCTCCTACACCTTCTATTGAATTTGAACCAGGAAGAGATTCTTCTCTTTCTCCTACAGAAAGACCAATTGTAATTGAGGAAGTGGAATCATCTGAAGAAGAAGGAGAAATCTCTTCTCATTCACCTTTTGTAGAGGAACCAGAAGATTTTGAAATCCCTAGGAGAACCATCATGGCAGAGGAAGAAGGAGGTGGTAGAGGTAGAGGTAGAGGAGGAGGAGGAAACAACAACAACAATAATGGAGGTAGAGGTCCCCTTGGAGGAGGAAATAGAGATGGGGATAATTCATTTGGGTTTCCCATTGTTAATGAGGATTCCCGAGCCACTATGAAAAACATATCACCATCTGTCCTCCCAAATTTCCATGGGTTAAGGACTGAGGACCCTGAAACATTTTTATTTGAATTTGAAGTTGTGTGTCGAACTTATGACTATCTGGATGATACTCAGAAACTCAAATTGTTCCCCTCAACATTAAAAGATCAAGCTTTGAAATGGTTCATGGGGTTACTCACTCAATCCATTAGGTCTTGGGATGAAATGAAACAAACCTTTTTGGATAGGTATTTGGACTACTGTATGCCTACTAATCACAAGGACGAGGTATTTAAAATGATGCAAAGAGAAGATGAGAGCTTAGAAGATTTACTTGAAAGATTTCAATATAACTTTAAAAGAGCAAAAATGAGTAGCTTGGATGAAGAGACCTTAAAAGCCCTCTTATTAAAAGCCATTAGGGATGAATGGATAGATATCTTAAACATGATGGGGAAAGGGGATATTTCTCAACTTTCACTCAATGATATAGCAGAACTTTGTATCCATCTCTCAAGAGGCAAATCAAAAACTCAAAAAGGGCCTAGAGATCCTTCTCTCCTGAGAGCAAATAAATCTGCAACAGGATCAGTAAGTAGGGCTGAAATCGGCAATATGCTTGATGAATTCAAAACTGACATCTTAGGGAGTCTTAGTGAACAACTAGATACCCTTAAGATTCACAATAAACAAAAAGCAGAAGCTGAGGCTTTGGCCATTTTTTGCCCGAAATGTAGAAAGAAACATGCTTTAAGGGAATGTCCCTTGGACACACACGTTGTAGAAACATGTGTAATTTGCTCAGAAACTCATGAGACTAAGGATTGTCCTTCAATACCTGGCCTCAAAGCAGTCTTTCAAGAGGATCCAGATACACTTGAATCTCTCTGTTTTATTGCAAGGAGACCTTGGCAAGGGCAACAGAATCAAGGGTTTAACAACTCTATGAATTCTCAATCCCAACCAAATTGGAATCCTTGGCAACAACCTTGGCCTCAACCTCAAAATGCTTTTCAAGCATGGATGCAAAGCATGCAAAATCCTTATGGGAGATTTGCTCAATTCTATCAATATCCTCCATCATTTCAGAATCAGCAAGCTCCACAACTTCCAAATCAAGGTCAACAACTATCATTGCCATACCCTCAACAACAACAACCTCCTCCACAAAATCAAAATTCTCAACTCTCGCTTCAATCCCAACAGAAGTCAAATCAACTTCCCTCTCAGCCATTACCAAATCCAAATAATAGGAACCCTCAAAATGCTTACATGATGGAATGTCAACCATTCCCTACCTATATGGTTGTTCCTCTCAATGAAGTACAACTCAGATCAGGTAGAATCCTAGATCAACCTTCTACAAGTGTTCAACAACCAAGCATTTTTGAGGAAGAATCTCTCAAAGTCAATAAGGGTTCTGAAGTATCACTTCAAGACCAAAATATCCAAAAAGTAAAAGAAAAAGAATCAACCTCTACAACTCCCATAGTTGAGCAACCTACATCTTTAGCTACACCTCCTTTTCCTGAAAGGTTACAAATTGACAAAGGAGTGGAAAAGAAAATTTGGGTGCCTGACTATAGTTTTCTAGATGAATTGAAGAATGTCTGTATCAAGATCCCCTTGTTACAAGCCATTAAGGAAATTCCCATTCTAGCGAAGACAATAAAGGAGTTGAGTTTGAAGAAAACAGTAAAAAGAACCAGAGATACCAAAAGGATACACCTAGTTGGAAAAATTGCAGACATTATGATGGGTAAGATTACCATGCAAAAGTATGTGGATCCCGGTAGCCCTATTGTCAAAACTCATATTAATGGGGTTGAAATCCCAAATACTTTGATTGACTTAGGAGCCGCTATCAACATCATGAGTAGACAGACCATGGATCAGTTAAAGCTTCCTAACCTTCTCTTTACACCTACTTTACTGCAACTTGCAGATCGATCAATCATTAAACCTGATGGTGTATTGGAAGACATTTCAGTCTCTCTAGATTCTTGGGAATATCCAGTTGATTTTATGATTTTAACTCCCAAGAACAATCTAGGAGGACATCCTCTTATCTTAGGAAGACCTTGGCTAGCAACAGCTGATGCCTTCATCAGTTGTAGGTCTGGGGACATGTATATATCAGATGGTAATTCCACCAAGAAATTCAACTTGTATCCTCCAGCAAAGGCAATGACAGAAATAGGAGAAGAGGAGTGGGTCGATGATGAGGATACTATTCAACCTGTTCTAACCATCTCTGAGATTAGTGAAGACAGTCAAATTCTAAATACATTAGAAAATTTTGAAATACCTTTAGAATATGACTCTACACAGTTTTAGTTAGAAGCAGACATTGAATATCTCTCCTCTAGACAGATGTCTCTCTTCTCAATGGAAGAGTTTGGTAGTTCTACAGTTGAAATCCTTCCAGGAAAAACATTGAACATTAACAGAAACTTGGAAAGATCACAACAAGAAGAATTAACCAAACTTTTGCAAAAACATTCCACTGCCTTTGCATGGGAATACACTGACATGAAAGGAATCGATCCTAAGACTTGTATTCATCACATCTATATTGAAGAAAACAGCAGACCTATTAGGCAACCACAAAGAAGGATGAATCCAAACCTTAGGGAAATCGTGAAAGAAGAACTCCAGAAATTGCTCAAGGTAAACTTCATTTACCCCATTTCAGATAGCCAATGGGTTTCTCCCTTGGTTATAGTGCCCAAAAAGAATGGTAAATGGAGAGTTTGCATTGATTATCGAGAATTGAACAAGGTAACCTTAAAGGATCATTTCCCTCTACCTTTTATTGATCAGGTACTAGACACTTTAGCAGGTAAAAAGTATTTCTCATTCTTGGATGGTTTTAGTGGGTATAATCAAATTCAGGTAGCACCTGAAGATCAAGACAAAACCACATTTACTTGTCCTTGGGGAACTTTTGCCTACCAATTACTCCCTTTTGGATTGTGCAATGCACCCGCTACATTTCAAAGGGCTGTACTAGGAATCTTTTCAGATCTGATTCATGATTGTGTAGAGGTATACATGGACGATTTCACAGTTTATGGTAATACATTTGAAGAAGCTTTGGAAAATTTGGAAAAAGTACTGGTAAGATGTAAGGAAACAAATCTTTCTTTAAGTCATGAAAAGTGTTTTATGATGTTTACTGAAGGGATTGTTTTAGGACATCATATTTCAGGAGATGGGATTAAGGTTGATAGATCTAAAGTTGAAGTCATCTCTAAGTTACCTGTTCCAAATTGCCAGAAAGATGTTAGAAGTTTTCTTGGATTTACTGGATATTACAGAAGATTTATTGAAAACTTCACTAAGATAGCATCTCCTCTTTTCAAATTGCTTACCAAAGACTGTGAGTTCAAGTGGGATCCTGAGTGTCAATCTGCTTTTGAAGCTTTAAAAACTAGAATATCTGAAGCACCCATCTTAAGGGGGCCAAATTGGAAACTCCCTTTCCACATTTCTACTGATGCTTCAGATACAGCTCTAGGAGCTGTTTTGGGACAAAAGGATTTGATCCCTTATGCCATTTATTACACAAGTAAGAATTTGACTCCCACTGAGTTAAATTATACTGTTACAGAAAAAGAGTTCTTAGCTGTGGTACATGCGATCAATAAGTTTAGACACTACATAACCGGCTATGAAACCTTTGTCCATACTGATCACTCTGCCATAAGATATTTAATGAACAAACCTGTTACCAATGGTAGAGTTACAAGATGGCTTTTACTCTTACAAGAATTCAACATTACTGTGTTAGATAGACCTGGAAAGCAAAACACAGTAGCTGATTTCTTGTCTAGAATCCAAAACACTAATGAAGATTCTCCAGTAGAAGATAAGTTTCCAGATGAATACTTGTTTGCAGTGACTACCAAAACTCCTTGGTATGCAGATATGGCTAATTATCTAGTTACAGGGAAGCTTCCTCTACACTTATTTCTTAATGAGAAAAGGAAAATCATTCAGGAGAGTTCACATTTTTCTTGGATTTCTAATGAATTGTTCAAAACAGGGCCAGATTGTATAATCAGAAGGTGTGTTCGGGAAGATGAAATGCCTGACATCCTTAAGGCATGTCATGATGAACCATGCGGCGGGCACTTTGCTGACAAGAGGACAGCCTATAAAATCCTTTCTCTAGGATATTATTGGCCTTCTCTCTTTAAAGATGCAAAGCAGTATGTTAGAAGGTGTGACAGCTGCCAAAGAGTTGGGAAACCAACTCCTTCAAATGAAATGCCACTACAGCCTCAGGTATGCATCGAACCCTTTGAGAAATGGGCTCTAGATTTCATTGGACCAATTAATCCTCCATCAAAGCAAAAGAAGTATATACTGGTTTGTACTGATTATGTTACTAAGTGGGTAGAAGCGAAAGCATTGCCTTCTGCCACTGAAAATTCAGTTGTTCAATTTCTTTTCGAGGATATTTTCACTCGTTTTGGTGTCCCAAGGGAAATTGTGACAGATCAGGGCAGCCAATTTACATCTAAATTGATGGAGAAGCTGATGGAGGAATATAAGATCAAGCACAGAACATCTACTCCATACCATCCACAATCAAATGGCCAAGTGGAATCTACCAATAAAGTTCTTGAAGGCATTATCACCAAGACTGTTCATCTTCATAGAAGAGATTGGGCGGAAAGGCTTCCTGAAGCCTTATGGGCCTATAGAACTACATGGAAGAACACAACAGGACATTCCCCCTATGAACTTGTTTATGGGAAGGAAGTCCTGCTCCCCATTGAGTTCCAAATCAAGAACTTCAAGATGGCAGTCCAATTGGGAATGAGCCTCTCAGAAGCCCAAAAACACAGAATGGACCAGCTAAATGAGCTAGATGAAATAAGACAAGATGCAATTCTAAGGAACGACCTAGTTCAGCACCAAAGATCTAAATGGCATGATCGTCATATCAAAGAAAGAAAGTTTCAGAAAGGAGATTGGGCTCTATTGTTTGATTCAAAGTTTAAGGACTTCAAAGGAAAATTTCAAACTCATTGGCTTGGGCCATATGAGATTGATGAAGTCTTTAGCAATGGAGCAGTTTGAGTGAAAACTATTGATGAATTTCATACTCCTCTTATTGTGAATGGCCATCGCTTGAAGATCTACCAAAAGCCATTCTCAAAAGAAGAGTTTGTCAAGTTGTTTAAAGAAGATTCTGCAATCAGGTTGGTGGAGAAGGATTCTTCTCCTCCATCAGCCTAATCTTTAAAAAAAAAAAAAGTGTATAAGCCTGAAAACCAATCTCTGATTGGCAGTCTTATGCAGAAAACCTGAGGTGAAAATCAGGGCCACCTGACACCTCATGTTTTCCCAAAAAAAAAATCTCTCTCTTTCTTCCATCTCATTTCGCCATTTCATTCACTTCATTCATCCATCCATTACATTCCATTCCATCAATAAAGTCATTGTCAGATTTATTTTTACACAGCTAAAGTTGTTTTGTGCAGTCAGAAGGGTATCACTGCAGTTTCTGCAGCTGAGGAGCAATTCCGCAGCCATTTAGCAATTCCGTAGCTCTCTGCACCTGCACAAAAGAAACACAGTCTGTTTGAAAAAATTTACAGTTCAGAAGTCATCAACAATAAGTGGAAAAGAGTCATGCAACAACAATAAACCAATGAAGGGTTAGTGGAAAATGATCAAAAGCAATCCAAGCGCGGATATGAGGTATGATCTAAATCTTAAACCTATGGTTATCTCATTTTGCAAAGTTTCTGGGATATGTTTTTTGCTATTTAATGTAATGATTACCAGTCTTTCCCATCATGCGACCAAAAATCCACGTATTCCCCAAACTTATCAGTCCTGTTCATCACGATTTTGAAACTCCATTACGGCTGCTCCTCCATTAAGGTTTTTGTACCTAAGTGACGTAGACTACTGTACTACGTCTCTCTACGTCATAATCCCGCAGCCAAGTGTAAATTCATGACCGATACCTAAGTACCTAACCGTTTCTACCCATCATTTCATAACCCTCCTACGCTCGTATTATTCCATTCACGCTGTTTCATTTCCACAAGTTCCCTTATTCTGTTGTGCTCACTACGCTGCTACCTTAGTCATACTCTGTTTTACTCCTTCCTCTCTGCTAATTTTGATTACCAGTGAAAGTATGTTACGGCTGTTACATTAGAGCCGTAAATCTACTGTGTTAAGGCCACTGTTGAAGCCGTGTAACCTTCTTTTCCAAAAGTTTTAGAACAGAGCCGTAGAGCCAATGGGTAAACTCTTAAGGGCAGAACCAGAGGGTTCAAAATTTCTGGAGGGATATCCTCAAGTTAAAGAAGCATTACAGAAAGCAAACTGGCTCCAATGCATCCAGAAATTCAAGGTTACCACAACGAGGTTACGAAGGCCTTTGCACGGTCTTTTAAAGACAAAGACAATCAAGTGGAGGTAGGGGATCTAAAGTTTACAGTCACTGAGAGCAGCATAGCACAAGCCACTTCACTCCCACAAACTAGAGAAAGATGGTTTAAAAACCGGTCAGTACAAGATCAATAGTGGAAGCAAATTTTAAAGAATCCAGGTATGGATACCAGCATTTTTACAAAAGGGATTCTTGTTACTTATGTCAAGGAAGAATGGACAACTTTACTTTTATTAGTGCAAAAATTCTTTACTTGTGAGGGAAGGTTTGGAGTTTTATATATTTACCATGCCAAAGTCATGATGCATTTCTTAGGAGATGATATTAACCTTCCATATTTTCTACTCTCAAGTCTTAGAAAAATGTGTTCAATTATCCAAAGGAACCCAAGAAACATTGAGCCACATCTGTATCATCATGGTCTTGTTAAGATGCTAGTTGAAGAACAGTTGAAATCAAAAAGAGACACCTGGGAAATATTTCTTGTGAGAAACTACTTCGAAGAGGCAGGAGAAACCTCTGTGCCTAGGAAGAGTAGAAGGAAAAGAGAAGAGGTTACCCCTGAAACTGCTGTCCAAGAAGAAATTGTCCAGGACCTTGTTGAGGAAGAAAATGTTGTCTATCATTCTGAACATGAAATTGACCCTGAACCTGCTGTAGACATTGACCAAACAGCCCAAGGAATCATTACAGAAACCCTGCAAGAAATTGTACAAGAAGCTGCTCAAAAGAAAAAGGAGAGTAGGAAGAGACAAAAGAAAGATAAAGGCAAAGCTGTAGTCCAAGAAACTTACTTTACTCCTGAAAATTCCAGCGAAGAAGACACTCAGCCCTTAGCACAAAGAATGGCCAAACTCCATGAGACTGCCCTTTCCAAGAAGGTGGAAAAACAAAAGCAAAAGGCACAAAAAGAAAAACAGAGCATCACCACCGTGAGAAGGAGCAGAAGGATACAAGATAAAGTGGGGGCCACAAAGGGTAAAAAGTCACTCATCATTGACTTGAGCACACCTGAAAAGGTTGCTACAAGACTTGACTTTGAGAAAAGCCCTCTACACGCTGAGTATGTTGAGACTAGTCCTCCACGTGAGGAAAGTCCTTTTGAGCATGAACCTGAATATGAACATGGATCCGAATTTGAGTATGAGCCTAGTCCAAAGAAGTCACCAGAGGTTGACCCAGATCAGCAGAAAGTTTATAATTACCTGGAGACATTGGAACAAGAAGCTGCTGGTCCAAGCACTGTTCAACCTTTGGAGCAGCAAGTCCACTCACTCAAACAGGAAATTTTTGAGATTGAAGTTCTAAATCGCCATATCATACAAGAAAATGAAAAATTGAAGGAGCAAGCTAAAGTGGATAAGATGGTTCACGATAATACCATGTTACATCTGGGCCTGTGGCAAAGGAAAAACAAAAAGCTAAAGAAGAAATGCAGAAAGCTAAATAGAGCCTTGGTCAATCTAAAGTTTAGATGCTTGTTGAGGAAACCAAGAGTCAATGTGGCCACACAGAGGAAGAAGAGAAGACTAGATGTCTTAGCAGAGGCATCTCAGCAGGTGGATTAAACAGTGTTTTTGATTGCATGAGGACATGCAATGCCCTCGTAGTGGGGGTATGTAGAGCCTCTAACTTGCACCTCATCATCCATTATTACCTACAGTTTTTCCTCACTTATCTCTCTCTTTTGCCTCATTTTCATTGTAAACCTACCCAGATCATTACATTAGATGTCTTTAAGCATGATCAAGTGAACTTTGCTAATGTGTGACTGTTTTGTTTAGATTTTGACATATTTACAGAGATTCCGCAGCTGTCTGGCAATTCCGCAGCCATTCAGCGATTCCGCAGCCATCTGGTGATTCCGCAGCCTTTTTGTTGTTTGATATGCTCCACGTGTCTTCTCAAGGAACGAGCCACATGGGCATGTTGGGTTGGATGTACACATGGATCGTATGCTATTGGTTGAGCCAAACCAGTCACGTATGCCCTTGGTCAACGCAGGTACTCCCTCGGTCAAACGGTCAAGTTCTAAACGGTGGCATGAGAGCCGTGAACAGTTGGGACACGGAACTGTAGCTGGCACCTCCTTCATGCCACGAGGACAGCTAAAGACAGAATCCAAGCATATATTTGTCTCCCATGATGACCGTTTCCCTCAAAAGTGCACGGGGTTGCCTACGTGTTTGCTGCACAAGTTAATTAGCTAAGACTGCGTGTTGCTGCGCAGTTAATCAGTTAGGCTGTAGTTGCTTAGTTCACGCAGAGAGTAGTTGCCTCTGCGCTTATAAATAAAGCGTGTGCCAACGCTTGTAGAGTAGCTTTTGGATTATTGTAATTGCTGCACTGATTTTGTATAAAAACTCTGTTTTAAGAAGGCTGTTCCTACAACACTTTTCACTGTATTTTTGACATGCTGTTTTTATAAAATAAGACTGTTCTGTTCACCTTTTAGTAGCTGATCTTTCAAGTTGGCTGCGTGGATGGAGGGCCCCCATCTGTGATAGCCCGTGTACATAGTGTTTGGTTTCATTTTCATGCTTTCAGCAATCTTTATTTCTTTTATCATGTATAATAGCATACCATTTGATTTCATGACATTTCATTTCCAGCCTTTATTTTAAACTGATCAGTATTGTTCTTTTGCAGGTTTTTAACCCGGGATTGTTTTTGTCTTTGTGTATTTGCTTTATATCTGATGGTATTTTCAGTTGACAGATTCAAAGTTGCTGCCTTTACCTTATTTTCATAGCTGATTTCTAGTTTAGTTTCTCAAAGTTGTCTGCTAACATATTGATGGTCTCTTTATCATAAATTGTTCATATTTTAGAGATCAGAATACTAATAAATTATAGTTGGCTTTGAGTACTTTTTAGACTAATCTTTAACTACTTTCTAATCGTGCTTTACATAGTACCATATGTTGGAAGCAGAGAGTTAGGAAGAGCTGAACATTATAACTAGTCTTTAAAGTAGATTTTTCTCATTTTTGATCACTTTTTAAACTCATCTCTAGCTACTTCCTAATCGTGTTTTACATAGTACCATATGTTAGAAGCAGAGAGTTAGGAAGAGATAAACATTATCATTGGTTTTTAAAGTGATTTTTATTTGCAGCAGCATGAATGGTGTCTAGTGCCATTAGAAAGTGGTTCTTTGCTTTCAGTTCATTTCAAGTTATTTATTTCCTTTAAAGTTTCTCCTTTGCAAATTCAGCAGGTAGTTAGAAACCACCAACAACACACACTCACTCATCTGTTTATAAAAACTCCATTCCATCTTAGGAAGATAAATTGACCACAAACAACGCCCCCAAACGACAAAAAGACTCTAAGAGGTTGCTTAAGTACATATAGTACACCTTCACTTCATCAGCTTACGAGCCCCGGGTTGACAATTAATGACATCAATTTAGGAACACTAAATTGACTAAACAGGGGCAGAGGGCGAGATGATTCTCGGAATCACCCTTACACCCCTGTGAGGTGTTGGGCCACCTGTGTCACGCCCCTACACCTGCGGTAGTCTTTCAACCGCTTATAGCGAGGTGCGGCACCACCGAACACCTTCTTTTCACCAATACTTATGTTCGTGGACTACGCCTTAACATTCCATACTTAGTTTTATTTTTGTTACTAAGTATTATTAATGTGCCTTTATACCAATGAACACCCATACACATTCATTATCAACAGCATTATACAAGAGAAATGCACAACAGTATAAAGGGAGGGTTAACTCCCTGCAATATGAGTCTACCCGAATATCAATATATGTATAATTTTCCACTTTTACAAAGTATAGGCTAAGTCCTTGGGAAACCCCAAATTTATACTTAGCCAAATTTCCAACTTTGACAAACTCGGTTGCCCAGCTCGTCAGTACCTCCGCATGATCGCCACACGACTCACCAACCTGTTGTTCACCTCGTCGCACGTCTTCGCTGGTTCGCTCTTTGTTTGGTCACAAACGCCCAAACTGTGTACACCTGCCCACACGCAGTCCCACTCACCAACCTTTGACAAATGCCCAAATCGTGTGAGCAGCACGTAGTACCGCTTGCCCAAATCTACGACATCTGGTTCCAACCTTTGTTCATCTTCGTGCACACTTGCATGATGGGCGGGTGCTCATCCGAGCCACCAAGACACCCACGCCAAGACTTAGCACAAACGGGCGCCACACATTCACCGTGCACGCCTCACTCGACCACCGGCTGCACCTTTACCCGCACCTTCGCCCAACACCAAGTGCAGTGTTCTACCGTGTGACTAGCCCAAGGATGGGCGCATGAGAACTGCACCTTTTCCTTCTCCAAATGCGCACTAGAATCTGCGCACTATTCACTTGTGCGAAGTTGCAATGATCGAATGTGATGCTCAAATGCTCAAGCGTATCCCCAATATATATCCATCGCAAGTGTGGGTGGGGCTGCCCAGCCAACCACCCAACCTTCGTGCACACACCCCTTCGAACGCCCAAACTATATGTCGGCCTCCAACATTGTCGCCTAATGTTCCAAGGTGTATAAACTCCAATGCTCTCCCCATATGTGCGCATATGCCTCAAGAGAACGTCGCACTTTCATCGCAAGCCTGCTGCACAAGTGTCGTACAGTCTTCGTGCAGCCCAACTCGTCGCTCTCCTCGCACGCACCCATGTCGTGTGCGCCAACTTGCCGTGCACGCCCGCGCGCCCGTGCCCGGTTCGCGTGGCGCCCAACCACATGCGCATCCGAGGACCTTACATCCTCCTCCACCTGAAATCGTTGTCGTCCTCGACAACATATCATCCTAGTAGCCATCCACCAAGATCACCAATATCCATGATGTCAACTCCTCCACATACTGCAAACATCCCTGCAACATATGTAGAACTCCATCTCCACCATGTCTTGCCTCGGCAACCATCTGTCACCAAGATAACCATACCAAGGTATACACCTCATCGGTATGCCATACATCAGAGATCATCTCAATCCATGACCATCGATCACCCTGTCACAATCTCCACATGCTGCTCCCCATCATGGAAGACTGGCCCCTCCATCCAAGCTACATGCTCATTGCAACATCCTGTGTCGACCTCCTCATGTGTCATCATGTGAACTGCTGCCATGATACTCCAACACAATGCTAACACATCTTTGCACACTGCATGCCCCCATGTTTGAACTAGTTGGGTAGCTAGTCCAACTGTCACACTCAAACCATGAGAGTGAACATCCATATGCCATCATCAGTCATTTCTCATAACATCCTATCACATCCTCAACTCGATCAAGAATCCATCTCCATACAAGTGTAAGCCATGCTCAGGTCCATGAAGTAGCCCTCATCTCATCTGCAACATGCTGTCCATGATGTTTAGTGTCAATGTGCTACATGAAATCATCCACATCTATCCCAACATCATCTATATGTGTATCTCCTCAATATGAAGAGATCATCTCATCAATCTCCAACTCTCGGTGTGCCACATCCAGGTCCGTGAACCAACCCTCATCATATCTGCAATGTGCCATCCCTCAAGTCTTGTCATAGAAACAAGTATACACCTGCCTCATCTATCCATGTGCTGCCCATGATCATAGATCAATCAGCTTCCATGTGTCAAAAGTGGTTGAGTCTCGGCTCAACCCATGCCCAAGTGTTGCCATCAAGGCATCATCATCGTTGTAACTCCATTGCTCCAAAGTGTCCCCAAGTCCACTATATATGAAGTCCCCAAAAGTGACAACAATCCCATGTCATCATGAGCTCCATAAGTCATCCCCAACCAACATCCTAGCAAGCATACAAGTCTCGGCCCAAAGGTCTTTGCAAGATGCCTCAGCTCTCCATGTAGTAGGAATGCTCCATAGTCTGCTCACAAATCCATCCAAATCCACGGCCTTGTTGTACAAGAGTGCAAATCTCTCCATTGGCTCATAAGTAATAAGTCTCCATGTCACACTAGCAAATCCATCTGCACAACATCCCTGCCTTGGCACTCCTCATTGGATGCCCATAAGTGACACCTCTACAAGTGCTCCTGCACAATGTCCCTGCATAGGACTACCATGCTCCATGTCTCCAACCTGATGTCCATGACTAAGTTGCCCATGTAGTCCAACCAAGTAGACCCATCACAACAATCGGTCATCCCCATCCTAGTCTGCAATCTTCAGTCTAGTGAAATCGGTCACCCAACCATATCATCATCACATGAGTCTCTCCATCATAGCTCCCCCACTGAGGGTTCCACCAAGACTTGTTCTTGGTCTCGGCCATGAGAAGTCCACCCAAGCATCATCATCATACCTCAAGTGTGTGTGCCCTCTTCAATCTGTCCATGAGTCATGCCGGTCACTTAGCCAATTCTGCATGTGGCTAAAGCATGAGCCAATCCTCCACAATGATCATCATGTTCCTCCCTTGTCATGGGCCTTTGTACCTTCTACCATAAGGTCACAAACAACCGCAACAAGTCCTGCAACAGTCAACAATTCTTGCTTCTCCATACAAGGTCTCATCATAGTCATCCATGGTAAGATCCTCCCTAGCATCGGCAAACTGGCTTGGCCCTTCCCTGCATATGGTCCATCTACCAAATGCTCAAATGAAACAAAAGTATCAATAGTACTTACATCATCATCATGATGCTCCTCCATATGAGTATCCTCATCCACCCATGTCTGCAAACTGCACGATCCGGGTCCAACTTGATCAATCTCAATTTCATCCTCCATCGTTGTCACATCTACAACATCCTCGATCATCACAACTTCCTCTTCCTTGTTAGCACAATCTGCAACTTCACCTTGCTCCATTGTCCAACCAAGTTGAAGAAGTTCGACTTCAACATTCTTTTCCAAGACTTCAAGTTCCTTTCGAATCCAGGGATTCTCTTCTTTCATCCGCTTCAACCTGTATAAGGTAAGCAAGAGCTTCCCTTCGCATTCTTCCAAACCTGCCATGCCTTGTCGTTCAGCTTGGCCCAAGCACTAAGCTTCACCTCTACTAAACCTGCTTCACCATTCACCAGCTTCACCAGGTTCCCTGCAACCAAGAACCAGCCCTTGTTCCACTTGTATGTGAAACTAGCTTCCTTCACCTACAAGTACCTGCTTCCACTGTCATAAACTATCAAGTGCATCCACACCTGCACTTTGTCATGTACCAGCTCTGATACCAACTGTCATGCCCCTACACCTGCGGTAGTCTTTCAACTGCTTATAGCGAGGTGTGGCACCACCGACACTTTCTTTTCACCAATACTTATGTTCGTGGACTACGCCTTAACATTCCATACTTAGTTTTATTTTTGTTACCAAGTATTATTAATGTGCCTTTATACCAATGAACACCGATACACATTGTTGTGGGGAAAAGTATCCAACACGGAATGACCCTATCCCACTCTAGGGGTGATAGTTCCTTAGCAACAGCTGAAGCAAAGCTATCTAAAGTTACTTCTTTATGACATGCAAGAGATGAAAGGAAGAGATCCACTTACCGATGTCTTGCGCAAATGGTCGATCCATTCTCCTCTATTTGCCGCTTGCTCCCAGCTCCAAGTCTTCTCACGGGCCCAGCTACACGAGATCCTGCGAACAAGACAAGAAAAGGAAACTACAAGAAGCATGAATTCATAATTGATTCAAGGATTAGCATAAATCAAATACGCAAGTAAGACAATACACCATTGAAACACATGCGAATAGAAGAACCTCAAATGCTTTATTAATATAAGGAAGTAAGGTTCAGGCGGTGATACAACCGTAAGAGGTCCAATCCAGCATCACCTTCCCGACGGAAAGAAATCTCCTCTTCACCTCCCTCAAGTAATCACCCAATACTCACAACTGTAAACCAACAGCAATTCTTTGCACTAAATTCCCGCCTCCAGATCCCATGGGATGAGATCCTTATATAGAGTTTTGGAGTGAAGATAAGTCAGCTTGATGTGTGACTTGTTGTCCTCTTCAACTCCAGTTGTTCTTCAGTCCTTGAGTCCACTCGGAGTTTCTACCTTCCACTTGGAGTTTTAGAAGCTCTTAACTCATCATTAGGCGAATCTTCTGATCCAAGTGTCATTTTGGAAGCTTCTTGGGCACTGGCACATTGAGAAAAGATTCCTCCACATGTCAAAGTATGCCCAGCGCAGGTAGCCTTTGTTGCACTTGCTATGCAGCGCAGGTACACCATAGAGCTTTTGACATTCAGCGCAGATGCTTAGTGGAGCAGCTGCTTTGATCCAAAATTGACTTGTTTTTGAGTGTTTTTCAGTGGAGAACTGATCTGAAGTGCTGTGGTTTGCTGACCTTGTTCCTCTAGGGGTAGGAACAACATGTTTAGGGACTTTGGATCCCTTAGATTATTGACATTTCATGCTCTATGCTGTAAGGCACAAAAATGTCTATAACAGTTGCCCCCTAAAGTATGAGGTCATTTATCGGGTGAAATGCTTTATTAGGAGGATCCGAAGTTCATTCAATCGTCGGGAGGTGACCTGTAACAAAATACAATACAATACATTATCTTTTCATACTTTCTTTTCATGATCTAGCTGATGCGGGCATTTCCCATGCTCAGCTTTATAAATACATTTGCTGTACATAGACAGACGATCGTCTGATAATAGACTGATAATTCTCTGCTTTTAATTATCATCCTTTTAGTAGGATGATCATCTACTGCACATGTCTATGTTTTTTATCTCCTGAATATATATCGCAGCCCGGATGGATGAAACTAGATCCGGGGTCTTCAAACTTGTCCGATCTTCACTCTAGTACAAGTCGATCCATGTGAGAATTTCTTGAAGTCGAACATGGAAAGACATCGCTTGATTACCAGTCAATAATGTAAACTGTTAACAAGCGCAAGAGGAATCACCGATAATGATGATGACCCTCAAGGTACTGCAGCACAATTCACGTGGCGTGAATATAGGATCTGACGTCGAACACCACGCAGAGTCTCCTGGTCGAAGGTCATTAATGTATACCTATCGCCGGAAGTGAGAAACTTGCCATTGAGGCATGCAAGCTTCAAAGTACTGAGGGGGTGTTCCTAGATCAACTTCTTGGATAATGAGCTGATGTCAACAAGAAGTGATCCGTCAAAGGAGGGCCTTAATGAATCCCACATCAGTGACATGGAACGGAGCTAGTGATGATGGTGAAAATGATCTGTGAAATATGATTCAAGGTGGCGGTCATGGAAGGATGAAAGATGATGTATGGTAGTGGATGGGACCCGGTTGACACTTTCTGAATGACATCTCTTGAACATATAACGACACTGATGTGATGGATCGGTAGCATTACCCCATGTATGGATGGTATGGCGAGACCATGGTGAAGGGACCGGTGAATGATAATAACCCAACCCGATATTTACGGAGGCAAAAGTGTCATGTTCAAGAGAGACTTGCTACCATTAAGCTTTGAGGTTCTCCCAATTTTTCCCCAGTCATTTCTGACCAGTACCTCTTTATTTTTGTCAAGCTTGAGGAGGATAACATATGCTTGTTCTATAACCTGCCCTTCGGGCAAGCCCATCGCTATGTTTTAACGAGCCTAGCGATAGGGAAACTCGTTCTCGTCTAAAGACAAGTTTGTCGCTATTCAATATTTTTAACGAGCCTAGCGACAAAGACAACTCGGTCCTTTTCATTTTTAGAGAGTTTGAAAAGCGTACATAAAGTGGACTCCAGTGGTCCTTTTTCGTCATCTAATCCCTTAAGTCCGAAAAAGTATAAAACAATACAGAAGGGATGAATGTTCGATATCTTTATCGAGCCGAACTAGACAAGCGCTCGATCTTTTTGTGCAATAATCCCTCAGGTCCAAAAAGATTAAAATCTAGAGGAGGGATAGCTCTTCCGGTCCTTTTAACGAGCTGGAAGGCCAAAACTCGGCAAACTTTTCATATTTTACGAGTCAGTGAAAAGAGCTCAAAGAAGACTCGTCTTTTGAGGAACGAGTGATAAACAGGGATAGCAGCAGATTCCAGGTACAGGTTGGAATTTTCCAATCACGGCAGTATTACAAGGATGACTAAGTGAAATCACTCTTCGCAGCTGTTCCTCAAAATAGGTAAACAATCAAGTGGATGTGAATGATCGGCCAAATGAAAAGTGGAGGTGACGGTGCACAAACACGACCAAGGCTTTTACGGCTGATGAATTTACGGTCTCAAATGGTTATTTACCAGTTCATTTTTTCTGGATGAGCTTGAACTCTGGGGGGAAGCTTGCTCACATGCATATGTTTATTTTTTAACGAGCATGAAGTCCGCGTTAAAACTGCTCGGTTTTGCGTTTATTTTTTAACGAGCATGAACTCTGGCAAAACTGCTCGTTTTTACCAGTCATAAAGTAGGAAGGTCTCCTGGAAGATTGCTATTTTTTAAGGAGCTTCATCTCCCTACGCTTTGCTCCATATCCTCTCTTTATGCAAGCTGGGTATCGGCTAATCCTACGAGTTTAACAGGTTAGACCTACAGGTTTAAAGGGAGGACCTAAAAAACTAAAAAACAAAATAGCCGCCCGTGCTTGCATTCCAAGAGGTTTGCATGCCCCCAGGTGTAAAGTCTAATTTCAAGGTCGCCCCTACTTTTCCGTTTAAAAACTTTTGTTTTCAACGGGTGAGGCTTGCCTCTTTCTGGTTACCCAAAGATCGTTCTGCTAATCCTTTCAAACAGAAACTTTCTTTGGCGATGTCTATCATTAGGTTACTCAAAGATGGTTACAATTTGTTGCAGCAATAGAATCTCTTTCTTTGGAGGCTGCCCCTACTTATCCTTTAAAACATTTGTTTTAATGGGTGAGGCTTGCCTTTTACCCAAAGATGGTTACTACTTGCTGCCGCAAACGGATCCCCTTCTTTGGCAGAGCCTACTTATTTAGACAAAGGTGAATGACCTTTGTCAAACAAGTAACCTTGACAAAAGAATCCTTTTCCAGAACAACCCCATTCCTAACTGCCCCTTCTTCTGCATGAGAGCTCTTGCCGGCTCTTCTGTTTTACGAAGATGAAGGAGGGGACGGGGTACGGACTAGTCATATTCTCCCGCATAAATTCTACTTTACACCCAAGGTTTTCTCTGACCCCAGCAGACCAGGATGCATGCCCCCTGGGTTCTGGCCCTACTTTCCCGAATCACTCGCACTCATCAGGAAGAAGAACCGGAGGTAGAGACCTTTCTTGATCAAATAGACCATTCAGGATAGGTATGTGACTATTTGCGATGCGTGATCCCGGAAATGAAAGTTGGTCTACGAGCTTGACCATTCTTCCTTCGTATGGAAAACACATTATTCGAAAGAGTGAGGAGACTATTGCTTCCATGCAATATATGTAGTCTTGTCCAAGGAGTAGGTTATAATCCAAGGGTCCTTGGACGACCATCAAATTCATCTTGACAGCCTTCCCTTTCAATGTAACAGGCACATTAGGTAGAATCCCTAATGGTCGACTGGTTCCTTTGTCAAAACCCGAGAGATTCCTTATCTCAGGCAAAAGCGCTGGGCAACCCAGTGCTTTCCAAGCAATAGAGGACAGGATACTCACAGATGCCCCTTCATCAATGATAGTTCCAGCCATCACCATTTTGTATATTTGGACTATAATTCTAAATGGTATACTGGCTGGCAACCGGGGTCTGCCTAGTTGTTTCCAATCAAAGGCCACAACCAGGTTGCTTGGTGGTGGGACCGAATATACGGTCGGGTATGATCCTGACGATGCTCCTTCCTGCGATAAAGGAGTGGGCACATTGCCCTGATGTTCATCAGAATTGGTGTTGATGAAAAGAATCTGGATGGTGTCATCCTTACTCTCTTCGGTAGGGGTGTCAGCTGAAGATGAATCCTCAGTGACTGTGGTATTTGAAGATGAAACTTCTGAAGGGAGAACCGGGTCAACTGCCGTTTCGACCTTTGGACTTTCATCCGGTCTGGATTCAGTAGGTTCACTTTCAGTGACTGACACTTCAGCTGGCCCTATGAGCGGGGCAGCTGTATTTTCAACCAACAAAGGACTTGGCGCGAGTTTTTGATATCCAGGAGGAAGTAGCAATGGTGCAACCGGTTGATCTTCCAAAACTCTCTTTGCTTTGTCTAAAAAGGGACAACGGCAGAGGGTGTGATTGCCTTCACACAGTTCACAGGGGAATCTCATTCCCCTTCGTCGTCTAGAACCTTCACTTTCGTTGGTCGACGGTAAGCATTCAACCTGGTTGTCAAAGGTTGACGCTTCCGAACTGTGCAAACGAGGGGACCAGTCTCTTAGTATCCGGGGAATACTGGGACAATCACGGTGGAGGTGGTCCCCTCTACATATGACACATGGCGATTTGGGCCCGGTCCGTGTTGTGTGTGGATTTTTGTTAGATGCCTTTTGCTTGCCCCCAGGCGCCTTTGGCTCCTTCTGCTTCTTTTCTTTCTTCTTCTTTTCCTTCTTCTTTTCTATGGGAGCTCCGCTTTCGGCGGCTTGACCTTTCGAAGAAGAAGGATCGGAGGAAGGCTTATAAGAAGTGGAAGGCTGGAGGGTAGCTCTAGACTGGTCTAACTGTTGACTCGACTGTTCAAGAACCATGGTGGTCTGAACTACAGTGGTTGAGAATAGCCAAACTGGCAGGCCAATTGTCAGTCCTGGAAGCGACAACGTCGCCATGTGGGGCGCACCAACTTCTCCCCAAGAGGAGAAAGGGCTAGGTTTTCCATCATGTGGAATCCCTTGGTTGGTGTGTTCCATGTTCTCAACCTAAAGATCAACGTAGGAATAAGGGGTGATTATGTTCCGTTTAGAATGAATTTTATATGACGACGCTTTAGACACAACTTGCTTTTTCAATTTTTAAGAGTCGAGAAAAAGCTAAAGATGACTCTAGTCTCCTTCGATGTATTAACGAGCCTGAAGTGACAAATGCTCAGATGGACTTTTTCAGTTATAGAGTTTGAAAAAGGCCAAAAGAAACTACTCTGGAGTTCTAGGCAGAGGGTGTGCCAAACCTTTCGCGAAACCACAGAATACGTTTTACGGTACGAGTGGTCGATCTTCGTGAATGCTGTGTTCACTGCATCGCGATCAGTAGGGCGGCCGACACGGCTTCCTATGGATAAAGGCTTTGTTCCTATAGGGGTCCCCCAATATATGCGACGGTACGTGGGGGCACAAATCTGTATTAGTGCTATCGTCCCTCAGGAGGAATCACCCACCTTCGTAGAGATCGACAGTCACTATGTTTAATGACGCCGGTTCACGTCTCTACCTAGACCTCTACTGTGTTTCGTTATGTTTCAAAGCGTTGTTAGATAAATTCAGTTCTTTTTAGGTTGATCTTGCTTAGCAGTTTGCCTTTATGGATCACCACGTGATGTATGATACAACTCCTAAATGCAGTCTAAGAATGATAAGCAAGCTTTTTCAATTCTTTCAACTTATGAAAATCTTAACTACTGAAGGAAAAGAAAGACATCATCTTTTCAAACAGATCATAGAGCACACACTGATGCACTTTCCTAAATCGACATGCAAACTGTCAAAATGCACATGCACAATGCAAGTATTTCTTTTCTTCTTCCTTAATGTTGATGTATTACAAAAAGAAAGTTGTTGTATAATTTCGAATTCAATTTCAAGCGAAAGAAAACAAGTTTTTGTCCAATAATCAAAAGAACACCTTAAGATTCACTCGTTTCAAACACGAGAAATACTGAAATCCAAACCATATAACGAAAGCAAATGCTCAAGCAGCTATGAACAACAATAAACTAGCTCTTAGAATCACAACGACACTTTCTCACAGGTCTAGATCCAAGAGGTCACAGCAAGACTAGTTCACTTTCGCTATGGGAAACTGTGAATGAAAGCAAGAAATACAATAAGAACAATCACGGTTTCTTCATACAACTGAGGCGGAATGAAGGCAAAGAAAGGTAGTTTCAGCTGGGTATACAGGTTGACAACAGGCTGCAAAAACAATATTGAAAACTGGGCAACAGACAGGAGGGAAACCCAGTTGCACAAGGCAAAACTGGATCAGCGCAGGTGTTGCACTGTCAATCTGACATGCAGCGCAGGTAGCCCCTTCGGGACCTGCGTTGTAGCGCAGGTAGCCTTTTCTGCAGCTGCACTGAAGAGACAACTCTCGTCTCTCTCAGATTCCGGGTCACAGTTTGCTAAAAAATCAATGGTTTTTGGCCAAATCAGAGGCTATTAGCCAAGTATACACTAGAGGATGATTAAGGAAGATGAACACTATCACAAAGAGCTAAAAAGAGTCCTTGTGGATCAGCTCTTCAAATCATAAACATGCCCAGCACTGGGCTAGAGTAGCTGCCCTCTACTTTGCATTCGAAGGATTCGGATGCAGTTCGATTCGGTACTCCCTTTGTTTAAGAAATGAATAGCAAGAAACACAAGCTACCAACAAGACACGATCCCCAGTGGAGTCGCCAGTCTGTTGTGGGGAAAAGTATCCAACACGGAATGACCCTATCCCACTCTAAGGGTGATAGTTCCTTAGCAACAGCTGAAGCAAAGCTATCTAAAGTTACTTCTTTATGACATGCAAGAGATGAAAGGAAGAGATCCACTTACCGATGTCTTGCGCAAATGGTCGATCCAATCTCCTCTATTTGCCGCTTGCTCCCAGCTCCAAGTCTTCTCACGGGCCCAGCTACATGAAATCCTGCGAACAAGACAAGAAAAGGAAACTACAAGAAGCATGCATTCATAAGTGATTCAAGGATTAGCATAAATCAAATACGCAAGTAAGACAATACACCATTGAAACACATGCGAATAGAAGAACCTCAAATGCTTTATTAATATAAGGAAGTAAGGTTCAGGCGGTGATACAACCATAAGAGGTCCAATCCAGCATCACCTTCCCGACGGAAAGAAATCTCCTCTTCACCTCCCTCAAGCAATCACCCAATACTCACAACTGTAAACCAACAGCAATTCTTTGCACTAAATTCCCGCCTCCAAATCCCATGGGATGAGATCCTTATATAGAGTTTTGGAGTGAAGATAAGTCAGCTTGATGTGTGACTTGTTGTCCTCTTCAACTCTAGTTGTTCTTCAGTCCTTGAGTCCACTCGGAGTTTCTACCTTCCACTTGGAGTTTTAGAAGCTCTTAACTCATCATTAGGCGAATCTTCTGATCCAAGTGTCATTTTGGAAGCTTCCTGGGCACTGGCACATTGAGAAAAGATTCCTCCACATGTCAAGGTATGCCCAGCGCAGGTAGCCTTTGTTGCACTTGCTATGCAGCGCAGGTATACCATAGAGCTTTTGACATTCAGCGCAGATGCTTAGTGGAGCAACTGCTTTGATCCAAAATTGACCTGTTTTTGAGTGTTTTTCAGTGGAGAACTGATCTGAAGTGCTGTGGTTTGCTGACCTTGTTCCTCTAGGGGTAGGAACAACATGTTTAGGGACTTTGGATCCCTTAGATTATTGACATTTCATGCTCTATGCTGTAAGGCACAAAAATGTCTATAACACACATTCATTATCAACAGCATTATACAAGAGAAATGCACAACAGTATAAAGGGAGGGGCAACTCCCTGCAATATGAGTCTGCCCGAATATCTATATATGTATAATTTTCCACTTTTACAAAGTATAGGCTAAGTCCTTGGGAAACCTCAAATTTATACTTAGCCAAATTTCAAACTTCGGCAAACTCAGTTGCCCAGCTCGTCGGCACCTCCGCACGATCGCCGCACTACTCACCAACCCGTCATTCACCTCGTCGCACGTCTTCGCCGGTTCGCTCTTTGTTTGGTCACAAATGCCCAAACCGTGTACACCTGCCCACACGTAGTCCCACTCACCAACCTTTGACAAATGCCCAAATCATGTGAACAGCACGTAGTACCACCTGCCCAACTCTACGACATCCGGTTCCAACCTTCGTTCGCCTTCGTGCACACTTGCACGATGGGCGGGCGCTCAGCCGAGCCACCAAGACACCCATGCCAAGACTTAGCACAAACGGGCGCCACACGCTCACCATGCACGCCTCACCCGACCACTGGGCGCACCTTCGCCCAACACCAAGTGCACTGTTCTACCGTGCGACTAGCCCAAGGATGGGCGCATGAGAACTGCGCCTTTTCCTTCTCCAAATGCGCACTAGAATCTGCGCACTATTCACTTGTGCGAAGTTGCAATGATCGAATGTGATGCTCAAATGCTCAAGCGTATCTCTAATATATATCCATCGCAAGTGTGGGTGGGGCTGCCCAGCCGACCACCCAACCTTCGTGCGCACACCCCTTCGAACGCCCAAACTATATGTCAGCCTCCAACATTGTCGCCCAACGTTCCAAGGTGTATAAACTCCAATGCTCTCCCCATATGTGCGCATATGCCTCAAGAGAACGTCGCACTTTCGTCACAAGTCTGCTGCACAAGTGTCGCACAACCTTCGTGCAGCCCAACTCGTCGCTCTGCCCGCGCGCGCCCATGTCGTGTGCGCCAACTTGTCGTGCACACCCGCACGCCTGTGCTTGGTTCGCCCGGCGCCCAACCACACGCGCATCCGAGGACCTTACAACCTGGGTGGGGCAGAGGGTGGGGTGATTCCTGGAATCACCCTGCCACTCCCGTGGGCCGTTGTGCCGCCGGGGTAGGGTGGAGTGTGGGGTGAGTCTCTGAATCAGCCCACCACCCTCGCGACGCTGTTGGGCCATCGGGGTGGGGCGCAGGGCAAGGTTATCCCTGGAATCACCTTGTCACCATCGTGAGCCATTGGGACACCCATTTGGTGCAGAGGGTGGGGTGATTCCCGGAATCACCCCATACTACTGCGGGTCGTTGGGCCACTGGGGTGGGATGGCCGCAAGTTGTTGGGTTGCCCATGTGGCGTGGAGGGTGGGGTGATTCTTGGAATCACCCCGCCACCCCCTAGGGTTGTTGGGTCACCGGGGTGGGGTGAAGGGCAGGGTGATTCTCGGAATCACCCCGCCACCCCCATGGGCCATTAGGAGATTGGGGTGGGGTGGAAGGTGGGGTGATTCCCAAAATCACCACTCCAACCCCATGGGTTGTTAGGCCGTCGGGGTGGGGTGATTCCTAGAATAACCCTACCATGCCACTCCCCTGAGCTGTTCGGCCATCAGGGTGGGGCATAGGGTGGGGTGTTTCATGAAATCAACCGCCACCCTTATGGGCCGTTGGGCCGCTAGGGTGTGGCAGAGGGTGGGGTGATTCCCAGAATGACCCCACTACTCCCGTGAGAATTTGGGTTGCCAAGGTGGGGCAGAGGTCGGGGTGATTATTGAAATTGCCCCGCCACCCTCGTGGGTCATTGGGCCGATGGGGTGGGGAGGAGGGCAGGGTGATTCCTGGAATCACCTCGCCACCCCCGCAGGCCATTGGGCCACCAGGGTGGGGCGAAGGGTGGGGTCATTCTCGGAATCACCCCAACACGCCCATGAGTCGTTGGGCAACTAGGGTGGGACAGAGTGCTGGGTGATTCCCAGAATCACCCGGCCATCCTTGCGAGTGATTGGGCCGCCGGGGTGGGGCGGAGGGCAGGGTGATTCCCGGAATCACCCCACCACCCCCTAGGGTCATTGGGCCACCAAGGTGGGGCAGAGGGCGGGGTGATTCCCAGAATCACTCCACCACCCCTGCGGGCCGTTGGGCCACTAGGGTGGGGTGATTCCTGGAACTACCGTGCCACTCCAGCGGGTCATTGGGCCACCGGGGTGGGGTGGAGGGCAGGGTTATTCTTGGAATCACACCTCACCCCCACTGGTCGTTTGATCGTCAGGGTGGGATAGAGGGTGTGGTAATTCAGGGAATCACCCCACCATCCCCGTTGGCCGTTGGGCTGCTAGGTTGGGGCGGAGGGCGGGGTTATTCTCAGAATCACATCATCACTCCCACGAGCTCTTGGGCTGCCACGGTGGGGTGGAGTTCAGGGTGATTCTTAGAATCACCCCACCACCCTCGCGATTCGTTGGGCCGCCGGGGTGGGGCGAAAGGTGGGGTGATTCCTGGAATCATCCCACCACCCTCGCGGGCTGTTGGGCCGCACAGGTGGGGCAGAGGGCAGGGTGATTCCTGGAATTGCCCCCCCACCACCGTGTGTCATTGGGCCACAGGGGTGGGGTAGAGGGCAGGGTGATTCTCGGAATCACCTCGCCACCCCACGGAGCCATTAGGCCGCTCAAGTGGGGTGGAGGCTAGGGTGATTCGCTTACTCACCTTGCCACTGCCTGCCACCCCCGTTGGGCCGCTAGGGTGGGGCAGAGGGTGGGGTGATTCCTGGAATCACCCCACCAAAACCACGAGTCGTTGGGCCACTAGGGTGGGGTGACTTCCAGAATCTCCCTGCCACTCCTGTGGGCTGCTTGGCTGCTGGGGTGAGGTGGAGGGCGGGGTGATTCCTAGAATCACCCCACCTCCCTGCAAGTCGTTTGGCTGCCGGGGTGGGGCAGAGGGTAGGGTGATTAACGGAATCACCCTGCCATCCCCGTGGGTCGTTGGGCCATCGGGGTGGGGCGGAGTGCAGGGTGATTCTCCGAATCACCCTGACACCCTCGTGACCTGTTGGGTCGTTAGGGTGGGGTGGAGGGCACGGTGATTCTTGGAATCACCACGCCACCCTTGTGAGTCATTGGGCTTGTAAGGTGGGGCGGAGGACGGGGTGATTCCCGGAATCACCCAACCACCCCCGCGAGCCGTTGGGCTGCTCGGGTGGGGTAGAGGGCAGGGAGATTCCCGGAATCACCTCACCACCCCCGCGCGCCATTGGGCCATCGGGTGGGGTGGAGGGCGAGGTGATTCCAGGAATCACCTCACCACCCCCACAAGTCGTTGGGCCACTAGGGTGGTGTCGAGGGCGGGGTGATTCCTGGAATCACCCTGCCATCCCCGTAGGCCGTTGCGCTATTCAGGTGGTGTGGAGGGCGAGGTGAATCCCGAAATCACCCCTCCATTCCCGCAAGTTGTTTGTCCACTGGGGTGGGGTGGCGGGAATCACCCCGCCACCACCACGGGCTATTGGGAAACTAGGGTGGGGCAGAGGGCGATGTGATTCCTGGAATCACCCCACCACCCCCGCAAGCCATTGGGCCGCTAGGGTGGTGCGGAGGGTTGGGTGATTCCCGGAATCACCAAGCCACCCTCGCGGGCCGCTGGGCCTCTGGGGTGGGGCGAAGGGTGTGGTGATTCACAGAATCACACTGCCACCCTCGTGGGCCATTGGGCTACCGGGGTGGGGCGGAGGGTGGGGTGATTCTCAGAATCACCCAACCACCCTCGCGGACCATTGGGCTGCCAGGGTGGGGTGTAGGGTGAGGTGATTCTTGGAATCACCTCACCACCCCATCGGGCTGTTGGAATGTCAAGATGGGGCTGATGGCAGGGTGATTCCCGGAATCACCCCACTACCCCTACGAGTTGTTAGGCTGCCCGAGTGGGGCAGAGGGTGAGGTGATTCTCGGAATCACCCCGCCAACCCTACGGGTCGTTGGGTCGCCCTAGTGGGGCAGAGGGTGGGGTAATTACCAGAATCACCCTGCCAGCCCCTAGGGTCGTTGGGCCGCCAGGGTGGGGCAGAGGGCAGGGTGATTCTCAGAATCACCCCACCACCCCCACGGGTTGTTGGACCGCTCGGGTGGGGTGGAGCGCGGGTTGATTCCCATAATTACGCCGCCACCCCCGCAAGCCGTTGGGCTGCTAGGGTGGGGCGGAGGGCTGTGTGATTTTCAGAATCACCCCACCATCCCCGCAGGCCATTCAGCCACTGGGGTGGGGTGGAGGGCGGGGCTAGCGAGGTGATTTCGAGAATCACCCCACCCTTTTCCCCACCCCGGCGGCCCAACTGCCCGCGTGGGTGGCAGAGTGATTTTGGGGTAATAGAATTTTAATGTATTTCTGATCCCATTATTTTATCTTTATGGTTATTACTAAAACATGTTGAATTTATACTTAGGAATGACAAATGTTATTCTACCAAAAACACTAGTGTGTTTTTTCCTCATAAACAACTGCTTTTTTGCACATAAAAATTCGGTTTTACTAACATTTTTAAAAAATGTTGAAAATTGACCCTAAAGAAGAAAACCATCGTTGTAGTATCAACACTCTTCGTTTTCAGGGTGTTTTTTGCACGAAAAATTTCATTTTCACTGCCATTTTTAAAATATGTTCGAAATTGACCCTAAAAAAAAAACTATTGTTCCAGTATACACACTTTTCATTTTTAACAATGTTTTTGATATTTTTTCGGGGTTTTTTGGCCAGAGTTCCAGTTTTGAGTTTATAGTTCCCATTTCAAAGCTTAAATTGCTACTTGTCATAGATCCATGTGCTTGACGTGAAGAAAAAGCTCTTTATGCCCTTTGTGGGAACCATTTGGCCATCCATTAAGAGAATATATATTCATCCTTATGATAAGGACATATATGCTTGTTTTTAGCTGGTAATTTTGTTTTGAAAGGATATAATGTGGATGTTAAAATTATACATTCTGAAAAAAACATTGAAGCCTTTGATAATTTTATTACGTGGCTCAAATTGTTGGAAATGTGCTCACTACTAAGTGGGGGGGTCAATCAATAGTGACGATCTTTACATCAATTTTAAACTTTCTGTCGAATCCTCAATTGGCCACATGAAAAAACATTATTATCTTATCAAAAAATGAAATAAACAATAAAATCAAATTATAATAACCATGGAAAGAATTAACACAAAAAATGACACTTGAAGGAACAAGTATTTCTGGTGGAATCCCTTTGAGGAGAAAAGCACCCTGTTTTTGTTGCACTGCTAAATTCTTTTATTAATCACTTGAAAAATATTTTACATGGGTTAGCTTACAAGAATAAGCTAGAATACTTGGCTTTCATTATAGTATGCTAGCACTTATCATATAGGAAGTCAGTTTCTCTCACATATCTAAAAAAATCTAATCGGTGGCAGCACCCACGACCAATGATCCTCGACCAACACCCATTGGAATACCCAACACCGACTGGATGGAGAAATATGTTACTTCTAATGAATATGTTGAATCATTGTTTACTATGAGGCCGCCATGCCTTCACTTCCTCCATGCGAACCACAGTTCATATGTTTTCAAACTGAGTTTTTAATTTGTTCAATGTGAGCAACCCAATGGCACCATCGTTCTTCCTATAAAATCTGAATCAAACTCTGACCAGAGGAGGGAAATTATTCTCTTATTCTAAAAAAAACTCTACTCTCAAACACACCATAAGCTATCAATTCTCTACCATAAACAATAAATAAATTCTAAATCTTCTTCTCAAATCTATCTCTGATTTGTGCATACAATTCTCCGATATAATTATGCAAAAGTATGTGAATATCTACTGCAATCTCCATTCACTCTCAATTCTATGACGATCTCTAGACAACCAATCAAATAAAGGCAAAGCCTTCCTCTATTTATCATTTTTCTATGATGAGTAACTTAGTAAATGCTAGAGGTAATGGAGTGCTCAACAATTCTTTTCACACATATGAATTTTCTTGGATCTAGATCCTTGAATTGATCACGCTACTCCCTTCACTAAATGATGGATATTTTCAAGTTTAACCATCTTCTAGAAGTCCCCTTACCTTTTCTAACCATATACTGAAACGTTTCGATCAAGAACCTCACCACAATACCAAAATTAGCCAAGATGCACGAGGAATCTGGAGAAATTGTAACTCTAAGTCTTAGAAGCATGTAAAACACTAACTAATCTAGATTGAAGCCCTGCAGTCACATTCATAGGCCTTCTTCCCAAAGACTGGAGCTTCTCAGTTGCTCCCACAAGCCTGCATCCCTACAATTGTGGCAGGGAGTGTAGGAAACTTAGTCAAAGCAACCCATAATTTTTCCAAACTTCTTCCATATCTTGATCATCATTAGAAATACCGTAGGAATCCCTTGTCCCCTCTGCAATAATTCACAATGCCACTACCACATAACCAACATCATCACAAGTCAAACTAGGTTGACTTGGATACCAACCAAAAAAGATACTAACACCTGGGGCATCAAGCTTCTCCACAACAACTCTTCCATTAGAATGCAGGTCTAGAACATGTAATACATTTTCCAGTACATGTAAAACTGATTCAGGAATCCTCTAACACTTGTAGACCTTATCCAAGCATTATATATCATATCATCAACATGAGGATCTAATTCGTAACATGGAGACCTAATCTACAAAACTCCTCAACCCTAATTTTTGTAGGAGAAACCAACACCTATACACAGCAACATGATCAGTAAACATGATCAACGAGATCATCACATTTCCAACACAACTCTACTAATCATGCAACACATCTACATAACTGAATATAGTGGAAAAACCTCCAAACTAGTGCAACACACCACTATTCAACTCCATGTAAAAATAATAATAATAATAGCATGATCATGAGGATCATGACATCCTCTACTCACACTCTATATGCAGCACCTACAAGTCACATCCCCATCCTCACATCTCCATGCTAGTATACATGCCAAAACCAATTCAATACACAATCATGTACAAGCCACCTACAACCCATGCTACCAGTTTGACATCAATGCTAACCAACAACACATTTGCAACAATGCAACACACATCAATGAAAACATAAATTTGAGTGAGTTTCCTCACAGTAGAGATAATATGTACTATTAACTGCCTAATATTCATTTTTGAAATTTTCAAGAGGGAATTTAGAATGGAAAATAATGATTAGCCTCTTTGTCTTAAAAAGAAATGTTGTGAATCCCTTTCAAAACAAGTCACTTGTTGATGGTTGGGTTGCTGCTTCAGCTCTAATGTGAATGGATTAAAGAAAGATTGCATGTGGTAGTTATACCATTTGTCTTAGGTGATACAAATGAAATATATTTTTTTGGAAAGAAATGAAGATGGATGGAAGATAATGGAAAGACATGATGAGACTAATTATGGAATTGAAAATGGAAGAGAATCTTCCTAAGTAGGGATAATATCATGCATTACAATAAAGTTGATAGATTAATGGAAGGACAATGAAATGTTATTGAAAACCACTACATATCTATGATTCCAAAATGAGGAACCTAGGATTCCTTTTGGAAATATATAAGCAAAAGGTAAATAAAAAGATGACTTGTTGTACTCATAGGTAATGGCCATCAAAATGGGGATATTAAAGGTTTTTAAATAAGCAACCGATATGGATTTACCAATACAAAAGGAAAAAGGAAGATGGGCATATTGCTTATGAAAATTTTCCGGAACTTGTAAGTCCTTGAAGGAGACTATTCCAAGGGTCAAAGGAATTGAGGAAATATTTGTGCATATATCTATCCAATGAAGTTCTAAAGTAATGGTAACAACACTCACTAGGGATGGAAGATGTATATTATTTTAAGAATGTTTTAAAATTAACCCAATGTAAGTTGGCATAAAATATATTAGGTGTAGTTTTCCATGGGACTAAAAGATGACATAGAAAAATTGTTTGGTATGTCAAGACAAACTTTTGAGAAATTTTCTGGAATGTGTCTTTCATTGGAAATGGAAAAGGCCATGTTTTTATAAACTCTCACTAGATAGTTTGAAAAGTGAATGAAGAGTAATTTTATTAGTGATCAAAAATAATATGTACTTGCTATGGATTAGTGCTCTAATAACAAACAACATCCTGTTTATGGATTTGCTACATTAAATATAGGAAGAAGAGGAAAGCCAGTAATTGCTGAAAGGTGAGAAATTTACAAAAAATTGAATTAAAGATATACCTTTGTTTAGTTATGTTTTTTTGTTGTCTTTGGAGGGCATAAAATCGATATTTAATTCCAAAAGGATCTTAAAAACTCTCATGGGAATTTGATGAAGATATCCATTGTAGGAAACTATGGTTATTTGTTTATAGTTTCTTGCTTGTCTTTTCATTTTAACTATCAGTTGGTAGGGTTTGTTACTTTAAATCATTATGGTTTTTTATCTTGTACCAATTTTTCTAATTATAGATTCATTCCATAGGACATACAACATTATTCCATCCTTTCCAACTTATTTGGGGTATTGTTTTTCCAAAACTTCAACTTCATCTCTTCCATGCCATCCTAACTGTTTTTAAAGGGCTATGTTAGAGAGATTAATGTTATTTTATAATATGACTAGCTTGTAAATTTATCCATAAGTTACCATATCCTTGGCATATGAGAGATGCATAATTTTAAGATACAACTAGTTAAGGATGGACTTATTTTTATTTTTTGGACTCACAAAAGAAAGGAAAGGTTAAGATGCAACCAATCAATCATCATGTTTGTAGGACGTTTACTTCCTCTTGACGCTAAGGATCATGGCATATTGGGGCATGTTACCCACCCACATGTATGGATAACCATAGGAGTTATTTATTCTTCTATGATTTAATTTGCTAGCTAGCTATCATACATTATTTATTATATGTTTTCTTTTTCTTTCCATTTTTTTCACAAGTTATCTACAACCTAAAATTTTTAACATGCAAATTAGTTCACGTGAGTATGCTCAAGATTTTCTAGAAGGTTGAATACTAAGTTACTAAGTTGTTTTTTTCTATGGTGACACTTTATTTTCTTTTTTTATACAAGTCATTAGCCACATAGTGGCCACTATCACACAATTGAAGAAAAATTGTTCGAGTGTCTTACTCTTCTGGGGGAATGGCATTGGCATTGTCGATGTTGTATTATATGTCATATAAATCCTTTCGTAACCACCTCCTCCCACACTTACCCAAGTTCACTGGTCCACCGAGGTAAATATGCGACAAAGAGTTACTATGATATGAATCAATCTCCTAAGTATATTTAAGGAAATGGAATTGACAAACCAAAACTTTACTAGCCTTCCTCAAGAGCTACAAGACCCCCAAGAGCTAAACCACCCTTCCACATGCCAAAACCTTGAGCTAAAATTACTTTTCAATGATTCAGACTCCCAAACATAGGAATAACAATGCATAAATTCAACTTGAGGCCTCTAATCACATGCATAAGAATGTAATATAGAAATTGCAGTCATTTTCCCCCAGTTATGTGCCTATAACCACAAAATCTTAGCCACCTTTTTAGGGCTAGTATACCACTACCCAAAACTTGATGAGACTTTCTAGAACAATAAATGACACAAAGACAAATACTCTAACACAAAACTTGATTAAGGACTTGACCTAATCAAGCCTAACCATGACGATCATTTCATGAAACACATGGAGAACATGTAATCTCTAGGTCATGAATGAATATTTAAACATAGGGGTCTGAAAATTATTTGAGATTCGCCAAGAAGGTCTAATACCCTCTTATAATAGTTGCAATAACATTTGGTAGTTCGTGTATTCATGAAACATTCATAATTCATCAAAATGTGTCAAGAGCCATAAGTAATATATATCACATAACCAACATATAACTAGCATACAATCAAAAAATAACCATAATATAATGCATGGAAGATGAAACATAATATCACCATCATAATTAATACATATGCTCATAAATCATGATAGAAAATACCTCTTATTAACACATGAAAATACCAACCGAGTCAGGGAGTTCCATGTTCCACCAGACCATAGATTAGTTGAACCAAATATTTCTTTCATCCAATCATCCTCATGCCATATTCCAATCATGAATGTGGGATATCATGGAATAAATCAAACAAAACCAAATCAAGGCTTCCAGAGGCTAAACAGCTTCAACCCTCAACTAGTGATTCCACCTCATAGTCACACATCACTAACCATCACCAGATCAGTCTCTACCCAAGTTTTCCAGGGCTCTAAAGTGTTTATTCCAACCCAGCTCCAGGACTAGTAACTCAAGCCACAACCTTTAAGGGCTACAAAGTGTTTGTCCAACCAAGGCTCCAGGACTAGCAAATCAACCCATCAAGGGCTCTAGGGCATTTGTCCAACCAAGGCTTATAGGACTAGTAACTCAACCCAAGCTATTCAAGGGCTTTGATATCGTTTGTCCAACCAAGGGTCCAAGAACTAGTAACTCAACCCACAACCATAACGAACATGAGCTCAAATAAGAATGAAAATGGGAAAACCGACAATGCCATGGCTATCTAGGAAATGGCAAGGCTAGGAAAAACGACTGTAAATCTATGAAATCCTCCATGCCAATGATAGATAATAATCAAATAATCACATCCATATACCATGCATGCCAAAAATAGCAAGGAAATCATACATGCAACATGATATCTGCAAAGAAATTCATTAGTAGTTGTTGATCCTTTGCCTTCTTTCTCCAAATCCAATGAAACTAGAGTGCTCCAAGCATGCTCCAACAATGGTCCAATATTTCTCTATGTGTGCAAGTGTATGAGAGAGAGAGACTAGTGAGATAGCCCCACCATAGAACTGATAAAAGCCATGAACTGATCCTCAGAAGCATTTTTATCATTGAGGCCTCTATTTTGTTCATTTTCCTTAATTTTTCTTCAATTCCCTTCTCATGCAATTTTGTGACATTTCACCTTCCTTTTCTCCTATTTTTCATTATTTCATAAGTAAAATACCAATTAATGCCTCTTTTCCTTTCCTAATCCCTTTGTCAATGTTCTTAGCCATAAATAAACCAAATGAACACCCACAAGGATGTTTTGCCCATCATTCAACTTGGAATACGTGTCCCATGGTCTTGGTCTTATATTTTTTTACATTAATTTTTAACCAAGGCTATTACAGAACCCTCCCCCTTTGTGGAACACCGTCCTTGGTGTCCAGTGACACTTATAAAGTAGAAAAAACATAATGCTTTTGGAGATTTATAACACATCTCATTGCAATATTTACAATGACATCCTACTGAAAGCATGGTAATCATACCATTTAGTGGAGCTTTATTACACAACTCATTATGGTAGTTACAATAAAAAACACATATATACTCATGCACATTTTCTTCAACCAAAAGATAATAATACTGTTTATGGAGGTTTATTACACAACTCAATAGAATATTTACAATAATATACACTTATGCACATTTTCTCTAACCAATAAATAAAAGGATATAGTTCCTATATCAATTAACAAGGGAATCTAGAGGCTCACACCTCCACCCACAAAAGTAGTATCAAGATTGACCTCCTTCCCAAGAAGTCCAAAATACGCTACCAAAATGATCCAGGTGGCTCCAGGGACACACACAGGACAAAGAGGACTCAGGAAATCTCAAAAGCCAAAATGTTTGGATTATGCTTGAAATAGGACCAGAGCGTAGATATCTTTGTCCTGATTATGGCGGTGTGAACGGTTCATCAGTCTGAGTCCGGATGAGGAAGTTAGAAGCAATCAAAGTTGGGTTGACTTTTTATTGACTGGGCAGGCTTAAGGAGGCCACAATTTGGATAGAACCCGGCCACTGGATTCCGGCCAAATCCAGCTAGATTCTGGGTTAAATTGTGGCCTAGTTAAAATGTCTCCTATGGTCCAAAACTGAATTTCCCAAAATGCATGGTTTGTCTTATATAATAAAAAAATATAAAAAAAAGGGTCGCGGGCCACCAATCGTGCCACCCCTTGTGCATACCACATAACAATATTATATTAGTGGAGGGGTGGGCCATGACCCTCAGCCCCTCCCATGGAACTAAGTAACCAAAACCGGGGTGGGCGGCCATGACCCCACCACCCCACACCACGGAACCTCAACTAGCCCACGGAGTACGAGGGGCATGTAATGGCATGGGGAAGTGGGTGGGCCAGCCCTTGGGGTGCGGACCCAACCCAAAAAAAACCACCAGACTTAATGCGTGGGGCCAGCAGGGAAGGTACAGAGGGCGGGACACTAAAGGTGGGCCCGACCCAACCAAAAACTTTAATTAAATTTTTTTCCTTGGTAAAAGTTATAAAAAAATAATTTGTTATATGTAAAAGGGAGGAGACGAGATTTGACCGCCCAACCTCCTCCCTATTAACTAGACCTTCCACCAACTGCCCTACAATAGTTTTGTTGAAACATCCGCCACCCAGTTTATACTTAAATGTAGTTTGTCAGTGTGCCTAGGCAAAGGAGGCAGTGCACGCAGTTTGAGGTAGAATTTTGCAGGAGGGCCGAATTTTCACTTTGTCAGATTTTAACAAATTTTATATGGTTTCAGCACTTCTTGACGCCATTAACACAATGGTACTGTCCATTTCTCCATCAAAGTTTTGCATTTTTTGGCCATTTTTCAGTATGCAGGTGGAACCATTACCACTGCAGAAATAGGGAGCGGAACCATGATCTTTGAAATTTTCCCGAGTAGGTAATTTTTCTCCATGTCGGAATATAGTCAAGTTTATAGTCGTTTTTCATGGTTTTCCATAGGGATCACAATGGAAAGGTCAGATTGACCTTTTGAGATGTAGATTTCTAGTCCACCCATGGAGCAAAATATTTGAGGAATCTAGGGGGAATCTAAAAGATTCCTTGAGCCCTAGATTCTCAATTTCTCAGAATTCAAAAATTGGACAGTCAATTTTGCACTATTTGATGCTACAATTCTGATGGTGCATTCAGATTTTTCATTTGCTCATTCTATTCTTCAGCCACTTTTCTAAGTGGAATGCAGGTGTCAACCTTCATGTGCGAGCAATGATTCCATGCGATTGATGCCGCGAGATTGATGGCATGAATAGCTTCACCAGTTTGACATCTGCTTCTTCAGATAGCCCTTGGTTGTGAGTTATATGCAGTGTGTTTATGTACTTCTTTTGCTATGCATTGTGCTGCATAGATCCTTGTTTGATGTTTGATGTGGGATCTTGTCTATTACTTGTTTTCATGATTCCTGCTTGATGTGACGCGGAATCGTCTATGTGATGTACTTGTCATCATGATTCATCATGTTATGTTTTGAGATCCCTTTGCTGTATGTTGATGGGATACTAATGTTTTCATCACGCATGTTTGCATTGAGATCCCTTTTATGCCATGTTGGCGGAATGCTCATCATGCATGAGTTTGAGTCATACTGATAAGAGTCTTTTTCGAAAATTTTCAAAATTTGAGTAAAGGAGTCAAAATAAGCAAGCCACAAATTCACCCAAAATCTGGCCAGAGTTGGCCGGAATCTGCTGCCTAGGTTCTGTCCAAATTGTGGCCTCCTTAAGCCTGCCTAGTGAGCAAAAAGTCAACCCAACTTTGACTACTTCTAACTTCCTCATCCAGACTCAGATTGATAAACCATTCACACCGTCATGATCAAGATGATGAGATCTACGATCTGGTCCTAGTTCAAGCATAATCCAAACATTTTGATTTTTGAGCTTTCCTAAGTCCTCTTTGTCCTGTGTGTGTCTCTGGAGCCACCTAGATCACAAAATCAAACCTACATCTAGTTTTCAGTGCTATAATCTTATTCCACTTGTCCACTAAAGAACAATTACTGGATCATTGTTTCAGGGCATACTCCTAATGTGCATCTAATTCCATATGGAAATGCTAATGACCAAAATCAATGTATTCCCTAGCCTTCCCTTCTCTACTACACAGTCCCTCAAGAAATTCGGTCACCCCTTTCAATGCAGTCACACACCTTCAAAGTTCCATGGGCATTACCTTCCATGCTACACAGTCCATCAAGCAACCCCTCCCTAGGAAAGGTTTCCTCACATTGGAAAGTCCAAAAACCAAGGCATATACCTACCTTAAAACCATCATACTAGTCATAGCAAGCTCATGGAAATCAATGGAGACTATTGGGTGCCAATGTCCCATAATAACCCTATTCTTGAATGCTTTACTAACATATTGCTGCCTATTCCAATTCCTTTTCTTGTTTATGCTATCATTATGGAAGCTAGTTCCAACCACCCAATTAGGAATTTTCATGCTGTCCTATAACAAGCACATAATTTCCATTAGATTCAAAATAAATTGAAATAAATTCACCCCACACCTCATTGGTGTCCCATAAAAAAGGTAGACTTGCCATTTTTTTCACTTCCTATCACAACAAGGCAAACTAGTTATTTGAATAAATCATCATGTATAACATATCACATCTAGTTAGCTCAAATGAAACCATCATAAATTGAAACCAAATATCACATGTAACCATCATAAATTATATTCATAGATCTCTTGAATAATCAAACAAAAATAAAATATTGTTACTTATCCTTTAATCAATTCTTTGCTTCTACCTTTTTTCTTTGTCTGTACACACACCGAATTTGTTGCCACATCTGACGATCACCAAATACTTCTATCGTCTTCAATCACATGCACATACATAGTGTACAACACAACACATACACATGCACCAAGTGTACAACAAAACACATATGCATACACCTACACCTGGTGTACAACAAAATACATACACCTACACCCGGTGTACAACATAATACATATACATACACAGAGTGCAACACAATGAATACACATGTCGCAAGACAATGAATACACAATACACATAACATAGTACCACATGTGTCCAACACATGTACAATGTGTACACAATACCACATGTACATAGTGCCACCTACACAATGTGTACACAACACCACATGTACAGAACACCACCTCCACAATATGTGCACAACAACGCCTGTTCACAGCACCACCCGCACAACATTTACACAGTACCACATGCACACAACACCACATGCATGGAATGTACACAAAAACAAATGCACACAACACCCCATGTACAATGTACACAACACCACATACACACAACACTACATGTACAATCATGCGTACAACACCACATGTACATAGCACCATATATACAACATGCACACCACAAAATATGTACATAACACCACATATGCAACATCCATAAAGTACCATATGTACATAGCACCGCATAGCCAACATGCACACAAGACTATCTATACACAACACTACATAAATAACATGTACACAACACCACATAAACAAAATGTACACAACACCATTTGTACACATCACTGCATAACCAACATGCACACAACACCATATATACACAACACCGCATGTACACAACATCACATATACAACATGTAAAACATATACACAATATTAGTATCACACATCAAAAAACCACACCGTCTCTAGCACACAACCTTGCTTCTAGTGTATTTCCACTATACATGCTTGTCGCAACATGTCGATGATCACATTGCTTTCATTTTGCTGGTGTATCCCTCAGAATTACCTATCATAACACAAAAATAGACATAGTATAATCACATAATACTAAGTGATATCCACATGATACTAACCTCATAGATCTATCAGGGATACTCTGCCACTTGATTCCTCAGAAATCTAGGAACCTCTTTATGCCATTCACCTACATAAACAATCATTCCTCCAAAAAGATGATCCTTGATGACCTTTACAAAAAAATCACATACATACATACATATATACATATAAACATTTACATAAAATAATCATGATCCCTGACAACCCTTCCATACAGTGGCATACATACATACATATATATACATATTTAAACATCAACATAATCATGATCACGACATAATTATCAGATATCATAAGATCTAGCTTAAGAGAACTTCATTTGTCCATGCACAACATTGTGAACAATAGCCCCAACTTAGCCAAGGCATCTTCTGCTTCACATTGATTCACCTTAACTTTATTGTTACCTTTCTCATAAGTGTCCTACCACCATCCATTTATGCCAATGGACCTAACCAATCCAACTGACTGTCATATTATTGACTTTAGTTGCCCTTTACTCATGCATCGAGCTTCATTTGGGTCTTACATTACTGTTGGGTTCCATCCAGCGCTCCTCGAGCTCCATTAACTTCCTCCTTCCCAACCAATTCCCAAGACCCTAAAAACGTAAAAGAAAAGAGCAAGAAACAATAAGAATAAAACCATAAAAATAACCAACAACAATACAACACCACAAACAAGGCAACATTGCCATGCACCAATCATAATCAAACTACAAATCAGGCACAAACAAATCACAAAAGACCGAAAAAAAAAAACTAGTAACAAACACCATGACTTAATCCCCATTGTTCCTAGTGCTTCCAACGTAAAGCTAAACCTGAGCCTTCTTTAATATTTCATCGCAATGTCTCTTTCCATGAAACACCCCGCATCATACTGCCATACAAACATAATTGTTAGTGCATAAATAAACATAAAAATACATTGGTTACCTTACCTTGTTGCTACAAGCATGTTTCCTTCTAACTGAACATGTACACATATCACTTCCTAATGAACTCTAATTCGTTGATGAATCCAACCATAAATAGGAACTAGTTGTTATACCTGAGAAATACATGTTTAGTAATATAGAACATATCCACATAATGTTGGACATAATCAAGGTTAAGAAGACTTCCTGTATTCATGCAAAGCACTCATTCATTTGGAATTGTGATTTCCAAAGATAACCAAATGAATTATCACTCAATTTCTTTCCTTTACATTTTTCCACCCTACAATTGAGTCTTACTATGTGCTATGACATCATCCATTTGTTAGTTATATACACAAATCAGTTGTTACCTTGTCATGATAATGGCAAGCATGTTACCCTACAATTGCTCACACATGTTAGTCATATGTTGCAAAGATCAAGACATCATATATATAAATTTTAAATTAACCTTTACCAAGACTAACAACCATGTCATAATCTACAATCAACTCATACTCATATGTCATAGTAGTACAACTAGCATCCACTTACCCTTAAGTACATATCTGCTCTCCCAGTACATATTGAGTTAGTACAACCATCTTAAAACAAGATCATTCCTTCATGGAATCTTATGGGCACATGCTCATATCATGCCCTTAATCAAGTAATCAAACAACTTGTAAAAATACCAGGTTAGATATCTAGGTTTTAACCCTGTACAAAAATTAACTGCATACGAATTCTAAAAAATAAAAAACAAACAATGGTGAGAGCATATAACATAAAACATATATACACAGAGATTTTCCCCTGGATTCACCGAGACTACGAGATTAATTTTTCATTATATTCCTTTCAATGCTACAATACATATATATACATGCCAAAGCCTCCATAAACACCAATCCATTAACCTTGGATTAGAACATAACTGTAGTTCCCTTGACCAAATCTACAAGACACCATGGGTAGAAAACCATCATGCCAAAAACCTTGTGCAAAGCCCATGCACAAAACAATAGGTAGGTCTGACCACCTAATATAGGGTCCATTTTTTGTTTTCCTGGGGTGCTGCCCCAGACCCTGTAGAGGGGTCTACCACCCCCTAAAAGGGGGGCTGCCGCCCCCCCACTGTGTCCGATGCAACAATGGGGTGCATGGCCATCCCTCTCTAACCCTCAGATTCACGCGTGGGACTAGTCATGGAAATAATATAACACACACCCAATAGGATAAACCAAATAGATGACATAATTAAACTCATACCTCAATGTATCTTAGGGGACGCTATCACATCTGCACAAATCAATCGAAATTAGTAGGACATAATATCAAAAAGTATATAGGCTCATCCATAAATATTATAACCATAACCATCTGCACAGGCCAGTCTAGGTTAGCATGATACATATAGCAACAATATCTTAACTGTAATGACCATAACCATCATGCATATAACCACAATGCATATAACAACTAGTTATTATCATTCATTACTATCGGATGCATATGCATATGAGCGCACTGAATAACTAACGTTTATCATGCATGTAACCACAACAAACATAGAATGATAACCATGTACATAACCATAATTATTATAACAATAATTAACTAACATACTTTCATGCTCAACATATAAACTTGTACGAAAATCTGGTCTTACCCTGAGGTCCAATGATGCAACCTCACTCTAATAATTTGCTTCTCTTGCTCTATCTTAGCCAACACATTAGCATCATATCATACCAACAACATCATGATGACACAAAATGAAACAATGACTATCAAAATGCATGCATAACAAACACATCTACAACTCACATGCATGCATGAAAAACACATCCTTCCTATCCAATCCAAATGTTGAACCTGAGAGATCTAATACCACTCTCTGGTAACATATATCACCCAAAGAAAACAAAAATCTACTCTGATACCACTTTGTAACCACCTCCTCTCACACTTACCCAAGTTGACCGGTCCACTGAGGTAAATATATGATGAAGAGTTACTATGATATCACCCAACCTCCTAATTACAGTTAAGGAAGCAGAAACGATAAACCAAAATTTACTAACCATCCTCATGAGCTACTAGACCCCCAAGAGCTAAACCACCCTTCCAGGTGCCCAAACCCCGCGTTAAACTTATTTTTCAGTGATCTGGACTCTCATATGTAGGCATAACACTACATAAATTCGACTTTAGGCCTCTAGTCCTATGCATAAACCAACAAGGTAGTGACTGCAATATGTTTTCTCCCGTTCTGTGCATGTGACCACAAAATCTGAGCCACCTTTTTAGGGCTAGTCTCCATACCACTACCCAAAACTTTATGACACTTTCCATAATAATAAATTACATAAAGACAAAGCCTCTAACACAAAACTTGATCAAGGGCTTGACTAAACCAAACCTAACCATGATAGTCATTTCATCAAACACTTGGTGAAAATGTAATATCTAGGTCATGATTGCATATTTAAACATAAGGGTCCAAAACTTATTTGAGATTGACCAAGAAGGCCTAATACCCTCTCATAATAACTGCAATAATATTTTTTAGTCCATGCATTCATCAACCATTCATACATTCATCAAAACCTGTCAACAACCAAAAGTAATATGCATCACATAAACAACAAATAACCAACATATAACCAACAAATAAACAACATATAGACCATGGAAACTCAACCATAATATCACCATAATAATTAATACACATGATCATAGATCACCATAGAAAGTACATCTTATTAATACATGAAAATACCAACCAAGTGAGGGACGTCCAAGTAGCACCTAACGATAGATTGAGATGAACCAAAAATTTATTTCAACCAATCACCCTCATGCCATATTCAAAGAATGAATGTGGGATCTCATGGAATAAACAAAACAAAACCAAATCAGGGCTTTCAAAGGCTAAACTACCTTAACCCTCAACTAGTGATTCCACCTAATGGCCCGGGATCACTAACAATCACAAGATTGGTCTCTACCAAAGTTGTCCAAGGCTCTAAAGCATTTTTCGTAGCTTGGCTTTAGGACAAGTAACTCAACCAATAACATTCAAGGGCTCTAGAGCATTATTGCAACCAAGGCTCCAGGACTAGTAACTCAAACCACCAAGGGCTCTAGAGCATTTTTCCAACCAAGGTTTCTAAGACTAGTTACTCAACCCAAGCTATTTTAGGGCTTCAAGAGAGCTTTTCCAACTAAGGCTCCCGGAACTAATAATTTAAGCCACAACCATAAGCAATATGAACACCAATTTGAAAAAATGGGAAAACCCACAACATTATGGCTATCTAGGAAATTGGAAGGCTAGGCAAAAACATTGTCAATCCAGTAAATCCTCCATGTCAATGACAAATCATAACCAAATAACCACATGCATATACCATGTATGTCAATACTAGTAAGGAAATCATACATGCAACTCAATACCCGCAAAGAAATCCAGCTATAGTCATTCATCCAACTGTTCCCTTCCACTTTCCCATTTTCCTTTGCCTTATTTGTCCAAATCCAATGAAACTAGAGTGATCAAAACATCCCCCAACAATGCTCCAAGATTTCTCTAAGTGTGCAAGAGTATGAGAGAGAGAGACTAGTGAGAGAGCTCCAACATAGATCTAACAAAAGCCATGAATTTATCCTCAAAGGCCTTTTTATCATTGAGGTCTCTATTTTCTTCATTTTCATTCATTTTCCTTCAATTTCCCTCTCATGGAATTTTGTGACCTTTTGCCTTCCTTTTCTCCTGTTTTCCATTATCTCATAAATAAAGTACCAATTAATTCCTCTTTTCCTTTTACAATTTCCTTAGCCATAAATAAATCGAATGAACACCCAATATGATGTTTTCCCACCATTTAGCTTGGAATATGTGTCTCATTACCTTGGTCTTATTTTTTTTTACATGAATTTTTAATCAAGGTTGTTACACCTTTATAGTCTACTTTAGTTTTTATTCTAGAGTTCATCATCTTTCGCGTCTTATACTCTACATTGTACCTTATTTAATTTTCAAAAAATGAAGTCGGTATTGATGGTAAGAAGCAAGAATTGAAGAAAGAGGAAAACAATAACACTGGAGAGACAAATGTAGAAAGATAGAGAGAAGATAATTGGTCTAGTGATACCCTTAAAGCCAATATCTGACATGTGACACACACATACAAACTCATGGTCAAGTCTGTAAATTTGTTGATTTCTGCTATAATGCTTTGGAAACACAATGATAATGTTTTGAAGTTGTGAAACAATATTTAATATGTAAATTATAGTCCAACCAATATTAAGTTGGAAACTCATATTGTAATACTTAACATTTCATATAATATAATTTATGTGGTTGAAATTATTTATAATTGTACTTTAATTCTTTAGTATTGCAATTAACATATGTAACTTTGTGTTTTCATATTAGGCGAACAAGCACATTGTATGCCATATTTTTAATTTAGTCGCAAAATCATACTAATTAATTTATGTTGGTTAATAATGAAGACATAAAATCAATCTAAAACTGCTAAATTAGTAGTTTATATTGATTAATGATCAACACAAAAAAGTGGATATACAATGACTAAATTAGTCATTTATATAATGAATATGAAACTACCAAAAAAGATAAATGACTATTGTAAATAATAAATTTGTGATTACAAATGACGTCTAAATTTTACATATATATGACTATTAGTAACTAATTTATAGTATCTTATAAATTGACAAAAATTTATTCATATTTATTTGGTCATTAATTTGTTTCAAAAAATTACTAAAATTTGCATATATATCAATATTAGTAGCTAATCTATAGTAACTTAGAATATGACCAACATTTCGGTCATATTTCTTTGGTCAGTAATTGGTTTTCTCAAGTGATTATGTAGTAGCATATTTTGTTATGTATTTCATCATTAATTGTGATAATTCATGACTAAATGAATGAACAAATTTATGACTCAATATACTACTAGACGATAAAATTGATACAATGAATTAGTAATTAAGATAAATATGACTAAAAGTTGGTCGCATTATAAGATATTGTAAATTAGTCACTATTGGTTACCGATTGAAAAATGGTCATATATATGCAAATCTTAGTCATTTTTTAAGTAACTAATTAGCTATTTTGTACTAGTGGCCTATTGTCCGTCTCGAAAGACTTCTGGGAACCAAACATATTAGAAGGTATAGGGAATTCCATTAGAGAGTTCATGAAGGTGTTATAAATAACAAAGAGGAAGCGACATGCAGCCTATGCTAAGATCTGTGTGCATATGAACATTTCCTAGCCCTTGCCACGACACTATTAGGGCTAAACCATTAGATTATGAATATCTATAATTTAAAATTCCACCAGTGCAATGAATATGGGCACCTCCTCCATGAGTGCCTACTGACAATGGCTAAAGAGAAAAAAATCAAGGAAAAAAGGGTGAATAGGGATTTCAAACAGTTGGTCCGAGGAAGGGATGATATAATCACAACCAATAGAACCAACAAGGAAATTGAGCCACACAAACCTGAATGGTGCAAACAGGGTAACAGGGGACTCAAGTACAAAAGAAAAAGACTCAAGAAATGAACCCTTTCATGGCCTTAAATAACCTAGAAAACAGGGAAAACATAGAGGAGAGTCCAGCTATCAGAATCATGCCTATTGACCAACATAAACACAAAGAGTAAGAAAAACAAAAGCCAAAATGAAAATCGTTGGAGGACCTAGAGGAATATAGGAAGCTCAAGGAGGTTTTACTCCATACAAGAAAAATACTTGACATAGAGGAGAAACAAAATATACTGAGATCCAATGAGAAAACCATGTTAGAATTATTCTGTGTATGGTTCAAGGCCAACATCAAGCACATTCCCTCAAATCAGCTCATTCACTTCCAGAACCTATTTGGTCAATGGTTTTCAAGGTTGGCTAAGTCGGCTGGGGAAAGAAGGAGTTCCAAATAGAGTAATGAGGGTGAACAATTGATCTCCTCCCATATGGACTCTCACCTAGTCGGAAAGGGAAAGAAGGTGTGGAAATTATTGAAGGAATTGTTGATGGAAGCAGGGGAATTTTTAGTGAAATCTAGTCAGATGAGCCAACTAACAAGTACTATCCCCGAACCCTACAAATTATTCAATGAAAATCATCTCATGGAATATAAGGGGGTTAAATAGCCAAAGTAAGCTTTGTTATTTAAAGTCCAAGATTAATAAGGAGAAACCAAATATCATTTTGTTACAAGAGGCAAAAGTGACAGGTGCTAGGATCGAAGGCATAATAAAAAAATGTTGGAGGGGAAGAAAAGAAATGTCAATTAATGCTCGTGGCATCGAAAAAGGACTTGTGATACTTTAGGATCCAAGTTTGGTGGTCTTCTGGGATTGCGAGGCCAAAACTCATAGTTTAATAGGTAGATTATGATGTTTAGGAGCAAAGGAGTCAAGTAGCCTAACAACAGTCTACAGAACCCCCATCCCAAGCCAGAAAGAGAAGCTTATGGAGGATTTGAAGAAGATGAATAAATCCCTGCAACACTAGTACAAAATGACTAATTAATTACTAAAAAAAGACTAAAATTTGCATATAAATGACTATTTTTTGGTCGGTGTCCAATAGTAGCTAATTTACGGTATCTTATAATGCGACCAACTTTTAGTCATTTTTAGCTTAGTCATTAATTCGTTGTCTCAATTTCATTGTCTAGTAGTATATCTAGTCATTAATTTAATCATTGATTTGGTCATTAATTTAGTCATTGTTTTGATCATTAATTGTCACAATTAATGACTAAATATACAACAAATATATTATTAAAAGATCACCCAAAAAACCCAATTAATGACCAAATAAATATGACCAAAATGTTGGTCATGTTATAAGATATTGTAAATTAGATACTAATAGTCATATATATGCAAATTTTAGTCATCATTTGAAACTAATTAATGACCAAAGATATATGACTAAATTTTAGTTGTGTTATAAGATACTGTAAATTAGCTACTAATAGTCGTATATATGCAAAATTTAGTCGTCATTTGTAATAAAAAATTTATCGTTTGCATTAGTCATTTATATTTTTTGATAGTATCATATTCATTATATAAATTAATACTTTAGTAATTTATATTCATTTCATTTATTTTAATAAAAATTTGTTATAAGCAACTAATTTAGTCGTATATTCATTTCATGTGTTCATCATTAATAAACATAAACTACTAATTATTACTTTTAGATTGATTTTATGTTTTCATTATTAATTAGCATAAATTAATTAGTATGATTTTACAACTAAATTTAAAAAAAAAATAGCATACAATGTACATGTTCATATAATATGAAAACGCAAAGTTACATATGTTAATTACAATACTAAGTAATATCAAGTGCAACTATAAATAATTCCAACCACATAAAGTATATTATATAAAATGTCGAGTATTACAATATGAGTTTCCAACTTAATATTGGTTGGAGTACAATTTACACATTAAATATTGTTTCATCACTTCAAAACATTATCATTATGTTGCCAAGGCATTGCAAATGAATTCACCAACTCTGAAAATTTGACCATTAGTCTTTATGTGTGTCTTATGCGGGATATTGGCTCTATGGGTACCATTAGACCAATGCTCTTCTCTTTTTCTTTAATTTTCATTTTGTCATTCTAGTGTCATTGTTCTCCTCTTTCTTCAATTCCTGCTTCTTACCATCAATACTGAGTTCCTTTCCTGAAAAAAGAGATACATTGCAAAGTATAAGATATGAAAGTCAATGAACACTGGAATATAAACTAAAATAGACTATAAAATATTTATACGATATATATCTCAACATCAGAAATATTGTTAATGTCATTTTTCCCCATAAAAGCAAGAAACTCGAACAAGTTTTCTTTATTTGGGCAATAGTGGCCACTATGTGGCCAGATGACCTATATAAACAAAGAAAATAAAACGTCACCATAGAATAAATTTTGTACCTACTATGTTCTCAGTGTACAACATTTGTTCATGAAATTTTATCTTCAACTAAGGTAATAAATGCAAATAAATGCACACATTTCTATCCCAGTATTTTGAATTCCCTTTCTTATGGTACATTACAATTTTAAGTTTATCCACCATAATCATACACATCAGAGCTAGCAATTTCTATTAAGAATGTTTCATGCTTCACGTTTGTAGCTGTATCATTTCCTCTAGTTATTTTTAAGAGGCAGTGACACTTCAACAATAAAACTTGTTAGTAGAAATCTAATGGGTGGAGCAAAGTATTGCTGACACAAGATTACAACAATAAAGTAGAAAATAATAAGACAAAACTTTATAAATTGTGATACTAACCGGGAATATAGCTTCAACATAGTAATCTTCAATTTTCAGCATACCATTCTGGGAGAAAAGGAATCAAATTCCCAGAATCCAACAAATTATTTATGCCCCTTGATTTCCTTGTAATTAATTGAGCAAGATTATCACATGCGATTTCCATTTAAAATCTCTAAAATGATTCTATAAATATTCAAAGCAAACTTAATGTTACTCATTTATTTTTCTCTAATGCACACAAAACTTAATATGCTAACATGTTTTTGAACTGGAGGGTTATGTAATTCATTTGTCCAAAATCATTTCTTATTGTCATGACTATTTTTTTTAATGATAATGCAATGGGCCTATATAATATTTGATCAGAAAAGATATTTTTCAAAATATATTCCATTTTTCTAATTCAAAGCTAAATTTTCTTCCAGTCTATGGAATTCAAACAAACCAAAATCTTTTTCCTTTAACAAGTCATATTGTAATATATTACTAAACGAGTAGCTACGTAATGAAGTTATTAGTGGTGGAATACTAATAAATCACAAATACATGCAAGAAACAACACCACTATGTCCTAGGCATGCCAAGTCTTTATCCTCTTGGTTGGAAATATTATTGCATGAAAACAACATATTTGATAGAGAACTTTTCTAAAACTGACCAATGCCAGTGTATCCAACAACAACGACATTTCTATTGGCATGCCCTCAAAATGTGTGGAAGTATCAAACCCGTGTCTTGCACTTCCCTATACACACTCCTCTTTCTTCCTATCTTCATATGAAGCCCTCAAGTTCGATACTCTTGAAAGTACTTCTACAAAGTTCTAACTCTAAAGGAACTCAGATTTCAAATAGATGAATGTATTGTATCTTGGTTCTAAATGATAGACACAGTGATGGAAGCATCCGCTAATCCTAAGCTCGATTATATGTCTCTATGAAAAGGCATTAAGGAAAATGTTTCTATAAAGCTTTAGGTCCAACTCAACATGGACAAAGAAACAAGATCTATCAAGAATTGGTCATTTGTGTGTTCCACCATGCATAGAGAAATACATAAACAAATATGATGAATCCTAAATAAATACAATGTGGTCATCTCCCTCCACCTCAAAATTTTACCTTGTAAAGTTATGATTACAAAGAAGAATGATAAGGAAAGAAAAATGCTTACCACCAGAAATGAAAATGATTTCAAAATGAAAAAAATATTTTCAATTGAACCTAGAGGTAAAAGAATAAATTATTGGTCTTAATATTGAAACTGCAAACCCAATTTTGTTCAATATTTTGGTTGCCCACAACAAAAATTCATTACTACCCTTTGAATCTCTAACACGACAAACAAATAACAATCTCCAAGCATATACCTTCAAAAAAGGACCCTCTAAAGCTATTGCAGTTATCCACATTTCTGGACATAGGTTAGGCTTCGAATCGGTGAATGATTTAGTTTTTATGTAGTTGGCTTCAAATGGCATAAAATAAATGCTGACACCATAAAATAGCCCATGGACAAGGAATGTTTAGATGTTCCTGCGTAAGAAGCGACACCCCAGAGTGTTTCCCCTCTAAGAAGGACATCTCCCAAATGTCCCCTATTTGGAAGAGATGCCCTAAGAGATGGAGGGCATCACCAACATCCTCCAGGGTGTCCACTCATATATAAAATGTAACAAGGAAGAACAATTTTTGGGCCACTTCCCTTTAGCTCATGTAATATAGACAAAAGGCCATGGACAACCATAAAAATTAAGAGATTGTGCAAAAGTTGTCTAGTCTTCTAAGCTAAACTTGATGTGAGAAAATGACAAGAAATTACCCATCAAATATCCATGCATCCATATGATCTCACACATTCCAAATATAATTACCCATAGCTGCATTGCAGTGCTTCTGTGTGCCTTCAAATTTTATTACAGTCATAGGATGAGCCATATGAATTCTAGGTGCTTTTCAATTATCTCTCTTCAGCGGTATCCACTCTTGAAGCTAACCTGGGCCTGCATAAATTGAAGGACATGCCATTAATCATATCATGTATGTACCATTATTAAATCAATGATTTCCATTTAAAAAATAACTCATAAAGAGAACTATAAATAAAGAAACAATTTCTGGGCCACTTCCCTTTAACTCATGAAATATAGACAAAAAGCCATAGACAAGCATAAAAATTAAGAGATTATGCAAAAGTTGGTTGGTGTTATAATCTAAAATTGATGTGAGAAAATGACAAGAGATTACCCATCAAATATCCATGCATCCACATGATCTCACACATTCCAAATATAATTACCCATAGATGCTCTGCAGTGCTTCTATGTGCATTCCAATGTTATACATTCATAGCATGAGCCATATGAATTCTAGGTGCTTTTCCATTATCTATCTTCAATGGTATCCACTCTTGAAGCAAACCTAGGCCTACATAAATTGAAGGACATGCCATAAATCATATCATGTATTCTTCCATTATGAAATCAATGATTTCCACCATCCAAGGTTGGAAGGAAGAATCTCTGATTGGGTCTCTGGCCACTCCTATGGGACTAGGAGTCAAATAATAACTTTGTAGTGGTCGTGCATTCATCATAGAAGAGGCATGTGAAAAGTTCATTGATGATTGTTGGTAAGGGACTCAAATGGATTGCATAGTAATGACATAACCTAAACAACATAGCTAATGCCATATAACAAAACTAGCAAAAATATTGATTGAAAGAAAACCAATTCTCAACTTGAAACAAAATCAAATATATGATAGCTTACATTGATCCTAAATTGTAATAACTTCAAAGTTACATCAACTATTTGCATTGAAATAGGGAACCTATTACCAAAAATTCTGGATCATTGAGCAATTTTTCTCAAACTGTAGTTGGAGCTACAGTTCACTGATGAAACCAATGGAGCATTAAACATCCACCAAGATTCCATTCTCATGTTGTCTTCCCTACAACCCCCTCAAAGTGCATGTGCTAGAAGCAGATGATGCCAGGCGCAAGTCGTGGGAAATTTAGGAAGAAGGGTTCCACATTCTTGGATGGCATGTATCAAAAATAGATGAGACAAGTCCTGCGATATTTTGGAAGGAGAGTCACACATGTTCACTGGTGAAGCCAATGGAGCATTAGACATCCACCAAGATTCCATTCTCATGATGTCTGCACTACAACCCCCTCAAAGGGAATGTACCAAAAATAGATTATGGAAGGTGCAAGTCCCAAGAATTTTTGGCAAAAGAGTTCCACATCCTTGGATGGCATATGTCAAAAATGGATGAGGGTGGGTGAAAGTGCCAAGAAATTTTGGAAGGAGAGTCACACCTCAAACTTGACATTAAAGAAAAAAGTCAACCCATGTTATACCGTGCAACTCATAAACCTTGGAATGTGTTTCTTGAAGCTACTTCAGAAGAGAAGGGAAAGAAAATAGAAATGTCAATGGTGCCAACTAGAAAAAATGATCTCTTTGCCTATAAGAACGACACATAGAATACACCTCTAAGGCAATGGATTAGCTACAAGTTGAATGCTTGCAACAATAATCAACCAGATTCCAAACCCTGTAAGCATGCTACTGATGATAATGCAGGGAATAAGATCTTTACAAATGTCAGTAAGGATATTGTGGTTGACAAAATCGTATGAAACATTGATAATGATAATGAAACAAAACTAATTACAGTGATAATAAGCACTACTACTATGAGAAAAAGTGTGGCTAAAGGCATTTGGATCAAGCAAGTGAAAGTTGTCAAGAGTTAGTGGATTACCTGAACCCAGTTGACATCCACACAACAAAGGTTCCTTCGCATGGAAAACAAAAGAAGCAAACAATCCTTCATAATAGCATAGAAGCTTCATAAATTTATGGTAAGTGGTTCCTCTTTGAAAATCCTCTTTAGAACATAAAAGTCATCCAACGTTCCATTTAGATTTGAAAAATTATAATGCAAAAACTTTATGGAGGGTAGAAGACCACTTGATAAGAGGTTATAAAATGTTCATCCTAGAAATGTTAATGCTATTGTGAGAAAAATGGTGGCTAGAGGCATTTGGATCAAGCAAGTGAAAGTTGTAAAGAGTTAGTGGATTACCTGAACCCAGTTGACATCCATAGAGCAATGGTTCCTTCGAATGGAAAACAAGATAAGCAGGCAATCCCTTTTAATAGCAGCGAAGCTTGATAAATTTATGGTAAGTGATTCCTCTTTGACAATGTGAGTGGGCGAGGTGGACTCATAATTTCATGCAGGTATTCTTTCTCCCACCCCTCCCATAGTTAGAAGCCCCAATAATTCTAGTTGGCAATAAATGGCTCCTTGAAATTGCCATGTCTGCTGACCTCATTCTTGAAACAGGATTCCTTGCATTAGTGGCATTAACTGATGTAAAAGGAGTTGTCATGTTCATGACTTCAACAAGGACATCCTAGAGTGTTTCCTCTCTAAGAAGGAAATCTCCTAGATGTCCCCTATTTGGAAGAGATGCCCTAAGATATGGAGCGCATCACCAACATCCTCTAGGGTGTCCACTCATATATAAAATGTAACAAGGAGGAACAATTTTTGGGCCACTTCCCTTTAACTTGTGCAATATAGACAAAAAGCCATAGATAAGAAAAAAAAATTAAGAGATTGTGCAAAAGTTGTCTAGTCTTCTAATCTAAACTTGATGTGAGAAAATGACAAGAGATTACCCATCAAATATCCATGCAACCATGTGATCTCACAAATTCCAAATATAATTACCCATAGCTATGTTGCGGTGCTTCTGTGTGCCTTCAAATATTATTATAGTCATAGGATGAGCCAAATGAATTCTAGATGCTTTTGAATTATCTCTCTTCATTGGTATCCACTCTTGAAGCTAACCTGGGCCTGCATAAATTGAAGGACATTCATAAATCATATCATGTATGTACCATTATTAAATCAATGATTTCCACTTAAAAAAGAACTCATAAAGAGAACTCTAAAAAAAGAAACAATTTATGGACCACTTCCCTTTAACTCATGCAATATAGACAAAAACCCTTAGACAGGCATAAAAATTAAGAGATTGTGCAAAAGATGGTTGGTGTTCTAATATAAACTTGATGTGAGAAAATGGAAAGAGATTACCCATCAAATATCCATGCATCCACATGATCTCATACATTCCAAATATAATTACCCATAGCTTCTCTACAACACTTCTGTGTGCATTCAAATTTTATATAGTCATAGGATGAGCCATATGAATTCTAGGTGCTTTTCCATTATCTCTCTTCAATGGTATCCACTCTTGAAGCTAGCCTGGGCTTGCATAAATTGAAGGACATGACATAAATCATGTCATGTATGCTTCCAGTATTAAATCAATTATTTCCACCATCCAAGGTTGGAAGGAAGAAACCCTGATTGGGTCTCTGGCCACTCCTATGGGACTGGGAATCAATTAATAACTTTGTAGTGGCCATTTTTACATCATAGAAGAGGCATGTGAAACATTCATTGATGAATGTTGATATGGAACTCAAATGGATTCCATAGTAACGATATAACGTGAACATCATAGCTAATGACATATAACAAAACTATCGAAAATGTTGATTGAAATAAAACCAATTCTCAACTTGAAACAAAATCAAATATATGATAGCTTACATTGATCCTAAATTGCAATAACTTCAAAGTTACATCAAACATTCACATTGAAATAGGGAACCTATTACCAAAAATTCTAGATCATTGAGCAATTTTTCTCAAACTATAGTTGGAGTTGTAGTTCACTGATGAAACCAATGGAGCATTAAACATCCACCAAGATTCCATTCTCATGTCATTTACCCTACAACCCCCTCAATGTGCATGTGCCAAAAACAAATGATGCCAGGTGCAAGTCCTGACAAATTTAGGAAGAAGGGTTCCACATCCTTGGATGGCATGTATCAAAAACAGATGAGACAAGTCCCACGATATTTTGGAAGGAGAGTCACACCTATTCACTGATGAAGCCAATGGAGCATTAAACATCCACCAAGATTCCATTCTCATGACATCTTCCCTACAGCCCCCTCAAAGGGAATGTGACACAAACAGATGACGGTAGGTGCAAGTCCCAAGAAATTTTGGTAGAAGAGTTCCACATCCTTGGATCGCATGTGTCAATAATTGATGAGGCTAGGTGCAAGACCCAAGATATTTTGGAAGGAGAGTCACACCTCAAACTTTACATTAAAGACAAATTCGACCCATGTTATACAGTGCAGCCCATAAACCTTGGAATGTGTTTCTTGAAGCTACTTCAGAAGAAAAGGGAAAGAAAATAGAAATGTCAATTGTGCCAACTAGAAAAAATGATTTCTTTTCCTATAACAACAACACATAGAATAAACCTCTAGGGTCATGGATTAACTACAAGTTGAATGCTTGAAACGATAATCAACCAGATTCCAAACCCTGTAAGCATGCTACCCATGATAATGCAGGGTACAAAATATCTATAAATGTCAGTCAGGATATTGTGGTTGACAAAATATTATGAAACATTGATCATGATAATGCAACAACACTAATTCCAGTGATAATAAGCAATGCTACTGTGAGAAAAACGGTGGCTAGCGACATTTGGATCAAGAAAGTGAAAGCTGTCAAGAGTTAGTGGATTACCTAAACCCAATTGACATCCACACATCAAAGGTTCCTTCACATGGAAAACAAAAGAAGCAAACAATCCCTCATAATAGAAGAGAAGCTTCATAAATTTATGGTAAGTGGTTCCTCTTTGAAAATCCTCTTTAGAACAGAAAAGTCATCCAATGTTCAATTTAGATTTGGAATATTGCAATGCACAAACTTTATGGAGGGTAGAAGACCACTTGAGAAGAGGTTTTAAAATTTTCATCTCGGAAATGTTAATGCTACTATGAGAAAAAGGGTGGCTAGAGGCATTTGGATCAAGCAAGTGAAAGTTGTCAAGGGTTAGTGGATTACCTAAACCCAGTTGACATCCACAGAGAAACGGTTCCTTCTAATGGAAAAGAAAAGAAACAAACAATCCCTCATAATAGCAAAGAAGCTTGGTAAATTTATGGTAAGTGATTCCTCGTTGACAGTGTGAGTGGGTGAGGTGGACTCATAATTTCCCGTGGATATTCTTGCTCCCACCCCTCCCTAAGTTAGAAGCCCTAGTAATTCTAGTCGGTAATAAATGGCTCCTTGACATTGCTAAGTCTACTGACCTCATTCCTGAAACATGATTCCTTTCATCAGTGGCATTAACTGATGCAAAAGGAGTTGTAATGTTCATGACTTCAACAAGAACATCCTAGAGTGTTTCCTCTCTAAGAAGGACATCCCCCAGATGTCCCCTATTTGGAAGAGATGCCCTAAGAGATGGAGAGCATCACCAACATCCTCCAGGGTGTCCACTCATATATAAAATGTAACAAGGAAGAACAAATTTCGGGCCACTTCCCTTTAACTGGTGCAATATAGACAAAATGCCATAGACAAGCATAAAAATTAAGAGATTGTGCATTCAAATTTTATACAGTCATAAGATGAGCCATATGAATTCTAGGTGCTTTTGCATTACCTCTCATCAATAGTATCCACTCTTGAAGCTAACCTAGGCCTGCATAAGTTGAATGACATGCCATAAATCATATCATGTATGCTTCCATTATTAAATCAATGATTTCCACCATCCAAGGTTGGAAGGAAGAAACCCTGATTGGGTCTCTGGCCACTCCTATGGGACTGGGAGTCAACTAACAACTTTGTAGTGGCCATGCATTCATCATAGAGGAGGCATGTAAAACATTCATTGATGACTGTTGATAAGGAACTAAAATGGATTCCATAGTAATGACATAACCTGAACATCATAGCTAATGCCATATAACAAAACTATAAAAAATGTTATTTTAAAGAAAACCAATTCTCAACTTGAAACAAAATCAAATATATGATAGCTGACATTTGATCCTAAATTGCAATAAATTCAAAGTTACATCAAACATTTGCATTGAAATAGGGAAACTAAATTACCAAAAATTATGAATCATTGAGAAATTTTTCTCAAACTATAGTTGGAGCTGCAGTTCACTCATGAAATCAATGAGCATTAAACATCCACCAAGATTCCATTCTCATGTCCTATTCCCTACAAGCCCCTCAAAGTGCATGTGCCAAAAATAGATGATGTCGCGTGCAAGTCCCGACAAATTTAGGAAGAAGGGTTCCACATCCTTGGATGGCATGTATCAAAAACAGATGAGACAAGTCCTACGATATTTTGGAAGGATATTCACACATGCCCATTGATGAAGCAAATGGAGCATTAAACATCCACCAAGATTCCCTTCTCATGTCATCTGCCCTACAGTATCCTCAAAGGGCATGTGCCAAAAACAGATGATGGCAGGTGCAAGTCCCAGGAAATTTTGGCAGAAGAGTTCCACATCCTTGGATGGCATGTGTCAAAAATGGATGAGGCTAGGTGCAAGTCCCAAGATATTTTGGAAGGAGAGTCACACCTAAAACTTGACACTAAATACAAATTCGACCGATGTTATATAGTGCATCCCATAAACCTTGGAAGGTGTTTCCTGAAACTACTTCAGAAGAAAAGGGAAAGAAAATAGAAATGTCAATTGTGCCAACTAGAAAAAATGATTTCTTTGCCTATAACAGCAACACATAGAATACACCTCTAGGGCCATGGATTAGCTACAAGTTGAATGCTTGCAACGATAATCAACCAAATTCCAAACCCTGTAAGCATGCTACCCATGATAATGCAGGGAACAAAATCTTTACAAATGTTAGTGAGGATATTGTGGTTGACAAAATCTTATGAAACATTGATCATGATAATGCAACAAAACTAATTCTAGTGATAATAAGCACTACTACGATGAGAAAAAGGGTGGCTAGAGGCATTTGGATCAAGCAAGTGAAAGTTTTCAAGAGTTAGTGGATTACCTGAACGGAGTTGACATCCACATAGCAAAGGTTCCTTTGTATGGAAAACAAAAGAAGCAAACAATCCATCGTAATAGCAAAGAAACTTCATAAATTTATGGTAAGTGGTTCATCTTTGAAAATCCTCATTAGAGCAAAAAATTCATTGAATGTTCCATTTCGATTTGAAAAATTGCAATGCACAAACTTTATGGAGGGTAGAAAACCACTTGAGAAGAGGTTATAAAATGTTCATCCTCGAAATGTTAATGCTACTGTGAGAAAAAGGGTGGCTAGAGGCATTTGGATCAAGCAAGTGAAAGCTGTCAAGAGTTAGTGGATTACCTGAATCTAGTTGACATCCACAAAGCAATAGTTCCTTCGAATGGAAAACAAAAGAAGCAAACAATCCCTCATAATAGCAGAGAAGCTTGATAAATTTATGATAAGTGATTCCTCTTTGACAATGTGAGTGCGTGAGGTGGACTTATAATTTCTCAGGGGTATTCTTGCTCCCACCGCTCCTTAAGCTATAAGCACCAGTAATTCTAACCGGCAATAAATGGCTCCTTGTGTTATGAAATCATCTCACAAAAAGATAGAAAAGAGAGATAAACGCCTTAGAATTCTGCCACTTCGAGGGGGCAACCTCCTTTACATTACACAAATGAGAAATTCTTCGATGATTCAAAGGAAAAAACCTCCTTTCTATATATAAAAGTCTAAAGAATCACAATATAACCCAACCGACCTAACAATAATAATATAAAGCCACAAAAATAACAATAGAGGGATTCTATGAGGCACAGTAATAACAATATGTGGACAATAGGGGAACAACAATATTAATAAGGGATACAACTACAATAGTAATGGGGTAATCACTTGTATTATAGCTACCCAACATGCCCCTCTCCTTCAGAAAGGTGTTGTCCTCAACACTTGAGTAGTTCTGGATGCTTCTGTATAAAATTCTCATCCTACCATGTGGAATCTTCAACGGATAAGTTCTTCCACATGATAAGATACTCCAAAATTGATCGACTTTGTAACTGTTGAGTTCTTGTTTTTGTGACTGCTTCTGGTTCCAATATAATTTTTCCTTCCTCGTCAAGTTCTGGCAATATTGTTTGAACTGGGAGCTTGTCGCCTATAACCTTCTTTAAACATGAAACATGGAAAACTGGGTGCAATCGAGAAGCTGCAGGAAGCTCCAATTTGTATGCCATAGTACCAATATTTTGCAACACCTTGTACAGACCATAATACTTTGGTGATAATTTATTATCCTTCTTAGCTTGCTTGAGGGACATTTGCTTATATGGTTGTAGCCGTAGGAATAACCAATCACCTACATCAAAACTTCTTTCGCTATGATGTTGATCTGCCTGTTGTTTCATTCTATTCTGTGCCAACACGAGGTTATCCTTTAAGAGTTGGACGACTTGTTGTTGATGTTCGATGTGATGTTCCACTGCTTGAACCTTAGAATTTTCTCTTAAATATGATGTGATGGATGGTGGCTGATATCCATAAAGTGCCATAAATGGGGTCATTTTTGTTGTTGTATGGAAGGAAGTGTTATACCACCATTCAGCCAGAGGCAACCATTTGACCCATTGTGTTTGTTTATCAGATACAAAGCAATGAAGATATCCTTCCAAACATTTGTTTACTATCTCAGTTTGCCCATCAGATTGAGGATGATAAGATGAGCTATGAGCTAACTGAGTACCAAGACAAGAAAATAATTATGTCCAAAAATTTCCAGTGAAAATGGGATCTCTGTCACTTACAATAATCTTTGGGTTTCCATGTAGCTTTTGAATTGTTTCCATAAATGCAGTAGAAACTGTACTGGCTTTAAATGGATGTGATAATGCACAAAAGTGTGCATACTTGGTAAGTCTGTCAACTACCACCATGATGACACTCTTTCCCTCAGACTTGGGTAAACCTGTGATAAAATCCATTGAAACCTCCTCCCAACGTTGGCTTGGAATGGATAAAGGTTGTAATAGACCTGGTGTCTTAATTGTTTCAACTTTATTTTGTTGGCAAACCAAACATTCTGCCACAAACTTTTGAATATCTGATTTAAGGCCATCCCAAAAAAATTCCTTCTTAACCCTGTGGTAAGTTTTTAAAATTCCTGAGTGCCCTCCTAAGGGAGAAGTGTGCAATTCCATAAGAATCTTTTGTTTTAGCTGGGAATTCTTACAGAGGTATAAGCGATCTTTGTACCATAATGAATCATTTTTCCAGCTAAATGTATCAGACGTACTGGAATCTTGTTGTAACTTTCGAATAAGTGCCCACACTTCTTCGTCATTCTTCCATTCCTCCCTTGCTTCGTTTATCCAATCTGGTTGGATAATAGAAATGGCGCACAACAATGCTTCCACATCCTCATCCTTTCTTGAGAGTGCATCTGCCACCACATTTTGCTTCCCTTTTTTGTAGATGATTTCAAAGTCATAACCCAACATCTTTGTGACCCACTTTTGTTGCTCTTCAGAGGATAATCTTTGTTCTAAAAAGTATTTAAGGCTATCATGATCTGTTTTTACCTTGAAGTGTCTTCCCATTAGGTAGGGTCACCATTTCTTAAGTGCATGGAGTATTGCCAACATTTCCTTCTCATAAATAGCTTTGTGTAAAACTTTCCCTTGATTGGACGACTTTCAAAAGCAATGGGTCTTTCATCTTGCATTAAGACAGCACCAATTCCATTTCCTGAAGCATCACATTCCACAATAAAGGTTTTTGTGAAGTCTGGTGTAGCTAAGACCAGTGCTTGGCACATTGCCTCTTTAAGATGTTCGAAGGCCTTTGTTGCTTCTGGAGTCCATGAAAATGCATCTTTCTTCAATAATGTTGTTAGAGGTGCTGCTATTCTCCCATAATTCTTAACAAACTTGCGATAATACCCTGTCAACCCGAGAAATCCTCGCAGATGCTTTATGGATGTGGGGATTTTCCATTCCTTAATGGCTTTAATTTTGCTAGGGTCTACTTAACTCCTTCATGAGATACAATATGACCCAGATATTCCACCTCTTATACTCCAAAGAAACATTTGGATCTTTTTGCATATAATTGTTTCTCCTCCAATAGTTGTAGCACCCATTCAACATGATCCTTCCAAGACTTGTCGTAGATTAGTATATCATCAAAAAATACTAACACAAATTTTCTAAGGAATGGTTTGAAAATGGAATTCATCAAACCTTGAAATGTTGAAGGTGCATTGGTAAGGCCAAAAGGCATGACCAAAAATTCATAATGACCCTCATGAGTTCTAAATGTTGTTTTCGGAATGTCTTCAGTCTTCATTCTGATTTGATGATATCCTGAATGAAGATCCAACTTGGTGAAGTAAATTGATCCATGCAATTCATCCAGTAATTCATCAATGACAGGAATGGGAAACTTATCTTTAATAGTGAGCTTGTTGAGCTCCCTATAATCTGGACACATGCACCATGATCCATCCTTCTTGTGCACCAATACTACTGGAGCAGAGAAAGAACTTTGACTCGGTTGAATTATACCAGCCTCTAGCATTTCTGCAACCATACGTTCAATTTCACTCTTTTGGGCATAGGGATATCTGTACGGCCTGATGTTTGGAGGAACACTTCCTGGAATCAGATGAATAGCATGATCATGATCACGAATAGGTGGGAGACCTTTGGGAGTCTCAAATACCTTGGAATGATTGTCCAAGACTTTTTGGAGATCTGGAGAAATAGATGATTCCAATGTGGAAACATCTAGCGAACATAATTGTGCAATTACACCTCTTTGTTCCTTTTTTAGAAGCTTTTTCATACCGTTAGAGCTGATTATCTTTCCTGGTTTCCCTGCAATACCCCTTAATTCAACTTCCTTTCCTTCCACAGAAAATTTCATGAAAAGTTCTTGAAAATTAAAAGCTATTGTACCCAAGGATTGTAGCCATTGGACTCCTAGTACAACATCACACCTCCCATTGGAATGGAAAGCATTGGGCTAGTCAATACATATTCTCCCATGGATAGCTTGATATTATGGCACTTTCCAGAGCAATTTATTGTTCCTCCATTTGCAACCATCACTTGACACTCTGGTGCTGGATATAAGAAGCAATTCAATTCTTTTGCTACCTTACAATGAATAAAATTGTGGGTACTTCCTGAATCAATCAACACTATTACCTTTTTCTTCTTGATTTGTCCTTCTATCTTGATGGTTTGAGGAGTGGTAATTCCCACCAATGCATTACAAGATATGGTCGGATTCATTTCTTCTTTATCTAGGCTTTGTTCCTGGAGTATATCCTCTTCTTTTGACCTTTCTTGCTCCTTTTCTTCTTCCTCTTCACAATCTATGTAGAATAATTTCTTCTCAGCACACTTATGACCTTTAGTGTATTTGCTATCACAACTGTAACAAAGCCCTTTTGCTCTTTTTTCTTCCAATTGTTGTGGTGTCAACCTTATAGGTTGTGGAAGACTAGGGGCAACAACACTTCCATCTTTATAGTTGTGAGTGGTATGCTTCCTGGTTGCCATAATTTTGCTTTCCATTTTTCTTGCTAACCTGAATGCCTTCTCTAATGAATCAGGTTCCCAAAGGCGAACATCATGTTGGATATTATCCTTTAAAGTCCCTATGAACAAATCAATCCTATGCTCCTCTGGAATATTTTTTACCCTTATGTTCAAATTTTGGAACTCCTCAATGTGCTCCATTATTGAACCCTTTTGTTTGAGACTTATCAATTGGCTAAAAAAAGTGTTGCTTTTTGTATCCTCATAATGTGCTATCAATTCTTCCGTAAAAATTGCCCAAGTGATAATTTGTTTACGAGAGCAAAGCCATTGATACCATACAAACTGATTTGGTTCCAAATATAAAGTTGCAATACGTACCTTTTTTGTTTTTTGCACATTATTGAGATCGAAAAATTGCTCCATCTGTAATATCCATGTTGCGGGATCCTTGCCATCAAACTTCCTCATATCAATTTTTGGAATATGGTGGGTCTTCGATCCAACATTAGAGTCTATGGAATCATGATTAACATTTCTTTTATTCTTATCATGAGTTTCCTTTACCACCCTTTCACCATTAGTGACCATTTCTTGTAGCAACTTATTCATATTTATCTTCAATTCTTCCCTCTTATCATCCATGCCATCAATTTTAGTGTCCATGCTATTCATCTTAGCTTCCATGCCATCCATCTTAGCTTCCATGCCATCCATCTTAGCTTCTACGCCTTTCTTTAAACAATCCATCTTAGCTTCTACACCTTTCTTTAAACCATCCATCTTAGCTTCTACATCTTTCCTTAAACCATCCATCTTAGATTCTGTTGCTTTTTGTGCAAGTGACACTTGTTGCACTTGGTCTTGTAATTTTGATATATCATGTTGCATTTCTTCCTCTTCTTCATGATTCATGCTAGAGCTTTCAGGTTGCTTACTAGGTGTTTGCATTTTCTTTCCTCGGGGCATCAATTACTGATTCAAACTAATTTTTCAAACCAAGCTTATGCAAAAATTTAAAAAAAACTACACACCTTTTTTCACTTTGTAGAAGCTTGATATTGAATCTAATGTATCTCTGCAATTTTGGATCATCCAATTCTAAAATTACAATCTGTAGTATCCCTATATGTCCTCTTTCGAATGCGACCAGTTTGATCCAAATTGGATTCTCCAAGGAAGAGTTATGCACAATCTCCCAAGATGATCTGATTATAGACTAGTTCAGTGGAGCGAACTTGTACGACATGCCACGAGTCACTGTTTCGACCTTTGGCTCTAAAAAATATACACAAGAAACTATAGTCCGTCATGTTTCCGTACCTTCTTATGAAATTTCAATCTGATGCTCAGAGAGAAAGTTATGATGGTTTTCCCCAGGTCACCTGTTTGAAATGTAATTCAGGAGTCTGCAAAAAGACCAACTTCCTCAGATCATATCTCCGCAAATATAGCGCGAAAAGATCTGAAATTTGGACCCAAGATTCAACACGATTTCTTCTCAAATGGGTTTTTTTTTAGCTTCTGAAATGTTGCAAAAAAAAAGTTATAGCGAAATTTCCACGATGATCTGGTTGGAGCAGCGAAACCCTAGAATCCAAAGCTCTGATACCAAATGTTATGAAACCAACTCACAAAAAGATAGAAAAGAGAGATAAACGCCTTAGAATTCAGCCTCTTCAAGGGGGCAACCTCCTTTACATTACACAAATGAGCAATTGTTCGATGATTCAAATGACAAAACCTCCTTTCTATATATAGGAGTCTAAAGAGTCACAATATAACCCAACCGACCTAATAATAATAATATAAGTCAACAAAAATAACAATAGAGGGATTCTATGGGGCACAGTAATAACAATATGGGGACAATAGGGGCACAACAATATTAATAAGGGATACAACTACAATAGTAATGGGGTAATCACTAGTATTATAGGGACCCAACACCTTGACATTGCCAAGTCTGCCGACCTCATTCCTGAAACAGGATTCCTTGCATCATTGGCATTAACTAATGCAAAAGGAGTTGTAATGTTCATGACTTCAACAAGGACATCCCAGAGTGTTTCCTCTCTAAGAAGGACATCTCCCAGATGTCCCCTATTTGGAAGAGATGCCCTAAGAGATGGAACGCATCACCAACATCATCCACAGTGTCCACTCATATCCAAAATATAACAAGGAAGAAAATTTTTTGGTCCATTTCCCTTTAACTCGTGAAATATAGACAAAAAACCATAGACAAGCATAAAAATTAAGAGATTGTGCAAAAGTTGTCTGGTCTTCTAATCTAAACTTGATGTGAGAAAATGACAAGAGATTACCCATCAAATATAGGACTACTCCAGTAGTTTTATTGACCCCTGAAAACCCTTAGCTCTGTTTAGTCCCAAAAAGCTTTAACAAGGACTTTTTTTCTTAATTCAAGTTGTGGCCCTATCTTCTTTCTAATTTGTTATGGTCCTTGGTAAAGAGGAAAATATACTAATTTTTTATTTTGTAACTGAAATTGATTGTACCGTGGATGTTTTTTTTTTGGTTTTGCTTAGGTATTAGGAGAATCAGTAGACTTGCAATTGGTCAGTAAGGTAGACGTATGGTTTGTCATTGAGGAGGCCCAGGGTTGAGTTAGAGGGACTGCCCCCACACTCCTGAGCCTATAACAAAATTTCCCACAAGCCACGCTAGGCGGGTTAACTGAGTTTTGAACATGTGCAGAGCTCCAATATTGGTCAACAAATGCTTTCTGGTGCATGATGTCCATAGTTTGGCCTAACCCTATGTGCTTTTGTGCCATGAATGTTAACATGCTTGTTTGGTTCAAGTCTCTGGTTCACATCCTACATCCTTCTAATAATTGTTTTTTAACCCAAGACACTAAAAACAAGCTAAAAAAAGTTCTTGTTATACCTTATTCTCAAAATGGGTGATCTGAAATCACCCGTAAATGACCTCAGAAAAATAATGAAGGTATTACAGACTCAAGTGCTGGGGTGTGCCTATGTTATTTTATGCAATGGATTGATAAGATTTCGAAATACACAAACACTGAAACAGTAAGAGAACACAGTAAGCAAACACATAAACACAACAAATTTAATAAGGAGTTCACCCAATCCCCTTGGCTATGTCTCCTGGTCCAGCCTTCAGTGGTGGCCTTTCTATTGTCTCTTAAAGTAAAGTTTTTACAATAAGGAGCTCAATTTGAGTCTCACTTTAATAGATGATGATCAGTAGAATTGTACTTGGATTCCCCAAGTCTCTAGAGTACACAGGCTCCCCCTTACTGAATCTCGACCTGAACTGGTCTCAGTGGTATGAGTCCAATTTGGTACTCAATACCTGACAGGTATACACAGAGGAGTTGCTTGAACCTCTCAAGCCTTCTCTGGAGTTCACAGACTCTCGGACTCTCTCTGTCTTTGTCTACTCGATGTTGCTTTTGCTCTGCAGGTCAGCTCAGCTTCTCTATTCTGTTATGAAACCAGCTCACAAAAAGATAGAAAAGAGAGATCCACGCCTTAGAATTCAGCCTCTTCGAGGAGGCAACCTCCTTTACATTACATAAATGAGCAATTTTTGGATGATACAAATGAAAAGACCTCCTTTCTATATATAGCAGTCTAAGGGGTCATAACATGATCAGAGCCGACATAACAATAATAATGTAAGGGTATAATAATAACAATAGTGGGCTTCTATGGGGCACAATAGTAACAATATGGGCACTATATGGGTACATCAATATAATAAGTGAGTTTTACCAATAACAATAAGGGGTTGCACTAGTAGTATAGGGGCCTAACATGCCCCTCTCCTTCAAAAAGCATTGTCCTCAATGCTTGAGTAGTTCTTGATGCTTCTGTATAAAATTCTTGTCCTCCCATGTGGAATCTTCAGTAGGTAAGTTCTTCCACTTGATGAGATACTCTGAAATTGATCGATTTCGTAGCTCTCGGGTTCTTATTTCTGTGACTGCTCCAGGTTCCAATATGATTTTTCCTTCCTCTTCAATTTTTGGCAATATTGTTTGAATTGGGATCTTTTGCAACTTTTGAATAAGTGGCCATACTTCTTCGTCCTTCTTCCCTTCATCCCCTGCTTCGTTTATCCAATCTGGTTGGATAATAGAAATAGCACAAAAAAATGCTTCCACATCCTCATCCTTGAAGAGTCTTCCCATTGGGTAAGGTTGCCATTTTTTAAGTGCATGTAGTATTGCCAACATTTCCTTCTCATAAATAGCTTGCTTGAGATGTAGCAATAAAAATACCCAATCACCTACATCAATTTTTTTTTAACTACGATGTTGATCTACCTGTTGTTTCATTTTATTTTGCACTGAAGTGGCGTTATCCTTTAAAAGTTGGAGAACTTGTTGTTGATGCTCAATGTGATCTTTCACTGCTTGAACCTTTTTCTTCTTGATATGTCCTTCTATCTCTAGAGTTTGAGGAGTGGTAATTTCTTCCAATCCTTTACAATATATGGTCAGATTCATTTCTTGATGCTCGATGTGATCTTTCACTTCTTGAACATTTTTCTTCTTGATATGTCCTTCTATCTCGATAGTTTGAGGAGTGGTAATTTCAACTAATTAATTACAAGATATGGTTGGATTCATTTCTTCTTTCTCGATGTGATTTTTCACTTCTTGCACCTTTTTCTTCTTGATATGTCCTTCTATCTTGAGAGTTTGAGGAGTGGTAATTCTTGCCAATGCTTTACAAGATATGGTTTGATTCATTTCTTCTTTCTCTAGGGTGGGGTCATGGCATATATCTTCTTGTTTTGATGTTTCTTGAACCTTTTCCTCCTCCTCTTCATATTCTATGTAAAATATTTTCTTCTCAGCACACTTATGACCTTTAGTGCATTTGCTATCACAATTGTAACAAAGCCCTTTTTCTCTTTTTTCTTCCAATTGTTGTGGTGTAACCCTTGTAGGTTGTGGAAGGCTAGGAGAAACAACACTTCCATCTTTATAGTTGTGAGAGGTATGCTTCCTGGTTTCCGTAATTTTGCTTTCCACTATGTCACAAAGCCCTTTTACTCTTTCCAATTGTTGTGGTGTTGCTCTAAAGAAGGTGTTTCTCTTTGTATCCTCATAATGTGCTATCATTTCCTCTGTGAAAATTGACCATGTAACAAGTTGTTTACGAGAAAAAATCCCTTCATACCATCAAAATTGATCTGGTTCTAAATATGAAGATGCAATACATACCTTTTGTAACAGTGGTACACCATGTAAATCAAAATATTGCTCCATCCAAAGTATCCAATTTACCGGATCCTTGCCATCAAACTTCCTCATCTTACTTTTTCTTGATTTTAGGAGCTTGATCTTGAAACGACTGTAACTCTGTACTCCCGGATCTTTAAGTTATGAAATTGTGATCTGTAGTAGCCCTATATGTCCTCTTTCCAATGCCACTAGTCTGATCCAAATTGGATTCTCCAAGAAAGAGTTATTCACAATCTCCCAAGATCACCTGATTATAGACCATTCGAGAAGAGCGAACTTGTATGAAGTGCCACGTGTCACAATTTCAACCTTTGCCACTAAACAATAGTTACAAGAAACTACAGTCTGTCCTCTTTCTATACCTTCTTATGAAATTTCAATCCGATGCTCTGAGAGAAAGTTATGATGATTTTCCCTAGGTCACCTGTTCGGAATGTAATTCAGGAGTCTGCAAAAAGACCAACTTCCTTAGATCCTATCTCTGCACATATAGCGTGAAAGGCTCTAAAATTCAGAACCGATATTCAATGCGATTTCTTCTCAAATGGGTTTTTTTTTTAGCTTCTGAAACATCGCAGAAAAAAAGTTATAGCGAAAATGCCACGATGACCTATTTGGAGCAATGAAACCCTAGAATCCAAAGCTATGATACGAAATGTTATGAAACCAGCTCACAAAAAGATAGAAAAGATAGATCCATGCCTTAGAATTCAGCCTCTTTGAGGGGTCAACCTCCTTTACATTACATAAATGAGCAATTCTTGGACGATACAAATGAAAAGACCTCCTTTCTATATATAGGAGTCTAAGGGGTCATAACATGATCAGAGCCGACATAACAATAATAATGTAAGGGTACAATAATAACAATAGTGGGCTTCTATGGGGCACAATAGTAACAATATGGGCACTACATGGGTACATCAATATAATAAGTGGGTTGTACTAATAACAATAAGGGGTTACACTAGTAGTATAGGGGCCTAACATGTTCTCTGCAATTCACTTCTTTCTCGCCTTTTGGCTTTCTGATTCTCTTTCTCTGCTCTCTTTACTCTTTGTTTGTTCGTGGCTTAAAGCCAATATTCTCCCTGACTGTTCGTTTCCACTTTCCAGCTCTCTAGATATCCTACCTCTGTCTGCTTGAATTCCCCTGCTCTACATCATCATCACTGTGTAACGCTTCACAGAGAGGTGGCCACTTGTTTTCTCATGAACTGAGTGTCAGTTCTCTTTGAACAGTCATTATTTCCGTTGCTCCAAGATTTCCCACGAAACTGATTCCTCTACCAACTCATCAGTCATGCCAGACCTCAAATCTTATATGACTCAGCCTATTTCCCCATCGAATCTGGTCATCCATCGGATCATTTCTCCGCTATTGATTTGGAGCCTCGAGATCCTAGGGTCTCCATCCATATCATACGGGTAAGTAGCATGACCTTTACTCGCACGATGTGAGTGCTTTTCTCTCTCATCTGGATGTGTGTCACCCAGTGTATGGCATCGGGCGGGACTCAGCCAAACCTGCTTGCCGCTTGAAGCCCTTCTGATATCCTTTCGGTTTTAGCACGGGACCTGCCTTCTGACAGAACCAGCGATTTCTGTACGGTTTTGTGCTTTTCCTTGTGACTGAGTGCTTCGGGGCTTTCCTTCACTAAGAGGGACACCCTGCGATATATGATTAGTGCTTTACTGCCTCTGTTTTTGGATTTGACCTCCCGTTTGTCAATTTGTGCCAGTGCACAGTCACCATGGGCCAACGGTTTGCATGCTTTGACCGAGGGTCCTCCTTGTTCCATGTTGACCACAGATTGCCATTGTTCAGAGCTAATTTCTGATAAGCTTCGACATCCATAATACTTTGAAACTTCGATATGAGTTTTATAGAGTTCGGGGAACTTTAAGAGTGTTTAAGGATCCAACTCAGATCAATGGGGGTTTATGAAAATTTTCAAATATATTGAAAATAACATAGAGAATTACTTTGCATGGTTCATTCAAATTATCAAGTTGCCTCAATAACACAATGCAAACCATTTTTCTTGTGATAAAATTTGCAAGACTTAATTGTTTAACATCAAATATGAAACTTGGAATCCTTAGCGAGATTTATTCTTCAATGTAATTTGGACAGTATAAAATTTTCAAGTTTAGGATCCCATCCATCCATATGATCTCACACATTCCAAATATAATTACCCATAGCTACACTGCACCGCTTCTGTGTGCGTTCAAATTTTATTACAGTCATAGGATGAGCCATATGAATTATAGGTGCTTTTCAATTATCTCTCTTCAGCGATACCCACTCTTGAAGCTAACCTGGGCCTGTATAAGTTGAAGGACATGCCATAAATCATATCATGTATGTACCATTATTAAATCAATGATTTCCACTTAAAAAAGAAGTCATAAAGAGAATTGTAAAATAAAGAAACAATTTATGGGCCACTTCCCTTTAACTCATGCAATATAGACAAAAAGTGATAGACAGGCATAAAAATTAAGAGATTGTGCAAAAGTTGGTTGGTGTTCTAATCTAAACTTGATGTGAGAAAATGACAAGAGATTACCCATCAAATATCCATGCATCCACATGATCTCACACATTCCAAATATAATTACCCATAGTTGCTCTGCAACACTTCTGTGTGCATTCAAATTTTATACAGTCATAGGATGAGCCATATGAATTCTAGGTGCTTTTCCATTACCTCTCGTCAATGGTATCCACTCTTGAAGCTAACCTAGGCCTGCATAAATTGAAGGACATGCCATAAATCATATCATGTATGCTTCCATTATTAAATCAATGATTTCCACCATCCAAGGTTGGAAGGAAGAAACTTTGATTGGGTCTCTGGCCACTCCTATGGGACTGGGAGTCAACTAATAACTTTGTAGTGGCCATGCATTCATCATAGAAGAGGCATGTGAAACATTCATTGATGACTATTGATAAGGAACTCAAATGGATTCCATAGTAATGACATAACCTGAACAACATAGCTAATGCCATATAACAAAACTATCAAAAATGTTGATTGAAAGAAAACCAATTCTCAACTTGAAACAAAATCAAATATATGATAGCTTACATTGATCCTAAATTACAATAACTTCAAAGTTACATCAGACATTCGCATTGAAATAGGGAACCTATTACCAAAAATTCTGGATCATTGAGCAATTTTGCTCAAACTATAGTTGGAGCTGCAGTTCACTGATGAAACCAATGGAGCATTAAACATCCACCAAGATTCCATTCTCATGTTGTCTGACCTACATCCCCCTCAAAGTGCATGTGCCAAAAATAGATGATTCCGGGTGCAAATCCTGACATATTTAGGAAGAAGGGTTCCACATCCTTAGATGGCATGTACCAAAAACAGATGAGACAAGTCCCGCGATATTTTGGAAGGAGAGTCACACATGTTCACTGATGAAGCCAATGGAGCATTAAACATCCACCAAGATTCCATTCATATGTTGTCTACCCTACAACACCCTTAAAGGGCATGTGCCAAAAACAGATGATGGCAGGTGCAAGTCCCAGGAAATTTTGGTAGAAGAGTTCCACATCCTTGGATGGCATGTGTCAAAAACGGATGAGGCTAGGTGCAAGTCCCAAGATATTTTGGAAGGGAAGTCACACCTCAAACTTGACATTAAAGACAAAGTCGACCCATGTTATACAGTGAACATAACCTGAATATCATAGCTAATTACATATAACAATACTATAAAAAATGCTAATTGAAAGAAAATCAATTCTCAACTCAAAATAAAATGAAATATATGATAATTGAGAGTGATCCTAAAGTACAATAACTTCAAATTTACATCAGACATTCACATTGAAATATGTAACCTATTACCAAAAATTCTGGATCATTGAGCAATTTTGCTCAAACTATAGTTGGAGCTGCAGTTCATTGATGAAACCAATCGAGCATTAAACATCCACCAAGATTCCACTCTCATGTCTTCTTCCCTACAACCCCCTCAAAGTGCATGTTCCAAAAATAGATGATGCCAGGTGCAAGTCCCAACAAATTTAGGATGAAGGGTTCCACATCCTTGGATGGCATGCATAAAAAATAGATGAGACAAGTCCCACGATATTTTTGAAGGAGAGTCACACCTGCTCACTGATGAAGCCAATGAAGCATTAAACATCCACCAAGATTCCATTATCATATCGTCTTCCCTACAACCCCCTCAAAGGGCATGTGCCAAACATAGATGATGGCACGTGCAAGTCTGAGGAAATTTTAGTAGAAGAGTTCCACATCCTTGGATGGCATGTGTCAAAAATGGATGAGGCTGGGTGCAAGTCCCAGGATATTTTAGAAGGAGAGTCACACCTCAAACTTGACATTAAAGACAAAGCTGATCCATGTTATATAGTGCAACCCATAAACCTTGGAATGTGTTTCTTGAAGCTACTTCAGAAAAAAAGGGAAAGAAAATAGAAATGTCAATTGTGCCAACTAGAAAAAATGATTTCTTTGCCTATAACAAAAACACATAGAATACACCTCTAGGGCCATGGATTAGCTACAAGTTGAACGATTGCAACGATAGTACACCAGATTCCAAACCCTGTAAGCATCCTACCCATGATTATGAAGGGAAGAAAGCCTTAGAAATGTGTGTAAGGATATTGTGGTTGACAAAATATTATGAAACATTGATCATGATAATGCAAAAAAACTAATTCCAGTGATAATAAGCACTGCTACTGTGAGAAAAAGGGTGGCTAGAGGCATTTGGATCAAGCAAGTGAAAGTTGTCAAGAGTTAGTGGATTACCTGAACCCAGTTGACATCCACACAGTAAAGGTTCCTTTGCATGGAAAACAAAAGAAGCAAACAATCCCTCATAATAGCAGAGAAGCTTCATAAATTTATGGTAAGTGGTTCCTCTTTGAAAATCCTCTTTAGAATAGAAAAGTCATCCAATGTTCCATTTAGATTTGAAAAATTGCAATGCACAAACTTTATGGAGGGTAGAAGACCACTTGAGAAGAGGTTATAAAATGTTCATCCTGGAAATGTTAATGCTACTATGAGAAAAAGGTTGGCTAGAGGAATTTGGATCAATCAAGTGAAAGTTTTCAAGAGTTAGTGGATTACCTGAACCTAGTTGACATCCACAGAGCAACAGTTCCTTTGAATGGAAAACAACAGAAGTAAACAATCCCTCATAATACCAGAGAAGCTTGATAAATTTATAATAAGTGATTCCTCTTTGACAATGTGAGTGGGCGAGGTGGACTCATAATTTCCCGGGGGTATTATTGCTCCTACCCCTCCCTAAGTTAGAAGCCCTAGTCATTCTAGTCAACAATAAATGGCTCCTTGACATTGCCAAGTCTATTGACCTCATTCCTGAAACAAGATTCCTTGCATTAGTGGCATTAACTGATGCAAAAGGAGTTGTAATATTCATGACTTCAACAATTTTTCTAGATACTATTGCTATTGTGCTTGAGAAAGGGGTGTGAATAGGTATGTCTGAGGTATTAGAGAACCCCTTCCCATGAATATGATCTGTAGCAATATGCCAAGCATTCTCCCACATACTCATGCCTCCATCTGATGCAGAGGAACCATTTTGAGATGCTGACACACAATATTAGCACACAATCAGATTATTCATCTTAGAGATATTGGAGAGACAAAATAAATAAAAATGAAATATTACATAAACAATGATCATCCCACATAAATAACAAGCTCAACATAGAACATGTGTGTGATCATCCCACGTAACTCTTGCACTCTCTTTGTAACTCAAACTCTCACCAAAGAGGATAAGTCCTAACTTTAGTGGGAGTCCTAAACTGAGGGTGTTCCTAGGGGTCGAAGCTATATGACTTGGTTTGACTGAGGCAACTTGATACTACCCACTCACTGGTGTAAATAGGAGATGAAATTGCCAATTATGCACAAGCGTTAAGATATTCAATTTAGACAACAATTCTTATTCATGTAATGTGCTTGGAATATTAAAAACAAATCTTGTTCAAAATCATACATTTCAATAAATACAATGTGGTCATCTCCCTCCACTTCAAAATTATACCCTGCAAAGTTGTGATAAAGAAGAATGTTAAGGAAAGAAAAATTCTTGCTACCAGAAATGAAAATGATTTCAAAATGACAAAAATATTTTCAGTTGAACCTGGAGGTAAAAGAATAACTTATTGGTCTAAATATTGAAACTACAAACCTAGTTTTGTTCAATATTTTGGCTTCCCACAACAAAAATTCATTGCTACCCTTTGAATCTCTAACCTGATAGACAAATAAAAATCTCCAAGAATATAACTTCAAAAAAGGACCCTCTAAAGCTATTACAGTTGTCCACATTTTCGGACAGAGGTTAGGCTTCGAATTGGTGAATGATTTAGTTTTTATGCAGTTGGCTTAAAATGGCATCAAATCAATGTTGACACCATAAAATAGCCCATGGACAAGGAATGTTTAGACATTCCTACGTAAGAAGAGACATCCCAGAGTGTTTCCTCTTTAAGAAGGACATCTCCCAGATGTCCCCTATTTGGAAGAGATGCCCTAAGAGATGGAGGGCATCACCAACATCCTCTCTTAACTGCAACCTTCACACCACCACCACCAATCTCTCCTTCATAAGCTTTCCCAAAACCACCAACACCAAGAATCTGTGACTCATCATAGTTTTTGGTAGCCTCTTGTATCTCTGCAAAGGTAAAATGTTTGCAAAAACTGGAAGGTGCAGATGACACATAGCTCCCATATTGCAATATTTTACTCTTCATATGCCCATGTAGCCCCTACTATTGAAAATGAATTTTGATAGAGTGGTAAGACATTGTCATCTTCAGTTATGAGTAAGAGTAAATACCATTAAATTACACAGATAGTGTAAGATTCCATGCTCAGAATCATAATTTTGACACAAAAATGAAGCAAAAAAATATGTGATTCATGTTTGCCAATCAAACAGAGGAAAAGTAGGATGTTCTTGAAGGAATTTCTATAGAAAGATTTCTAATTTCCAATCAGTGATTTGAGAACTAATTCTATCCTAAAGAAGAGCTGGTGCACTATGAAGAACTTTACTATTACAGACAAAGTTCATTCTATTTGTTGAATTTTCCAGCAAGAAATATTTTAAACTTTGGAACAAATACTTAAATCTAGATATTTAAGAAAAGGGCAGATATGAAGGGGCCTGTTGTAGCTCAAAAATGACTCAGTGGAATTTTTTGTCCATCAATTACTTGGTAGTTTCTAGCTGGGAAAACTGGCCATATGATCATGTCTCAATACAAAGATGTAATTCAAGGGTTAAAGAAAGCTACATGTAGAGATAAGGAAATGGTGAGTGTTAGAAGTAACAAAGACATGTTTGAAACATTGGTAGGTTTTAATTTGAGGAGTAAAAGCCACCTATGAGTTCTCTTATCATTGTTAAACTGGAGAAATGTTTATATCGGTCCCATTGGAATTACATAAAAGTGTGTTGTTAACAAGATTGGAATATTACATCAAAGTCCATCAACATTATTTAAGCATGAAAATGCTTCTATTTAGCCAAGGAAAACCAACAACTGGGCCACATGCATATCTAATCTATCATAAGCATAAAATACCATGAGGAAACCCAAGTTTTAGAATGATGTTTATCCAAGGAGTTTGTACCTTCTAGAGAAAAACATCGAGCAAATTTGTATTCCTCCAAATAAATAAGATAAGATAATTTTATTGAATCCTAAAAGTAACCCCAAAGTTAGGTCCATGGGACTAAAATAGGACATCTAGTATAGGTACAAAGTGGGAGTCTGAAAGCAGCTTCCGGATCAAAGCTAATGTTGACATTTCAGCCTATAGACCAATTCATCCTACATCCCTCTAGGCTGAATTGTCATCCTACAGAGATGTCAGCTGACATTACAACCTATAGGCCTGTACATTGAGATGTGATCCTACAACCATGTAGAATGAAATCTCAGCCTACAGGTTTGTAGGTTGAGCCTATCATCCTACAGGTCTTCCCTTTTAACAATAAAAAAAAACCGAATTACCAAACTAAAATCTGAATGTGTAAATTCCTAATTCCAGGTTCCAAATCATATTCCCATAGCTGGCCTTTCAACCCCTTGCTCCGCAAAACACTTTTCAGCTGCCTAGTGCCTCCCCATACTTCTCAAGGGACTCAGGATTTATTTTACCTTTCAAATAAGGATTTATTTTATCTTAGCATCCATTTTGAACATAATTTTTAAATAAATGATCAAATATCAAGAATGACAATTCTTTTAAAGGAAAAGTACAACTGTAGGTAGCTCAATCATGTTCATTTTCAATGATTTTTTACTAAAAGCACAAATAAAATATCAATGATTGTCTATGTTATAAAGGAAAAGTACATCAAGTCAATATATATCAAGCACTACAATATATAAAAAGTTCAAGTACTAAAATATATAATTGTATTTGCAACTGATTATTCACGAATCCATAAAATCGATCATTGATCCAGTACTATTTCATGACAACAATCCGCCACTAACCAATACTCTCAACAACAACAACAACAACAACAAAATGTTTATGAAAAGAACAAGAAGACCATCTAGATCGATGACTTTTCCAAATACTTCTTCGGCCATTGAGTGAAACTCTTTTCCTTCTCCTTCAAATGAACACATCCATCTATTTTATCTTCATACGGAAGGGGGATGTTACTTGTGACATTAATGACATTTACATTTGCATCTTCAAGACCAAGTGGCACTCCATGGATGACAGAAAGTGACTGAATTCGTCCAATGCCAACAATAGCACCGTCATATGGATCTAATATGTTCACTTTGTCACCTACCTGAAGTAGGTCATGCCCTACCGGAGTTAATGGGCACTGTCAAAAACAAAAAATTATACATAGATATTAGGAAAAAAAATAATTACAATTAAATTGCAAAAACATACATAGATATTGAATTAATAGAATAATGTACACTCACTTTGTGAATATCTGAAATACCAACAAGATTTGGCACTGATTGGGAATGTTCAGGTGCATCAATTTTGTCATATTTTAGAACTCTCGAGGTAACAATTTTTCCTTTAACATCCTATATGTGATTTCATTATGCACAAATCAAATATTACATTAAAACACAATAACATAGCAGAAAACAATAAATATAATATTAAAACATTAAAATATGAATAACACTAAAATAGAAGCATATAGGGCTTGTAGATATCTACAAAAAATTGCTATTGAATTAGTACATACCTTCAAATGTTCATGGCCCTTGTTTGAGTAATTTAGCATTCTACTCTCGACTTCAATAGATGGCAAAGAACTTTCTATTGGATTTTTTGACATGTAATTATGTTTGGAATTTTCTAAGTCTGCCATATACTGAGCCATTTCACTCACCACTGGTTCTCTATTAGTTCCTTCAACCTACAAATCATTTTCAATGCACAATTAGTTGGATATTCACAAAAATCAAAATACATAACACAATGTACAATATTCAACAACAAAAATTGTATACTTACAAATATGTGTTGTTTGGCTCACAACCCACCCCGACCCAAAAAATATCGATCCTTCACATGCTCTCTTGCTTTCTTCGCTCTTATACTCTTTGCCAAATACTCTTCAGCACACATACTTTCCTTCAAATCTTCCCATTGTTTGGGAGTCAAGCTACTCTCCCTATCTTTTCCATCCAAGATTAATTTTCTGCATTTATGCCTAAAGTTATTCATCAAAATTCTCATTCTGTGCTTGTAATATTTAATGGAAATCCTTCCACCAATAGTCTCAAAAACATTTTCCATTTGTTGGATCACTTGATCAACATTTCTTGGATCTTGATCTGCAAAGTTGGATTTGGTAACATCCAAATGAGACCTTATTCTTGTGCCCAACTCTGTGGCCCACCTAGACACATTTGGTCCAATAGGCTCACCATCTTTTACCTCAATCAAGTAAGTCTTCTTCCCTTTTGATTTTCTTTCTTTGGCTTCCCTTTCTGTGGACCTATACAGGCTTTGACTAATTCTTTGTCTTTTGACTAAAGTTGATACATCTTCAAAACCAAGACTAGGTGATGAAAAACCACTCATACTTGTGGATAAAGAAGGTGTAGTAGTTCCTAGCACCTTGCTTGGAGGAGATGTAATTGGTGTGCTTTCTGTGGAAGAAGGTTGAACTAGTTGGTCCTTGTCCACAATAGGTGTGGCACTAGGTAGCACACAAATCTCCTCAAATGTGCCTTCAAATCTTTGCTTTAACTTTATATAAAGTTCTTGCAACTTTGCTTCTCCAGAATATGCCAATTTTTCACAAACACCTTGGACATGATCATTTGATATATCAAGAAGTTGATCATTAGTATTGTCAGCTTCATCTCCATGTATTGAACTACCAAGGCATTTTCTTCTATGAGTTGGCAACGATATGTCTTTGCTTGCTTTTTGTTTCTTCTCATTTTCTATGGAATCCAAGTTTCCCCTATAAAAAAAAAAACTTATCAATTTATAATTGAAAACATATATGGTCTACATCATCAAATATATTATATACAACTTTCATTAAATATGCATAGAAGTGAAAAGTGATAAGGAGTAACTACTTACTTATTCGCCAAACCAAGAGATGACAAATATTCTTCATTTTTTGTGATGCATTCTTTATGAACACGCTCGTATTCTATCATATTTTCATCATTGCTGAGATCATTTTTATGTTTCAACCCCTTCTTCATAGTATTTATGTCCTACATTTCACATTTAAAGAAAAAATATTAGTGCATGGACAAACAACGACTATAAAATATATCTATTCTACAATCATGTATTATGATCAATTAAAATGAATTAACCTTAAACTGATAATGAGAATGAATCAACATCATGGTAACTTCAAAAACTAACCAAAATGGGAGTTGTTCCTATTATATTATCAAAAACCTTTCTTCAACACACTGCTACTATCATAACATCAGTGGAGACCTGTTACGATGAATTGAGGTAATTCTAGCACCTCAGATCTATGGTGAACCCTCTTAAACTATGGAAGTTAGTATTTCCACTTAAATAACCTTGAATTTGAATATTTATAAATTAAATGTTAATCCCAACTTGGATTGTAATCCCTCATAAAAAACTCTTAATCTGTAATAGTTGAAATAGAAAGAAAAATGAGACATGAACCAGAACATATTCTGTTGATTCTTATTTTGGTTATTTCCTTTGAACTATGTTGCTAATATGTTGGTAGAAGGGACACTTCAATCAGTATCAACACCTATCTAGAAGTAATGGATATTCAATGAAAATATAGGAAAATGTTAAAATCATGCATAGTTTTTTATTTTTTTAAATGCAATTTTTTTTTAACATTTGCATAAATTTATCACATAATAGAAACATAGCATATTGCAATTGGGAATGCAGATTGGTTGTCCCAACCATTGTAACATTATTGAATCTATTATATGTGTACTAGTGCCAGTACCATATAGCTTAGGTGAAGAGCTCCTGAACCATATTAAGACTTTGAGCCCTTAGTAAACAGAGACTTACATTGAGCTTTGAGGTTTGCAAGCTGAAAATCAAATATCCCTCAATAAATAGATACACATTCCCCAATTTAACAAATAAAATAACATTAGAAGCTTCTAGTTTTACAAGTTGACTTTCATAATCTAACCCTTAAAATAAAAAATTACAAGTTTTTCCTAAAAAAAAAACCAACAATAAAAGTTAGAATAAATATTGAAGTTAACGTAACTTCATGTAAGCAATTTCATTGATGGATCTAGTAACCCTCTTTAAGATAAATTGAATCACTTCATGCTACAATAGAGTTACTGGAATGAGACAAAATTCACACAGAGAAAAATGAATGATAAATTTCACACAAAGTTTAGTACAACCATTTGGCTAATCCCATGGCCAAAACAATAAAATCCATTTGCATAGTGAAAAATTATGCCATAAAGTCAAGGTGATAAATCATCATCGTGATCATTTGCATGGTCATCAAGATCACAATCCCGATCACTTGTGTATACATGCCATAAAGTCAAGGTGATAAATCATCATCATGATCATTTGCATGGTCATCAAGATCACAATCCTGATCACTTGTGTATACATCTGCTTGATTTTCTTCATTGTCCTCATACATTATATTGTCCTGACCATGCATTATGTTTTCTATCTCAGTCTCTTCATTGGGAATCAAAGTTTCATCTTCAAATACTCTATCGCCATCTTCAGTTTCTTCCTCCAATGTTTCTTGTAAACTATTACATTTCCCATCAACCATTATATCAACATATTCCATGAATTTCCTTTTTGAGCGAGGCTCTATTTGAATGACATACGACCATCCTGAGCTTGTTACATCATCAATTAAAAATGACTGGTTAATTTGAATAGGGGAAACATATGGCTCATTGGTCTTCAGTAAAATTTGGCATGTATTTGCACGTACAAATCCATACTCATCACGTTGTATTGTAGATGGCTTGATCCATTTACATTTTAATAATATAGGACTAGTTTCACCATAATCAACTTGAATAATTTCTTGTATGAATCCAACATACAAGTTCTTTTCAATGTTGTGATGAAATTCAACACTAACAATACAATCACAATTTGCCTTTCCTGTGTCCCTTTCTTCCACTCTTAAATGAGTACCATAGGCCCACATCCCACTGAAAGAAGAAGCCCATATACTTGGAGGTAGTGAAAGCTCAATTTCCTCCTTCGTCATATCTTGACCTTCTTGTCGTGCATCATTAATTGCATCAACAATCCAATCATCAAATTTTGGAAAAGAACGATCTCCAATATTCAAATCTTGAAGTGTACGCTTTCGAGATGGACACATCCATGTTTGAATCTCTTCTTCATATTTTCTGCATAGAATATGAACAATAAGAGTGATAATAATTTAACTATTAAATGAAATTAAATAAATAAATTATCATGTAAATAATATCTTACCTATGCCACTTATCGAATGATGATGTGTTTTGAAGAACATAGGCATGTATGGCAATTCTTTCCTCATTTGATAGCTTGAAGCAATGTCCATTTCCTTCTAATACTTCACCTGCAACTCTCTGGTCATCATCATCATCCCATACACACCGATTGACATTGCTAAAATCCTTCATATATTCTGTGCAAAATCCTATGGCCTCTTGCATTAAATATCCCTCACAAATGCTACCTTCTGGTTTTGCCTTATTACGAACAAACTTTTTCAGAACTTTCATGTATCGTTCTATAGGATACATCCATCTTGTTCTTATTGGGCCACAATGCTCTAGTTCATGTTCTAGATGTATAAGAAGATGCATAGAAATATTGAATATTGCTGGTGGAAATTCTCGTTCCAATAAGCAGAGGACTTCAACAACCTCTCCCCTCAAATTATCAAAGTTTGAAGGATCTAGAACATGCAAACTCATTCTTTTTAATATTAGGCCCAACCTTATAATTTCCAATCTTGGTCCCTTTTCCAAACTTGATATGACTGCAATAGGTAAAATATCCTCAATTATGACATGATAGTCATGGGTCTTGAGGCTTCTTAAGCTATTATTGTTGGTTTGGCTTCTAATATTACTACTTACATATCTAGTAGGAAATCGAGTCTGAGACATCAACTTTAAGAATTGTGCATGTTGATCCTTTGTCCACACATAAGGAGCAATAGGTTTTCTGTATTTTCCATTACCATATTTTTCAACCCAAAGATTTCGATGAATCTTTAGTTCTTGAAGGTCTAGGCATGATGACACTATATCATATGCACCAAAAAGAGTTTCTATAATAGCAAAAGCTATGTTTTTCTCAGTATGCATAAAGTCAATAGTATGCCTAATGGTTATATGCTTAAAGTATGGAAATTTATAGAATATGCACACTCTTTTTACACCACTATCATTAAGTGGATCATTTTTACTACCACAAATGCCACCATTTTCAATAAATTGCATTCTTTTTTCTCCATTCTCAATAATGTAATCACTTGTTATTGCTAGTGGTGCTTCACGATTCTCTTCCTTACCATTGAAACGTGACTTTTGTCGATGATATGGATGCTCCATTTTGAGGTAAGCACGATGTCCACAATAAATACACTTGTGAAAACTACTTGAATGCCTCACAAAACCCTTAAAGATGCAAGCCAGACATCCATGGTATCCATGAACATTGAGACCAGTCAAAGTGCCATATGCAGGAAGATCATGGATTGTAAACAATAAAGAAGCTCTTAAAGTGAATTGAATTGAATTACCATCCCTTAAAATTTGAATTGCTTCAATTCCTTTCCACAATTCCACTAGCTCGTCAAATAATGGCTCTAAATAAACATCAATTGTATCTAAAGTCACACTTTTTTTCCCTGGTATAATCAATGACAACATCAAGAAAAATGGCTTGGTTGCTAACCATGGAGGCAAGTTATAATTTATTAAAAACATTAGCCAAGTTGACCATTTAGTGCTTTGATCTGAGAAAGGGTTCACCCCATCTAGAGCTAAACCCAACCTTATATTGCGAGGATCTTGGGCAAAATCAAGTGATTTGTTGTCAAATTCCTTCCAAATCTTAGAATCAGACACAAATCATTGTTTTCCATCGGTACTCTTATTTTGGGCATGCCATTGCATTAGATCGGCAATGTCTCGACATTTGTACATTCGAAGCAACCGTGGGATTAGTGGAAAGTGACGAAGAACCCTTCTCGGAATTGAATTTGATTTCAACCCTAGTCTATACCTCCCTTCTTTACATTTTAGACATTCAGTCTCACTTGCAAGATTTTTGCGAAATAATACACAACCATTCACACATGTGTGGATGTTTTCATACCCTAAGCCTAGCTTAGTGATTTTCACTTTACATGCTCTTCATTTTGTTGGCAATGTGGAGTCAGGTGGTAACAACCATTGTAAAAATGCCAATAACTCATCAACACTCTCATTTGTCCAACCATGCACCACTTGCAAGTTAAGAATTAAAAGGATTGTTGTTAAATGACTTAAATTGCAAGTACCATACACAGGTTTTAAAGCATCCTCCATCAACTTCTACCATTCATCCTTGAAACCCTCATTCAACATTCTATCAACTTCAATCCCTTCATCAAAGGTTCCTACCTTTTCATTTGTGTTTGTTGCATCTTCATCTATGTCAAGTGCCTCTACATCTCTCATGCTATGCAATTTTATCCTATCTGGATAACAATTTTGAGGGAAAGGGCTTATACCACTATGCCCATATTTTAGCATATGTTGAAAAATCACACTTCTTTTTCTCATCTTCCCACCACGACAATCATTACATGGACATGCATATTTAAGAAAGCTCTTCTCATCAACTATTCTCTCATCATGTGCATGGTATTCATCCATTGTCAAAATTGGGCATTGACTCATCTTCAATTTTCTGCATTCAAAGATGAAACTAATATGTTAACTCTTTACTTTCAACTCTTTTCAAAACTTTGTTTGTAAAAGAGAAGTTTCAGCTCCCATTTGAGCACAAATGTCAATTGTGCAAACATTTTAGAAACAACATATAGGAAGAGAAGACTACACATTTTTTACCAGTGTGAACACACCCATACACAACAATCACATAGTCAAACAACAAAAGAAAGTCATATTTGAGAGAAAGCCTATGGATCAACACTTGTTTGAGGAGATTTTTTTTTTTGTATTTACACCTTTTGAATGCAGATCTACCAGCATGACAATGAAAATTTTTGGTTAATATACTAGCATTCTTAAGGGCACATCCCTTGCAGCCATATTTAAACACTCATTACAACAACAATGAGGAGAAGAACACAACAATGTGGGTTTCCTTAGTAGCAAATAGGATGCATCACTCAGCTACAAGGGAGGCACTGATGTAGTGTAAGTTACCAGTTGTGCACTCTCTCCTTTAAATCCTATTTCTGACATGTTCCAAGTGTTCATTCCTAGAAAATGAGGGCACTCCACTTGAGGGAGTCACTTACCTATTCATCGCAGCATGACGAGTTACAAATTATCACCTTTTTGGAACTTGAAGGGAATACATTCTATTTTTAGCCACTTGCATGGAGGGCACATTAATGAAGGATTTACACCACATTCTCTCCTTATTCCTAGCATGCAAGAGGGTACATCATTTGGAGATTTACATTATTTTTCTAAGCTTGAAGAATTTCACCCTAGTAGAAAATATGCATTAGGAGTCATATTTGCTATTCCTATCTTCATCTATAATTATGAGACTGGTCTTTGATACTCATTCAAGACCTTCAAAAGTTGTAATAATATTACCTAGGATAAAATGCCTCTTAATAAACTCTAGTTGATCAAGTAAAATGGTTCAGGCTGCCATATTCTTGATTATAAGACACATTAAAAAGTGTGACAAACCGACAATTTCTCACTATGTTTATCTTGTTGTCTATCTTGAAACTTGTGTAGTTTATCTCGTTGTTGAAGTGAGACACCTTGTATGTGTCTCAAACAATTGATTTGTCTACAATATACTCAAAATTATCCCACATTTCCTTCAATGGATGTGTGAATATTCAGCAGGAAAATTTTCCTCCAATTACCATTATGGCAGAATCATATAGGAACAAAGTCATATGATGTAAATGCATGGACAATCCCAAACCTTTCTGCTTAAAGAAGAAACATCATTTGTGGATACAAGATAGATGATTTTTGAGAAGATTCTTCGGTGAAAATCACATAAAGATACTTTTGTTGGTGCGTTTCGAACCAACCAGTGTGGTTCATCATCAGAATAGGTTGAGTGAGCAGATCTCACATTGCACATTAAATAAATAAAGTTTATACCCCTTATCAAAGTCAAACTAGCGATTTCCCGATCCAATCTAGCTGTTGTCATTCTAGCCGTTACCTGTCTAGAAAATTGGGTCATTAGATATTCTTCCCTATCTATTTAATGTGCAATGTGAGATCTGCTCACTCAACTTGTCCTAACGATGAACCACACTGGTTGGTTCAAAACGTGTCGACAAAAGTATCTCTATGTGATTTTCACCGAAGAATCTTCTCAAAAATTGATGTGGATCACAGAAGCCTAAATTCAATAAGATAGATGATATTGGAAAGCATCCAATATTGTCAAATCCATGCTTTTCAGAAAATAATTAGATGACCAAGAAGCCACAAAAAATAATGTTGATGCTAGTTGGCCCCCAACAGCTTGGACTAGAGTTGTAACATCTAGAGATGAGTCATAGACACATTTAGAAAATTAAGGCATAGCTCAAGACAATGTAAGACTAGACAGATCTTTCTTGTTATAGACAACACACATGTATCTCATCCAAACAATTTGAAGTGGATTGATGAACGTGTAACAAAGATAGATTTGATGTTTCGCTTGTTTTAGTCATTTTTGTCTACTAATAATTTTTCTCAAGTCAATGAGCTGGCTGGAAAAGGGGCCTTATATTATGGCAACATAAGAGAAAATCTTGTTTCTAGTTCAAATACAAATATGGAACTTATTTTGAACTCTTTCCACACACCTCTTTCTTCACAGGAACTCATAGAGAAACCCTCTAAATTTCTTGAAGACAAAACACATTGCACTCTCGTAGCTTTGTAGATGAAAATATAATTAAGCTTCAAGTTAATTCAAATCTATATTATCTTGTCAATTTTGAGGAGGCTATTGTCTATGACTTTGATGGTTCTAACAAAGAGAAAGGTACAATTCCCCATGCACATTTGTCCACAAGCCATTGTAGCAGAAATCATGAAAGTATGAGCATCTTAAGATAGAAACTACTCAAGGCATAGATGGTCATATGTGAAGAAGATGTTGAACAATTGGAAGAATATTGTTCTTTAGTAGCCCTACAAACACAGGATTTGTTGAAACTACTTAAAATTGATAAAGGGAGTGTTGGGAACGCTCAAATTTCAAACCTACAACAACAATCACCATTCAATAATAAGAAAATACACAAATTATTGAGTTGGAAATTAAACCTCATAAGCCTTATTCCATGCATTTTGAAGGTGATCATATTTATGATTCAGATGATTCAAATGAAGAGTAGGCTACAAGCACATACCTTAGACAACCATAAGAAGAAAAATATGCCTAGAAAATAAAGGTAAGAAGCTTTCTAAAATTTGACCATATACATTTCCTTTCATAGAGAAATCAATATTCTTTCAAAAAGCCCAAAGCTGAAGAATCAAGAAATAGTGATGGATGCCTTGTAGAAGAAGATATTTTCAGCTGGCACAAGGAATTCTATATTAAAAATTTTCATGATAGATTTCACCAAGTTGTACAAAATTTTGTGAACCAACTAGAGAAATGGCCCAAGAAATATTGACATGCTACACCAGAGGTCCCTAGGATGAGGGAAGAAGAACTAACACATTCACTATCAATAGGGGCCTAAAGACATAGGAAAACTTAGAGAAATACATTTGCAGATCTATAGCTCAGAGTCAACAACATTAATCCTTAGTTGAGAGATTAATCAAAATGAATAAGTTTCGAGCCATTGGAACCCAAGGAGAATCCAAGCCATATGAAGTAGACAAGGAGCTAAAATATATTTGACTACTAGAGAATTGTATTTTAATATCTTCAAAACAAAATTGCAAAAGACAATCTCCAGTGACACACTGTGGAATCCTAAAAGAAACAAGTACTCATAGACTCTTTCATGGTCTCACTGAAGAAAGATGTACAAGCCCTCTCACAGAGCATGTTAGAATATTATGTCATCATGGAAGGGTTGTTACCCAATAGGATTAAGATGATTTACTCCTATTACAGAATATGTGTAGCTTATTTTAAGAAGTACTGGGGATCCCTATGGAAGATCTAATCACATTATAGCAGCTACCTTTTTCAGTCTCTAAAATTTTTCAAATTATTTTCCTTAATTTCATTTGAAAATAACGAGAATATGAATAGATTGTACCTACTCAATGGAATCCCAAGAGTCCCTAGGGGAAATTACTATTTCAATCTGCAAGTGATGTAAAATTACTAGTAAGAAGAACTTTTGAATTCATGAACTTCTTTACTTTTGAACTTTGAAGTCTCTAAGTAAAATATGTAGAGTTTAAAAGATAGGATCTAGGAAGTTGGTGTATTCTATATCTATTGAAAAATAATATTGATAATACCAAGAAGGCCACTGCCATAATTGTGATTCAACATACATTATGATTATGCTTTAGACTAATATAATGTATTTTCATTTATGTGTGCATTCTGTGAGATTTGTTACTATAAGTCAACATACCATTTTGCAAACTCGATAACTCTTGCTCACATTGTTACTAATTATTTTTTGTTTATTTATTCAATTAGCACTTGTTAGAATAGAGAATGAATATTATTTATTTTCTCTAATAAGTTAATCATTATAGTGTTGGTAAATCAACTAAATTTTTTCTTTCTTCATCTATTTTTATGTTTATTTCTTCTTGTCTTAATCTATCTTTCAACATTTAGTTAGTTTACAATAGTTTTATTTCTGCAGTTAGATAGCTTTATTTGAATTTTCATGCTCCTTGTTGTGACAATCATTCAATATTTCATAGAATTCAACAAACCAAGCATGGTTGTTGGGAAAGAATACAGATGGGTCTCTTATCCAAAATGGTGTGAGGTCTTATTAGAACCTCATACCAGAGATAACCATTGTGACTGTTACAGGGTCACTTATCCCTATCAATAATTAATTTGGCACTAGAAGGGGGGACTAATTGCATGGCTAGCAAGAATTCTCATTCATACTATGCAAGCATTCCCGATGAAGAAAATCTCTCCCAACATCCACATACTCCTTTTACCTATACTAAGCATATTGACAAGGAAACCAATTACAAAGATGTTCCCTGTAATGAAACATTATGTTATGTCACTTCCACTAAGGTTAATTCCCTTAGGCGTATTACTCGTTCTTATGCTAAGAAAATAGGAAGACTCCTTGTAGCCCTTTTTCTCCCTAGGAAAAGGGATATCAGAAGACTAGTGACCAAAGAGAATGTTTTAGTTGACTCTGTCAAAGATATTATTGAGCATGCTTTTAAAATAAATCCCTAGTCCTTTTGATTATATAACTGTAACTCCATCTAGTTCTCTACCCTCTACACACATACAATATGATATTGATGGTGAAATTGGTCATATTGATCATAACAATTATTCCTATGATTCTAAATACAAATCAAATTAGGACAACATACTAGATATAATGGCTTGTAATCCCCAACCTAAATGGATGTCCCAAGGTGCCCTCAACCTTGGAGGCAATTTGCATGATCTTCCTAAACAACCAAAGAGGATCCTACCAAAGTTTGATCTTGATAATTCTGTCACTCCTGAAGACCACATAAAGAAATTCTATATAGCCTTTTGTCTAATGAATGTGTAGCTTGAGGATGTGGTATATAGGTTTTTTCCTTATACCTCCGAGAACAAAGCATCCACATAGTATTATAATCTACCTATTACTTCTATATCTAGTTGGGATTCCTTTAATAAGGTTTTGGTCAATGAATTTGGTTAGGATTAATCACCATCTATCCTTCTCAAATAACTTATTGTAATCAATATTGAGAAGAAAGAAAAGGTCAAGGATTTTAATCAATGTTTCACTACTATGCTAAATAAGCTCCTTGAAGACTCCCACTCTATCGACCCTCTAGCCATGGAATATTACACCTCATCCCTAAATGCTTCTATAGCCATGTTTGTTAAAATGAAAGATAAGAACACCCCGACTCATAAATTTGAGGAAGTTATGAAAGTGGAGAATGAAATGTTATCCTTTGTAGGGAATACGCCTAAGGAAGAGCCTAAGGATAGTGGGAAGAAGCCTCTAGTGCTGACTAAACCAATGAAGAAAGAATATACATATTTGGAGAGTGTACTCAAAATCCTAAAGAATATTTCAAATGAAGTAGTTGACTTGAAGAAAAAACCAGGGAAAAGTTAATCAAGACATATACCTTTCCATCATTTTTAAAAGAAAGCCAACATCCAACCCAAACTAGTCATGGTTCAAGAGTAAGCCTAAAATTAGATGATTTTGGCATTGATAACTTTTGTTCCTATCATCAAGCCAATAATTTTGAGAAAACCTTCCCTCAATGGATAAACTCTATGATGATTGTTATTAATCAACTCCTAGAACAACAATCATTGTATGATGAGCCATCTCAAGAAGCTAATGATGAACCTAGAATAACTGAGGAAGAAGCGATTGAGGGGTCAACTATGTTCTTATGGTATTGGGGGGTAGACACTCATACACATATTATTAGAGAAATATCTTTAGGAAAAACCCAAGCTACTCAAGTAGTCCTGAGAAATTATAATCTTCATAGTAGGGGACCTACACTTGATACTTCTCAACCTACAAAAGGAAAATATCTACTAAGACAGGGCATCTCTACCTTGGGCTCACTTACGAATAAGGAACAAAAGGTTCCTACATCTTCTTATGGATACAGAACCTGGTAAATGCTCTTACCCGGGATATATGGAAGGAGTCATAACTATAGATTACATACGTTTATTCACAAGAGGTGGGGGTGAGTGTAGACTGAAAGTATTGACTGACTCGGGCTAAAGCTAATATCTTGTAGTCCGGTTGAGGTTCTGAAGAAAGCGTGAGTATAAGGGGAAGGGGCATCCATGAAGTCTCCATAATCCAAAGGGGGACTTCATGCTGGTCATTTTAATCCCGGTCATGAGCTAACGCATGTTGGTCACCAACTATGATGGTGGGTGTTATGAGCTACATTGGTGGTGTGATGGTGAAACCAAATACACCTGAAGTCAGTTGAGTGCTCGATATGGAAATCAAGCGTAAATGACCTATCCCGATCAAGCAAGTGTAAATGTCCTCAATGGAAGTGGGAAAGGGTGTTGCAGGAGCATATTCCAGAGAGAAACTGACTGAAATGGCTGGAATAAGTTGAAATATCTAAATATGATTGAATCTATCAGAGAAAATAGAGCTATCCACTATCGAGAGAATGAAGAGGATTTCAATCTAGATAGAACTTCTATTTATTCTGCACTAATGTTAAGGTGAACTACAACTAGTTGGACTACAACTTCAGATAGTTGGCATATTCATGGATTGAACTGATTCAACTATTATTGAGAACTACAGAGAAGAAGAACTAATGATAGTTTCAGTTCGATTGAAGGTAGTTATAAGCACTACAGTCCTCAACCAAAAAAAAAAAAAAATCACTCTATAGACTGAGCAAAAATAAATAAAAAAACTCGGTCCCTTAGAAAAAGAAAATCAGAAACCATACAGTGAACAATCTTGCCTTTCACAATAACAGAGGTCTCCTATTCTATATTCTTCCATGAACGTGGCCTTGAACTAATGTCCTAACCAAGACTAACCGGAACTTTTGGGGTGATAGAGTGTGGAACTCGTCAGGTTCAAAAAGCTAACATGCGCCCCATTGAGAAGTTGTGTTCAAAGATGTTGATTTCAAGCATCTAGTAGTCCCTATAAGAGGAGAGCCTGAAGTAGCTGAGCAACCTAAAGCATCACAGCTGCCAAGGGGAGATCGAGTAAATTTAGTCAACCAATTGCAAGAGTTCGGCGAGGGAGAGGTCTGAGTAGAATGAAGTAGTATTTGCAGAGGGGAGGACTCTTTTTTGTCCATACTGACACCATTTTCCATTTCGAGTAAATACATGTAAATCCATAAATAAATACAACTAACCTGTGATTCAATCAAGTCAATTTAGTCAGCCAATTGTGAGAGTTCGGCAAGGGAGAGATCTGAGTAGAACGGGGGAGAGATCTGAGCAGAATGGAGGAGTATTCGCAGAGGGGATGACTCCTTTTTGTCCATAGCAACAACATTTTCCATTTCGAGTAAATACATGTAAATCCATAAATAAATACAACTAACCTGTGATTCCAAAGACTCGAATGGTGAGTTAGCCCACCTCTTTTGTGATTCCAAAGCCTTGAATTGTGAGTTAGCCCGCCTCTTCAAAAGCCTCCAAGTCCTTTCCAATGCTATTCTATCCATGACAGAGGCTCTAATTATATAGAAACTTTCACAGGCCCTAAAAATCTCTAACCATATATGGATTTCTCTCAAAATATATCAAAACCCTCCAAACCCTCCCGCCAACCATGCCAAACGAGCCAACCCTCCAAACCCTCCTGCCAACTGCGCCAAACGAGCCATTTTCATGGACAGATTATCCAAAACCCTCCAAACCCTCCTGCCAACGGCAACAATTTGGTGCCAAATGAGCCATCTTCATGGACAGATTACCTGTTTTCATGGAATTTAGAACCAGGGTAAACGTTTTCATGGAAACATGGTCCCTGGAAAATTTTCGCTATAAGAATAGCAATCATTTTCATGGAAACATGGTCCCTGGCAAATTTTCACGGGTAATTGGTTTTTGTTCCTGGGCGTTCTTGGGCTTTCCTACTAGGCTTTCCTTCCTAGCCAGTTTTCCACTCTCCCTAATCTTCTCAGTCATTGCAGTCCAAGTTTGGCAGGTAATCTTCTCGGTCATTGCAGTCCAAGTTTGGCGGGTATTTGGTTTTCGTTCCTGGGCATTCTTGGGCTTTCCCACCTAGCGAGTTTTCCACTCTCGGTCATTGCAGTCGGTCAAACTTTGTTTTTAATTGTATGTGACTTTGCACTTTGTTTTTAATTGTATGGGACTTTGCTTTTAGTTGTATGTTTTGGGTATTTTGTTTTTAATTTTATTTAGAGTTTATTATGTTTTTTGTTATTTTTATTTTAAATTTAATTAATATTAATTATCATTTTTAAAGGTTTCTTTATTTATCAATTATCTATTATTAAAAACAATTAAATTATTAATAAAAGTTCATATACTATTAAAAAAAATAACAAAATTAAATTATTAATCAAGGTTCATATAGGTTCATATACTATTAAAAAATTAACAAAGATTTATATACCATTAAAAAATTAACAATTTAATTTTCTTGAAATGAGTTTCATTTCATCACTTACTTTATCTATCCACTATTAAAAACAATTAAATTATTACCAAAAATTCATATACCATTAAAAAAATTAACAAAATTAAATCATTAACAAAGGTTTGTATACCATTAAAAAATTAACAAAGGTTCATATACCATTAAAAAATTAACAATTTGGTTTTCTTGAAATGAGCTTCATTTCATCACTTATTTTATCTATCAACTATTAAAAACAATTAGATCATTTTTTTGGTAAACATTCGTTATATTATCATAGCAGAAGTGTCAACAAAATACATCACTACTGCAACAAAATACAATGTCACAGGCTTAAGGGTTGGCACAAGCCTTTCTCTAAACAGTAAGAAGCTTGAAGAGAATCCAAGACAGTTGGTGTCTTTGGTTATTGTCGGCACAAAAAGATCAAAATTACATGTCTCAGAATTACACATTAAGGAGGGGGATTGGGAAGAAATGTGGGAGGTGCAACAAAGAAAGAAACATATTCATGCATATGATATTAATCAATGTGTTCCACCTGAGTCTCCAGGGCATGGAGATGGTCATTTGTGCGTCGAAGGCGCTGACGCCAAAGATCTTCCACCAAATCTAGGGTCTCATTCTGCATATGCAGGAGATCATTAATATAAGCAACCAATTCGTTCTTGTCATCATACATCTACTCCCTCAGTGTATCAATGTTGAGTTGTATGTTATTCAACTGGGTCGTGATGGACTCCAAGGTGACCTGAGCTTCTACGTGGCCCAAGGAGCAGGCTGGGGACAGGGCCATGTCTGCAGCAAAGTGGTGACTCTCAGTCGACTCAGAGTCTGAGCTAGGCTCTCCATGCTATTGGCATTCATCCATATGTGGGTTGGCACCCTCCCCCTTTGGGCACGCCCTCGATGTCAAGGAATACAACCAGCACCACCACCATCAATCGCACTGCCATGGGAAGCATACTACCTGACCAGAGAAACACACCATGAAATTCTGAATTGACAATACTGAAATAAAACTCCACTTACTGTACCAGATTCGTTGAACATAATTAATAATATTATCTTGCTAGGATTAAAGAGCCCAAAGTCCCGAGCACCAACACTATAACCACGACCAACAAAGAAGAAGGAAGGCACGCCACAGGTCCCGGGGTCTGCAGAGCTCAAACAACCCTAGAGATGGCACCTGAAGTCACTCTCCCCTAGCAAACTATTATCTAGTGGAGCTTCCTTGAACCAGAGATAGAGCCAGACTAAGGAAAACTCTGTGTCTTCTCTCGACCCACGCATTCCAGTCCCAGAACTAGATTATAATTCGTTACACCGGATAGAGAAATCTTCCCCTAGATCCAATGGCCATGCTTGATGTAGGTGCGAATTCCCCTCTCATCTAAATTTGATGGTCTCGTCCTATTCAGTTGCCCCATGCCACAGCCTGAGCTAGGATGCAAACAAATTACCACATGACCTCATCCTCTCCCGGCACTCTCTCCTCATCGCCCAATGCCTGTGAATGATCTCCTGCATGCAGTCCCTGTGCGGTATTAAACACTGCTTGCGGGGAGTGGGGTACGAGTTCTGACAAATCTTCATTGCATTCGTGTGGCACGTGGAGGCCCCTCTAGCTCCTCGATCCAATAATATTTCATTGCCAAATGGCCTCCAAAATGATCACCCCCATTGGGGAACAATTAATTAATCGTTAACAAAGGTTCATATACCATTAAAAAATTAACAATTTGATTTTCTTGAAATGAGCTTCATTTCATCACTTACTTTATCAGCTATATATCCACTATTAAAAACATTTAAATCATTAACAAAGGTTCATATACCATTAAATAATAACTAGGGATGGGATATTTTTTAATCATATATATATGCACTGCAGATGGATTCAGAGACCCTTGTAGTGAAATGTAACACTTCAGTATCAAAATTGCAATTTTCCATTTCTGGAGTGACACAATTAAAAATTACTAACATAAATGACTAATTCATATACTTGTTGTACTTGTTATTTGGTCGTATTTTTATTCTTTGACTATAATAGTCATTTATGTTAATCATTATTAATTTTGTCACTTATTATCTAGTCATATATTTTAATCATAAACTAAATTAGTCATTTAAGTTAGTCGTTTTTAGTTTAGTCATTTATTATCTAGTCATATATTTTATCCCTAGACTAAATTAGTCGTTTAAGTTAGTCATTTTTAGTTCAGTCACTTAAAATTGCTCAAATTTAGTAGTAATTCACTTGAAATAATTGTGGTGACTAACGTTTTTAGTCACCTAGTCACTAATTTCATCATTTTATACTAGTGCAAGATGCATGCTCAATAGTAGGGTCATTTCAATATGATATGAAATCTAGATAAGAAGCGAGGGGGGATGAGAAGACAAGATCAATCATCAACCTTATTCAATGAAACTATATAGGATTTTAGGCTTGTTGATGTAGAAACCCATAATGGTATTCACACATGGAACAACAAGAAGGGGAGAAAGCAACAAGTCACAAGCCAACTAGATAGATTCCTCATCTCAGAGGAGGTCTTGGTTCAAGATGTATATGCTGAGGCCATGATTCATCCAAGATTATGGTCAGATCATTGCCCTCTTCACATGTAAATAGATATGAAATAAACTTCCGATAATAGACCCTTTCGGTTCGAGAGATTTTGGCTTCGCCACTGATATTTTGTAGACATGCTAGAATATTGGTGGTAGGAGATCACCGTGCAAGGGGAAATTCAGATGAAAAATTTACAAAGGAAATTAAAGGAGATGAAACTTAAAATCAAGACATGGAATAAGCAAGAATTCAAAGATATCCTAAAGGAAAAGAAAAAGGCTAGAGGAAAAGATGGAAGTGATACAAGGCCAAATCATATTGGAAGGGAGATCAAATACACTTATTGAAGAGGAAGGAAATATCATTGAGGAGATGGAGTAGAGGTGCAAACTAGAGGAAGTTATATGGAGATAGAAGTCTTGTATTCAATGGCTGGGAGAGGGGGAGAGTAACTCCTAGTTACTCCATCAATCCATGCCTAATCATACACAACAAAATTGAATCTTCACTCTCACATCCCATAGTGGAGATCGGTTCATGAACCACAAGGAAATGGTGGATGAGATAATTTATTTCTTCTCAGGTCTTCTATCAGAAGGGGATCAAGATCAAACTGAAGTCATAGACCAGGTGACATAGCATAACCTGCAATTGATTTCAAAAGAGTAGAATTAGTTGCTGCTAAGGGAGAATCTCTCTTATGAATAAGTTAAGACAATGGTTAAAGAAATTCCAAATAACAAATATCTAGGCCTAGATAAATTTAATTCTAAATTCTTTAAGGCCTACTAGCATTTCCTTGGTAGGGACATTGTAGAGCTAGTACAGGTATCTCAAAAGACGCAACAGATCTGGTCTAGGCTCAATGGTACCTTCATCAAATTGATCTCAAAATCAAACATTGTTGGAAATCCCAGTGGGTATAGGTCGATCACCTTATGCAACGTGATATATAAGATCACCTCTTCAATCATAGACAGATAGCTAAAACCCTTGCGTGAGCATATTATTAGCCCAGAAGTATCTAGTTTCATGGAAGGAAGACAAATCTTGAATGGAATAATAGCGATGCATGATATCATTCACCCCCGGAAGAGCGAGAAAAATCTGGGTATTTTAATGAAATTATATTTATCCAAATCTTGTGATAGGATCAATTATGGATTCCTCACTCAAACGCTTGTAATATTAAGATTCTCAAGCTCTTAGATTAGATGCATCAAATTATTGATTTCTATGACATTCTTCTTTATCCTCCTCAACGGGTCTCCAATGAGTACTTTTAGAGACCCTAGGGGATTTAGTCAAGGAGATCCACTATTGCTTTTCCTTTTAATCATAGTGGCAAAAGGCCTAGGGAGATCCACCAAAGTAGCAGCATAATAAGGTCAAATCAAAGGTATGAGGGTCCCCAACTCAGATCTATTGATAGCGCATCAACAATTTTTATATGATGATCTACTCCTCGGGGAACCATTAGTGTGTTAGTCAAGGGATCTCATCTTGATATTGGAATATTTTCAAGAGGTTTTAGGTATGTTGGTTAGTAAATAAAATTTTAATCTATATTTCTGAAACACTCTGGTGCCAATTCAAAGGCATTTAGCCCACTTTATGGGCTTCCAAATTGACTCTTTTCCAACCTTGTACCTAGGGCTTCGTCTCATGGCCAATTCTAGAAGGATCTCATGTTGGAAGGAACTATGTAGCAAGCTCTCGGAGAGGCTCACAAATTAGAACTTGTAGACTTTAAACTTGCTTGGGCAGGAAAATTTACTAAAAGGTATCGTTCAGGAAATTCTGATATATCAATTGTCAGTTCTCCCAGCTGGCAAACACATATATTCTAAAATTGTGGCAACATTACATAAATTCCTTTGGCAAGGGACTAGACCCAATAAGAAATGGACCTTGGTATCATGGCATAAGCTCTGTTTTCCCAAGCTTTCTAGGGACCTAAGGCTTCGTGACCTAGAAATCCTCAATAACATGATGGGAGCCAAATTGTAGTGGTGGTGGTTGTAGGGTGGATAAGAAATTTGGAAAAGAATCTGGGATAAGAAGTATGGACAAGAATAAACACAGGTGGAAAATATCATATTAGAGGACTTTCCTTTAGGGTTGGAATTATGGAATCTGGCAAGGAGGAACATCAACCTTATCAAAGATCACCTCTTTTTGGAAATTTGAGATGGGACTAGGGCTTGGTTTTTAAAAGAGTCGTGGAAATAACTCCCTAAACTAGAAGCAGAGGTTATGATTGATAAATCCAAATACTTTCTCCGAACCCAAAATGTGCAGAAGGTGGAAGAGTATTGGAAAAATCTTGACCCACAAGAGGAGTGGAAAAGGTAGAAGTTTGAGGCATATTAGCAAGAGATAGAAGGAATCTAGAATTGGAAAATCTACAACAACATGCTCTGGGATCATTGAATCCCAATCGCGAGAGGAGAACAAAACATACATTATGGATACAAGTCTAAAGGTATGTGCTTGACCAAAGAAGCATATACTTTAGTATCGCGCTATGAAAATATCCCTCAAGAACCCCTATGGCCGAAAATATGGACTTCTAAGTTATTGCCGAAGGTCTCCAATTTCCCATGGCTACCGGGGTGAAAACATATTTTAACTAAAGATCACCTCCTGCAAAAGGGATATATATGTCCATGTAGATTTCCAAATTTCTAGATACAAGAGGAATCTTTAGAACAATTATTGAAATCATGCTCTGTAGTAGAATCTCTATGGAGGTTTGTTGAAAGTACCTTTGGATATCTAGAAATATCAAGGAATAGCCTCACTAAAATAATTGAATGATGGAGGATGACCCTTTTCAAAAACCCCATTGTCAATCGTGCTTGGGTTCTGGCCTTGGGATTCCTCCTTTGGAATATTTGGAAAGGATGTAATAGGATTATCCTCTAGGAATAGAGACTTCAATTATAGGTAATATGGAGCACTATGAAAGCCAACATCTAGGAATCAATACTAGAAGATAGTTTAAGAGAAGAAAAGTGGAAGGAAAATAGGGAGGAAAATGAGATTCTAAATTTCTTGATCCTAATGTCCACTGGGTATTGGATAGATAGTGATCAGGTGCTCTATTAATGTACTCCTAGATGTGAAGTCACCAGTTCAATTCCCTGCCCCAATCAGGGTGATATATTGGACATGATGAAGATGTAGTCTTGCCAAACTTACAAAAAACATTTGCTTGATCCTAACACCATCGGTGTCGGACCGCAACGTAAACAAGTCCGAAAAGATTAGGTCGGCTCTCCCTCTAATTTTTTTGCCCCTCTCGAAGGATTTTATGAAAATTAATTTCGATAGAGCTTCAAAAGAAAATAATAGGCCAACAATGTATGGAGGGATCCTTAGAGATTCAATAAGTAGGCCTCTAGGTCTCTATGTAGGTTATTGCATATCAAAAACCAATAATGTCCTTGAATTCATGGTTCTAAAAAATGTTTGGTGCTTTCTCACATATTGGAAATAAAAAAGATCCAGATCATGATTGACTCAACAATGGTGGTGTAGGAAGCTAAAACAATGTTGAATAGTACCCCCAATCACAAAGTCATCAAGAGTTGGTGATTGGATACCTAGGCTCATAGAATAAGAGAGATCCTTATCTCCTTTCCATATGCGATAACCTTTCACACCATGAAAAAAGGAAATTCAATATGAAATTGTCTTGCCAACTGGGGACTCATCTAATCAAACTAGGATCTTTCCTCTCGACAGCCTCCCAATGTGGATGCACAAGACTTATAAACCAAAGAACAAATGGCGAATGTTGAAAATTATTCTTCATTATGGGTGATCGACTTGGAAAGAATGCCAGATCGGGGCAATATCTTCCCTACCACATAGTAGGAATGAAGGTAAATCATGTAGCATATGAAAGGCCTAGTGGTATGCAGAGGAAGGTTGTCAAAATAATCTTGGTTATTATTCCTCTAGTGATGGCATTTGCAAGTAGATGCCTCAATTGGAAGATGAAAATTTGGATTGTTGATGGAATTACCTGTTGGTTTCATTTGGGTAGCCTCTCTAGGGAGCTAAGATAGGGTCTTCAGTGGTGGAGAATAATGACAACAGATGCATTTTTGCCCTATGGAGTTGTTTTATGTGCAATAGTAGAAAAAATAATTATGTGGGACCCTGGGTCAGCTAGTGAATGGGCGTTGGCTCTTTCTAGTAGGAGGGCTCTTAGCCTTAGCTTGGCTAGCGAGAAGGTAACCTCCAGACCCAGGCATAATGACTATGTGGGGATTAGTGAAGGGGACAAAATCGTCTCTCATGTAATTTAGATACTCCTGCCTTTTATAGTGGTTCCAGTGTTTGTTTTTTGTGTGTGGATTCTTGTGTAATGTGAGCTGCAATTCTCAACCCCATGATCCTATTCCCTATATCCCGTGCATGAGGGTTTTCTTTGTCTATTTGATGTCAATCGCAGTGTTGAAGGTAATCATTTTTTACCAAGAGTGATTGAGTTATTGGTGTTTCTAAGGCACCCCATGTTTCAATTTTTCAGTGGATGTCTTGGTAGTCATTTGACAAAGAGGAGCCATGCTTGTGAAGGTAATTTGGTAAGTGGAAAGCCTGCAATTTATTTCAATTCTACTTTGTGTTCCATTAATATTTTTTCCTCTGGGCTTATTTCTTCTCTTTGGGGGTGTTTCTCTGAATTTGATTGCTCTAGGGTTCTATGGAGACAATAGTGGGGGGGCTTCCCTCCTTAACCCCACTATCAAGGGGCTTCCTTTGGGGCACGACATTAATTTGGGTTGGGTGGCCAATTGGAATTTCTGGAATGCATGGTGTGATCCCCTTGTGTTGAAGTCCTAGTGCTTGGAATACCAACTAAATGTGGTGGACATATTGCATCAGCATGGGCATTCCCAAGGAGGTGGTGGCCCTCATGTCCAACTCGGGGAGTAGGTTGACTAGGGGGAGGTTCTGAACAAGTATGCAAAAGAGGGAAATGACATGGAGGGCGAGGTGGTTGATGTTTGGACCTAGTCTCGAGGCCATGTGGAGTAACCTCCATCACTAGCATCGCTAACACATTAGTTGCAATATATTAAGGCCAAGCTTCATGTCATGCGGCAATAGAGGTATGACGGCCAAAACAAGTTTATATCCTAAATAAATGACGTTCAATACAGTCTGGGAGAAATTCTGAAGTGTCTTTCTTCTGTGCAACATAGAAAACACCATAACAACGAGCTAATGGATGATATTAAGGTGCGACTGGCGCATATTGAGTATCATGTTAACGAAGGGATTGGCCCTCCTACAACCCTGGGTGGTGGCGAAGCTCTGAATCCTCTCCCTCAATATAAAATTTGTAGGTTGTTTTTTGGTTTTGATTTTGTTTTGTGTTATTTGGCCATTTTGTCTTTCAGATTCATATAAGAAATGGTAATATCTTCTATGTTTTTCCAATATTCTCCTAGCTAACAAATCCAGTCGGAGTGAAGCGGGGAGAGAGTAGGTCCTATGGAATGTATGTTGTATCTTTTTGGAAAATTAATGAAAGTTTTTTTATCGAAAAAATAAAAATAAATAATGATTAATTAAAACCACTATAGATCCATCTTAACTCTGAATCTAAGCCTCTTTTTAAGTGCAAAATTTGAAGAAAAGTTTATGTTTCAAGAGATTTGATTCATCTTAGCTCCTCGTAAATGAAAAGCTAAGATGGATCTATGCTACTTTTGAACAACATACTAATAAAATATTCTAAATATAAAAATTTTATAATTTATACTTGTTTTTGTATAATATATAGAATTATTTTTATTACTAAACATAAAAGGAATTATAAATCTCCACCATACATTGAGTTAGAAAAACATATTAATGGAATAATAAAACTCTCTCTATATATTAAAATCTTTTACTCAAGATGCATATTAAAGTATTTTACTTATAACCCACATTAAACCTTTTCTTGTTATCAATATTTTTTAAAATATTATATATGAACTTCGTATTAAGAATGGAATAAATTACACAATCTTCCTCATGATGGAAAATGAAAATATAAGATAATTTTTAATTTAGTTTTTTTTATTCATATAAATTTAATATAAAATTATGTCATTTATAATTGATAGTAAAATAATTTGTTGTTATTAATATATTTTTGTTTTAAATATTACATGTTAATTGAACATAGAATGAATTACACATCATATAGTATCAATAATATTATGTTTACATGTTATTTGTAAATTATTTCGTCTTTATATAAAGTTTAATGTAAAATTAAGATGGAAATTCAAGTATTTTATTTATGATCGACATCAGTTTTCCTGTTACTGATAGTTTTTAATTTGTTAATGTAATTATTATTTTATTATTTTTAAATGTAACACTACATGACAACATCTCTCTCATGCACATCTCTCAGCACAAAAAATGTCACATAAAAAGTGTCATGAAATGAATTATGATTTTTTGGGCATATGGTATTGATAAGCCATAATATTGACCCATGTTATTGTAACCAAATCTATTTAAAAAATGTGAATGTACATATAAACTGAAAGTGAATCTCCAAAGTCAAGAATCATGTTAATTTTATACATATGTGTGTGTAATTTATATATAATTTTTTTTTAATTAATAATAATAATTTGAAATAAAGTTATAATTTCATTGTTTTTTATATTTTAAAAATTTTAATAAAATAAGATGGATCATGAAATAAGTGTTTTGATAATTATAATGAACTGATTTCTTTTAACATTTATCCACTATTTATTTTATATAACTATAGTAATATGATTTGATTTATATAATATAATAACTATTTATATAATATAATAACTAAAACTTAAAATAATACATTTTTTTTAAATAATATAAAAAGACATCAATTTTTTTTTAGATTTATTATTTTATACTAATTACTAAAACGTCAAATAAAATTTTATGAATAAAAGAGAAGGAAGAAACTTACCCTATTCTATGATCTACGTAATTAAAATCTAATATACTTTTCATAAAAATGATGGACCCATTTTTTTCATTATATTATGTCTGTTCTTCAATCGTGTCTGATATTGCAGGTTTTTTATTCTTATTTAATACAAATAACATAACATATGAGTTGTATGAGTTGTTTTTAGTAAGATTTTTTGGTAAAAATTTCGGTGGATTTTTATAGTTTAATTTTTCTTAAATTTGGCTGGAATTTATTGAATTTACAAACTTGATGGGTAATCCTTGCACAATCGAAGTGTCCTAAAGGGTTTTCAAAGTGCTGAATCTATATAGTCAAAAAAAATTAGTTTAAATAACAAAATCAATATTTCACCTTAAATGTTTCCAGCAGATTCCAACACCAAAAATTCCAAAAAATTATATGATATTACATGTTTTTATTTATTATTTATACCTATAACCTAGTGGCATCAAGGCTTGATTGCAAATAGACATTCGTTCACTTTGTCCATTACCCCTTTTAATTGTGCCACCAAATAAATGTGGAGTTACACAAAACACGTTTATGGCGAGTCCTATTTCAGACCCCATTGAAACATAAATGCAGTCTGACATGCTGGGAGTATAGCAGTTTTTTTGCATTTATATTTCCTTCAAAATTGACTTTGGCGTTTTAGCAGCAAGAAAACTGCTATACTCCCAGCATGTCAGACTGCATTTATGTTTCAATGGGGTCTGAAATAGGACTCGCCCACGTTTACCATTACGAATGCTGAAAAAGACAAAGTAATTAGTATCCACAAAAAAATCAATTTTTTGATTTCAATTTGAATTATTATAAGAGAAGACTAAAATTTTAATCAAAGAGAATTTTCAAATCTCATAAATATATGTTTGTGTTTTTCAAATATTTTTGTATCCTATTTTATACCTTACTTTCACTTTAAATATATGATAAACAATTTTGTAAAAATTAAGTATTCATGAGAGGATATTCCACGAAACTTATTTGACACTCTTATGTTTTTCTTCTTAAAACATGATTATTTTTAGGAAGCTAGGATTAAGACTATTTGATTATGTAATTATGTTATATTATATTATATTAGAGTAATAAATGAGTGTTTGGGAATATTCAAGAAATAACATTTGAGTAGTAGAGATTTTTTGTCAAAATATTCTTATTGGTTAAGTCCATATGGTGGACCTTCCCAAAAAGTTCTCCTAAAAATTCCAAGGAGAAAAGAGAATAAATAAATTAGCATAATGGGAGATAAAGATTTTGCTAAATACTTAGCTGCAGAGAAATGCTATGTTGGGTGTAAAATAGAATAAAACACAGCTGGAGAGAAATGTGTGATTTAAATCAAAGAAAAGAACTTTTTCATAATTTAAAACAAAATAGCTAAGACTAAGGGATGCATATGCTTAAAATGCTATGTTGGTCGTAAAATAGAATAAAGCACAGCTGGAGAGAAATGTGTGATTTAAATCAAAGGAAAGAACTTTTTCATAATTTAAAACAAAATAGCTAAGACTAAGGGATGCATATGCTTAAACTAGGACATTGCTAAGGAAAATCTACGTAGAATAATTTATAAGAAAATCACACTCGAAAAAAAGAAGGTCATTGATTGCTAGAGTGAAGAAGGTTTGAGCTTGGGGGAATCATTACAGACAATTCATCATTGGGTGGACCATGCTCGTGTCCTTAATATTCCCGAATACATAATTATAGTTAGTGCCATGTTAAGATTGAATGGAAAATTTGAGATTAAAATGAGTATGAGATAATATGTGTATATTTTGTAGAGTGTTAGTTGAAATAAGTCAAAGAAAAATATTTATCTTATCTTTAAATAGTGATACAATCTAGAGGTTTTACCATGCAGTAGATGTAAGGAGAAGGATAGAGTAATTCTCATAAGGCACGTGCAGTGAATTATTCTTATGCATTAATTGATGGAAATTGTCTAAGTATTGTGAGAGATCTCTAAAGAAATTACTTTGAAAAAAGTTGTATACATAGATCATATACAACAGAGATCATTTAATATAGTAAAGGAGGTTCATAGTAACTAAACGAGGATGTTAGAAGAATTTATTATTAAGGTTAAATTTCATAGGGAACCCTGAGCAAAGTTTGAGTAACAAAATATAGAATACTCAAATTATTCATGTAAGCTAAATAAATTATTCACTCTGCTTGTAAGTATATGAAGGGTAAGCTTGGAAACACTAATTAACTAGTGAGGCCATAATGGCCTATTACTTCTCATGAATATTAGTATCCATTGGAAAATATAATTAAGTGTTAGGAATAATAAGAATCATAAAACACAAGTGTTTAAGTTCAGGTTAAACTTAATATATCATTATTATGTTATGAGCGCGAGCATACTATCTATTCTAAAGAATAGGAGTACAATGATGTATATTTCTGAATATAACGTATTAGTATGAGAAAAGGTAGTAAATCAACAACTCAAACCAATATATAATTACTATATGAAAGTCAATATATAGTAAGAGTATCAATTTGATATAAGGGAGATTGATATATATTAATATAGAATGATAAGACATGCAAATGTTTAAGCCATATTATGGATACATGTATGCACTTGAAATAAAAGTAAAGAAAAATAGAATCAATGATCTTCTTTCAACATATAACTCTAGACATAATAAAAGAAAGGCTCTCTTTTATATAATTAGAAATACAATTTTAGATCCCTCATAAACAAAATTCATACATGAAGTTTGAACTAGGAAGGACTGGATTTAATCTAGAAAAATATATACATGTGAAGGGCTTGAATATTTAACAAAGAGTCCATATCTTATCAAGGTATATGAGCTTGGCCAAAAAAATATTAGAAACCCTTGACTTGGGTTTAATTCATAAAAATACTCAGAACTGGTAGTCATCATAACATAAAGTAGAATTGAGCATATCGAAGGTTTCCTACCAAGTGCAAGGAGGAAAAACACATTTATTTCTTACAACTATAACTTGTTCAGTACTAGTCACAAATTCAGGGCATCTCCTTGAGAAAATGCCTACAGGGAAATATAAAATCTAATTACAAATCAATAGAGGGGTAGCGAAAAGAAGTGATATAGAGACAATAAATGGAACTGAGTGTACCTATAGAAGTCGAGTGCCACTTCAATGACATTCACCTATTAGAAAACCCCATGTAATTTGGGATAAAATGTTGGTTCACAATTGTAAATCAATAACTCATAGAGCGATAACTCAAACAAAACTATGATATAGTAACAAAAATTCTTGAAAATAGTAAGGGAATTACAGTTAATGACTTTAAACCCCAAGGAAAAGAACAAAAAAAATAAATGTTATGTATAAAATTAAAGTGGCTTAGATATGAATGGCCATGGCCAAAGAAGACATTAGAACCCAAGGATTAATTTAATGGGGTGTGGTGAAGAGAAACCCTAAATTCTTGAGGAATATCTAGAGAGTCCATTTTTCTTCTAAATAAAGTTCAAACAGATGAAATTAGTAGAAACATAGAGGTATGGTAAAACCTATTTCTATCACTAGGCTCATAATAAATAAGACCAAAATTAAAATAAGACTTAAGATGAGGTGAGTAAACACTAAATGCCACATAGTGAAAATAAATTAAACCTTACCCAAAAGTGTTCATCAACATAGTGACCAAGGGTTATTCAAATAACAATCACCGTGATGCTCTTTCCTATAACTAGTGTGATAGTTACATTAGTCGAATTAAATATAAACCATAGTAGTGCAATAAAGTCTTGAGTGCTAGAAATAGAGAATACCTCTTGTTATAGTCCACTTTTTCGCATTCGATCAGTGAGCCTCCTAATGGGATCAATCAATATCCTATTCCCCCTTGTCACCAAATTTTACAAACACCTAAGCATATACCTTTTATTTCTCTTATTTTTAGCCCTAAACTATTTCATCAGATCCATTTTGAGGTCCAACGCTCCATATAATCCTACTAGGGTGCGTTCACCAGCAGGTTGCTCAACTATGGCCTGCATTGGTCACCATCAGGTTTCTCCCCTTTGAATATGCATTGGTTCTAGAAATCTAGGAGAATGATCAGGATTTTGAAAGCTTCCTCTTCTAGGAGTTTCCAAAAGTTATTTCAACTACTTACCTTGGATAAAACATTCAGATCCTATATTTCCCTACATTGGAGTTTTCACCACTTATCCTTTGATCCTGTCCCTCCATCAAAGGTGGATGCCATACCCTAGATTGGTAATTGGATAAGAACTCCCAACTTACCTTACTTCTCTATATTTTCCTAGCCTTCTATGTGGTTAGGGGTTGGCTTTTGGAGAGTGATTCGGCCCTTATGCTACTGTAGTGAGTGGTCATCATCTCATGCATTTAGGGTGATTGGAGGTGCATATTGTGACAAGGAAAGAATAGGTCAACAACTTGGAGGAGATCTTCTACAAGATCAACTACTACATATGGTTGTAATCTCCTTCCATTTATATTAATGCAAAGAATTCATTGTTTTCCTCTATGTTGTTATTTGATATATTTCAATACCATTTTGATCTATTTAATGAAGTACTTAGATGATACTACATAGATCTCGTACATTCTTAGCTCATATTATCTAACTCTATAGGTTCTAATTTTGGCATTAGAGCTAGAATTGGAGCTTCCAAGCTAAATAAGGATCAAAGTGTGTGAATTATTCCAGGTAGGCTTCACTCTATCATGTATTTACTTTAAGGAAAAGAATTTTGTTCCTTGCCTCTCTGTTGTTCTAGGTTAACCACTGACCTAGGGGAGATACTTTTGTCCGATATCGTAAATTACGTATAACAAATTGGCGACCATACTAGGGAACGAAGCATTCCCTTGGTGGTATCATTGCCCATTATTCTTTATTACCTCCTTGAAAGACGTTTGTTGTATCATCCAAATAAGAACAAACCTAGGAAGTAATTTCATTGAACCATTTTTGCAATTTTTGTGCCAGAATTCTCTTTCCGAGGACCAATGCACCCCTTGTGCCTTTGATAGAGCATTTCACCTCACCCTGGCCCACTCTACACAAGGGTTGCAATGCACTGGCGCCTCTTTTGAACCAATGTTGGACCCTGCTTTTGCATGAATTTTTCCTTTGTTCTTAAGCCTATCTTTGGTTAGCCTACTTCCACCTTAACTTCCCTAATTCTTCAATGTCTTGTGGTCTCTCTAAAGCCTCCATTTTGTTTGCATTTGTGTTTGTTTCCTTTGGTAAGAATTGTTTTTTATTTTTCTTTGTTCTCATCACTTGGAAGCTTGCAAAATGATTTTGTTTGATTTTTAGTCGCTTGGATGAATTGTTGTTCTAATCGTAATTCTGAAAAGTTTAATTGAATTAGTGATTAAACATTTGCATCTTATTTTTCTCCATTTTGAAAATTGTGTGGTGAAAAGAAAAAAATTTCATCATAATTTAGGGTTTTGCATGTGCATTAACATAGGAATAGTTGCACTCGAAAGGAAATTTTATCCTACATTTTGTTTGTTGCATATTGTGTGCTACATATTGTATGTTGCATCTTGATTGTTTCTTCCCTTAGATAAATTTTCATTGAAGGAGAAAGTATTTCTATTTTCTCATGCTAGATTTGCATTTGAGGATATTCTTGTGACATTCGTGGTGAGCCCCAAAACTAAAACATAATCAAATATAAACAATAAAATTTATTGAATCAACCTAAGGAGCATCTGTAACATTAATGAAAACATTTAGAGGTCGAGGATAGAGACATGTTCCAACGTCCTTAAACATAGGAGTTGTCATTGTTTTCCAGCATCGCATCCCTGCGGTGAAATCATGTTCGACATATGTGAGTGTATAGGACTGTACTCCACATATCTTTGAATATATTGGTGATGCTCCACGCACATAAAGTATATGGGAATGCTCTCATCAAATGGTTATGCATTATGCAACACTACTACAAACTACACTCCCATGTACCATCGCGTATATTTTAGGAGTCCCTAATAAGTTTCTATCCATCCATAGGTAACCGAGTCTACCGCATTGTATACCGTGATACATCGAACACAACATTCGGGGAGATTGGTTGTCGTACATTAAGTCCTTAGTTTGCCAAGGTGTATATTACAGTTCACAGTTGCTTGGTAATCCTTTATTCCTAGATTACCCTCTTTTGGATTTATTTATTTTTGTCTTAATAAAAATTATTGTCCAATGTGGAAGAACAAAATCCCCCCTCCCCATTGTTCACGTAGAATGCAAAACAAGACTCCACTTCCTCGAGAGGCTACTCCTAACCGTCGTCGTGGACATAGGAAAATGCAAACTATCGAATCAAGAACATCATGGACAACATCTGGCCCTCTTCCCAATATTGATCAACCATAATCATCTCTCCATTTGGGTTCCAAACCTGAGATTACATCTACTCCTGTTGGTGACACTGACACAATTGAAACAGAAGTCCCTGAAACTTTGTTACATGAGGTCATTTAATATGACCTTCTTCAGTCAGAAACATTTTTTTCCTAAGGTTATTTAACCTGAGGAGCCTTAGTCATCTTCACCTGATTCTTTGGCACCTTCCTCCTCTCTTCTTTTGTCTCAGACATAACCAATATATCTTGGGCCTGACGGTGAGCCTCTTCCATATGGACTTATAGGTATTGAAGAGATCCCTCAAGAACATCCTTATCCTTCTACTCTTGTTCATTTGGAATGACTATATTTATATCAAACCAATCCTCTTCCATCTCTTCGATCACCTACCCAATCTCCTTGATTCTTTGGGCTTCCCTGCAGATTTCTCATGGCAATCTTCAATGGGATTGTTAACCATGGCTGGAAATGATTCAAACTCTCAGCCTGTGTCCACCACTATGGTTGAGGCATCAAGTGTCGCATCCTCATATATGTTTGTAACATCAACATAAGCTCATTTTTATGGTGACCCGTCCATCCCGCTTGGCTATCAGTCATTATCTAGTACCTCTTCTGGCATGGCTTCAAATCCTTGATCCTCTCCAATGTCATCTAATTCAAGAATAATGTATCGTACTTCTCTTATGAATTCCACATAGTCTACTCCTTGTTTTCCATCCACGACTAACATAGAGCAACAGGTTGGCCCTTATATCAGTGGGACAAGTTACCCTCAACAGACCAACCCTATGTATGTTGGGTACCCTCCATCTAGATCGTAGTTGCCTCCAACATATCCTCCTCCCATGGAATGGGGGAAACTTTTTGTTGGTATAAATCAATATGGTAATCCACCTAGTTATAGTCCTCCTTATCCTAGAATGGCTTCCAGTGCTTGGAAACCTATTTTACCCGTTCAACCTAGTTCATGTTGGGATCGATTGTTGAATCCTCAAGATGTACCATCTTCATTGCAAATTCATACCTATCCTTCAGTACCTAAAAAAAACTCAAATACATGTGAGCCAACCTTTACAGCCCATTCCAAAGGTGTCTGGTTCTCCCCAGATCCTGATTCGTCAACCTGTACAAGGTTACTCACGTTCTCAATCACTTGCACAACGCACTCCTCAAGTTTCAGTAGGTCAAATTATTCTAAATTTTACGAAGTCTCAATCGAACCTGTACTAGGGGACATGGAAACCCTAATCAGGCAATAGTACATGGATCACATCAGACTATAGGAAAAAAGGTCATTGGTGATGGTCATGCTTGTGATGGACCATTAAGGTCCATCACCAATGTCGCATATGGTGAGGGGCTTTAAAAAAGTGTTATTGTAAGTGTATATAGTGATGGTCCTTTATGGTTTGTCACCAAAGCCATTTTCAATGACACTTTTGGTGAGGGTCGTTAAAGGCCCGTCACTAATTCTCTCTTTGGTGACACTTTGGTGAGGGTCGTTAAAGGACCATCACTAATTCTCTCTTTGGTGACACTTCTAGTGACGATCTTTTATTGACCGTCACCAATGATATTTTTGGTTATTTTTGGTGACTGTCAATAAATGTTCGTCATCATTTATTATTCCAATGAGTTTTTTATGACACTTCATGCATGTGACGAACCTTTAAGGTCCATCACCAATGTCGCATATGGTGATGGTCTCTAAAAAATCATTGTTGTAAGTGTATATAATGATGGTCCTTTAAGGTTTATCACCAAAGCCATTTTCAATGACACTTTTGGTGAGGGTCGTTAATTTTCCATCACTAATTCTCTCTTTGGTGACACTTTTGGTGAGGGTTGTTAAAGGCCCATCACAAATTCTCTCTTTAGTGACACTTCGAGTGACGATCTTTTATTGACCCTCACCAATGCTCTTTTTGGTTACTTTTGGTGATGGTCAAAAAAATTTCGTCATCATTGATCATTCCAATGAGTTTTTGATGATGCTATGTACCTATTACTATATTTTTTGTCAAAATATAATGATTTAAGACCATTTTTGTGGAGTATTTTTCATTATGTGTCCAAGGTCATAGTGGTTATAATAGCTAGTCAATTTGTTAAGAAGTAATTAGTGTGTATCATTTCCCTCAAGTCATAAGAATATAGTCTTCGTATGAGTCAACACATGATTCATCTCTATTAGGTTTATTATCTAGCAAATTTCCTTTAAATAAAGCTCCACTAGTGTGTGTAGGAACTATATTATTTAATACATAATCAAGCTCTATCAATTCTATTAATGAGAAAGACCTAGCACTCCTCAACACTCATGGAACACCTTAACATGCTTTGGAACAATACACTAACATTCCTTGGCACCTCGCATGTCTTGGAACATCTTGCCATGAGTAGGACGCCAAAGCACATGTTTACATGCCATAACATAGCATAGCACTCCCCTATCACGTGTTGGCATTCCCTGTAGTCCCTAGCATGCCCTGGAACTCCTTGGCATAATATTGCAATGACAAAAATTAGCACTTGGCACACATTTGCACTTTGCATGTATTGGAACATATTATTAGTGTGCCTAGCATGCCCCTTTTGAAAAAGATAAAGTCTTGACTTAGTAACCCTCTTATGTGCTCATTTCCTTTCATTTTAGCTTGGTTATTCGTTTTGTTGCCTTGAAACTCCTTGACGCATATTGGCATACTCTGGCACCCTACACATCCTAGCAAGTCTTAGCACCTAGAATGCCTTGGCACTATTTTGCACATGTTAGCACACCCCAGAACTACCTAGCACACTCTAGCACTTCTTGGCATTCCGTGGTATTCCCTGGCATGCCTTACCCATTCTTAGCATACCTTGCCACCCCCTCCTTGCCATGAAAACTAGCACTAATTGACACTTCCCAACACACCCTCATATTCATTCACTTCCATGCATTTTGACATAGTGCTCCCTTGTGTTGTCCTAGTACTCCCTAACACTCCTCAGCATGCATTGGCACTCTTTAGCACACCTTAGCACTCATAAGTGAAGAATGAAACTTGTAACCAATGTTACCAGACTTAGAATAGACAATAAATCGGCGAGGCAAAAGAGCTAAGAGTTTTAATCAGATTGGGGAAAATCGAAAAAAAATTGGGAAAAAATCAACGAATTCAATAAATAAAAATATACACATATATTGAATTAAAAAAAAAAAAAAACATTTTTCATTGATATTCAGTAAAGCCATGTCCAAACAATTCATAATATCAATAGATATCCAAAATATCATGAATGAATAAGCATCTCATATATGTTATGAATCCAAACATGATCCAAAGTACTGAGTCATGACTCCTAACTAGTGACTACATAGAACTAGAAGCAACTGCTTCTAAAAGTTTACAAACAACTACATACTAATTAGAAAAAATTAGTAACTATGAGTCTAAGACTCTAAAGAGTGAGAACTAGAAGCGATTCCTCCTACTCCTCCGCTTGCTTGACTCTCAAAGTTCTTCAAGTCATGTAGGCTTAAAAGAAGAGCCTCCTCTAATTGGACCCAATCTGCTACATCTGTAGTTTGCAAATCTATCTCTTCAAGGTCTATTGGTGAATGATCCAAACCTATCATCATCATGAGACATTGAAATGTGAATTTAACTTTGACTTTGAACTTTAAAGTTTAAACTTTAAATTCCAAATCAGATTATGAAACCTTCAAATTCAAGCTCTCACCTAGTATTTTCTTGTTACGAAGTTGTAGATTGTAATGGAAAAATACAAGGTCATTTAAGCGCTTTTATGTGAATCGGTTGTGCTTCTTAGAATTTATTTTCTCAAACATGCTCCAGTTGCACTCACAACGTGAAGAACTGCATGTTTGGTTTAAGATTCGAATGGCAAACCTCTTCAAATCTGGCGTATCACTACAAAAGTTTTGCCACCAAAGACCTAGAAAGTTGAAAGGGTTCGTGAGTAGACTTACTAAATACTAAATAGTAAAAACTTAAAAAGACAACAAAATTTAATAAAACATTTAACATATAAAATAAAGTTTAAACAAATTTAATGAACTGATAAAGCCTTCAAGCCTCAAAGGGTACCTGGAAACACCTTAGACCTTTATTGTATAACACTGGTATAGGAAAATAATTTAGGTGGTGCTCTATAATCCTATAGTTTGGAAAAGACACGACTTTGAAATTCTAGATTAGGGAAGCACCTTTCCATGCATTTCATAAGTCCTCTGTGAACCTCCCCATCCTCATTAAATTTTCTCTTATCATAAAAATACTATGGGTTTAAGAAGTACCTAGCAGCATGTAAGGGGGAATGCAATTTCCTATCCCAATGTATAGGAATAATGTCCCAAAGAGTCATATACTTTGCCTCCTCATCCCTAAATCTTCTTTTGATGGCCTCCTTTGTGAGATCCATCCCCTCATAAATGTAACCCATAGCGGGTTTGTCACCATCAACCATCCTGAAAGTTAAAGATTTCAAATTTAAATTAATATGAAACATTTAAAATAAAAAGAAGCTTGAAATGAAATTTAAAACATGAAAAAGTTAAAATACTTGAAGTACGTGAGAACTCTAACAAGGGACTCAATCACAGCAATAATCCCTTCGACATCTTTCCAGAAACTGTCATTAAACACAAGTGCAACAACTTCAATGCCTTCAATGGTCTTGGAATGTTTAGATGCCATCCACTTAGGTCCCAAGGACATTCTCTTCAGAGTTATCTTTTACTCAACCACAAATTGTAAAGATATGAAATTTGTTGCAAATCTAGTCAGTACAGATCGAACAATTTCTTTACCTTCAGTGTATTTTCTCATGGTCTTTAGGACAATAATGTGGTTGTATAGTTATTTGGTTATGGATTTTTCCTTCTCCAAAAACTCATGTATCCAATAAAGCTTACAAATGTCCTCACGCATTAAATCTATACAATGGGAAACACAATAGGTCCAAAAAATAGTGGGGTGCCTAATCTCAAAAAGTCTACCAGTAGCCATATAATTAGCTACATTGTTGGTGAAAATTTGTACAACATGTTCTTCTCCCACTTCTTCAATGACTTCCTCCATCATTTCACAAATAAGTTGTGCAGTCTTAACCTTATCCGAGGCATCCACTGATTTTAGAAACATTGTACCCACTAGACAAGATACAAGGAGATTTATTAAAGTTCTATTCCTCTAATCTGTCCATCCATCACTCAAGATCGTGCACCCTGTTTCTAGCCATGATGAATGAAACTCAGATAGCACAATCATTGCATCTTCAACACTTTCTAATAGCAAATTTGTCCTGATGCTCTCTAATGAAGGAGCTTTGAACCCTAGACCTACAACAACAACTGAATCAATCATAGCTTGCCAATAAGGACTTATGGCATAGTGGAAAGGTATGTCAGAATAGTACCAAAAGTTAGCAATGGCCTTCCTTGACTGACTATGGATATTTTTTTTCCAACCAGTGGTATCGAAGGTAGGTTGGGAATCGGGTTTTGTGCGGGGAGAAAAAAAAGTGTGTATGTTTCCACCTCCAATGTTGAATGCATGAGGATTCATTTGGCCTTGAGTTTGACTTGGACATGGAGGCATGTGTGGGAAACTTGGGAACTACATTGAGTATTCAACAGAGGGAGATGATAATGGGGTAGTCGAAGAAAATTTGTCAACTCCAAGAGGTCGTAGTTCTGTTTTTTGCATTTCTTTGTTTGCATTATGCTGACTCAACATATCAATGGCCAAGGTTGCTTGGTGTTTGACATTTGCATAAACGTTTTTGTAGAGACCTATATCATGGCCGGGTATTTGTGCAAGGTGGTACTTGAATCTATAAATGCCTCCAATACATTTCACTTTGCAAAATTTACAAAGGAACTTAGGGTCTCCAAGAAGCTTGTCAAAATAAGCCTAAGCAAAGTCCTTCCTTGGCATTGTTGTTGTTTTGGACTTGTGTTTAAATTTAGGCTTCTGTTTAGATTTGGAGTTGTGCCTTCTATTCAATTTGGCTCCTATAAAATACAATAAAAAATTAAAAATAAAAATGCCATATATAACTTCATAAAAAAGAGGGTTGGTTTTAAAGGATATGAGGTTTTCTTAAGGATCAAAGAGGAGTCTGTCCAGAAACACAAGAACATTTCGACCTAATATATCATTATGACCTTGAAACAAAATTAGGTATATACGAGGAAATGCTAACTAGAGGAAATATTATCAATATATATTTCATTGTAATCTTAAATTTGCAAGTTCGTTTAGCATAAGACAATTGAACCAATAAATCAATAATAGATTCTGGAAGAACAAAAGTACCCAAAGTTGTGAATGCATGGTTAAAACCTTTGAAGTCGGCAAGACATTGACCAAGGAAGGAATGCTTGATGACTTGGTCGATGGTTGGTATGAACCCATTTCTTAGTGCATTTTTAAAATCTATTTGAGCCCCATTTATAGGGTTGAAAAGTCATAACAAAAGGAATACGCCGAACATTTGATTGCTGAACAGTGAAACTTGAAACTTTCCATTGAAAACGACATTGAAACTTCAATATAGTAATATGCCTATTATTTAAGCCAAGTGCCAATGTACCTCGATTGTTGAATAGTGAAGCGGCTAAGCCTAAAGGTAACACACGCTGAAGGTGACGCATGACTGCCTGAGGGTCGATATGGAGTATGGATAGAGCACACATTGGCGACTGCCTGATATGGAGTCTGGACTCAGGCTCACCTTGGCGGTTCCCCGATATTGAGTCTGGACTATGTAATAGTGAGTAGTGATTGATGATTGAAGGTCTTGACATATGATTTTTGGGCCTGAGAAGTTAGAAATAAATTTTGGAATGGTTGACGTTTAGTTTTTAGCAATGAGGCATATCTAAACTTGAAAAGCTCGTGCTTGTCGAGTCAAGGTTGAAAATCGAATAAATTGGAATCAATCATAGGAATCTACTTTAATCGAAAAGTCTCAAGTCAAACTTGCATTGACTATGAGTTAAACTTGGTCAACGTGAGTTAGGCTCACAAATATTTAGATAGAACCGTTTGGAGAGCAAGAAGATTCTAGGTCGTGATTAATCGCGATTGATCGGTGAGTCCTATTTCATTGCTTGTAATTGAAATCTGAACTGAAAATAGGATATATTACAATTAAAACTAATTGTGAATTTTCTAAACTAAAATTGGCCCATCAGCATCGTTTCTATTTGTGGTTGGGTGCATCAACGGAAGAGATTCATTTTAAATCAGGTTCATGGAGAAAATATTTTATGGAAGATGTTTCTTTTATGTCGAGGAAGACATAGTAATATTTTTTATTAAATTTGAATAACAATAGTATCTACTCTGTATCTCCCGTATCTCATTATTTTTATCTCTTGTAACTCATACAGAAAGTGGGGTAATAGTGGACATGTAGCATCAAGCTCCACTCCTTTTAATCCAAAGTTCTGCATGCAAAACTTTGTGTCACTTGTGCCACAAATCTTTCACTGTAGAGTGTGGAGTTAACACCTACCTCTGCATGACAAAAGCTACACATAACTTTTGAATTGGTTTTTTCACCTTTTGTCCATTCTTTGTTTGGAGTCTGGGACAACAAGCTCCACATACTTTTTTTCCATACCTCTATGTGAGTGTAACTTTGCACATTTTCATTGCTTCAACCAATATCAAAATCATTTGTGAACTTCTTTCAAGGCATGAATACATGCTTCAATCATGGAAATTAGAAAAGTTCCTAAAGAAAAAAATAACGATGGAGTTATCATTTTCCATTTCAAATATGTTAGGATTTTATAGAGACTTTTTTAGAGATAATTATTAACTGGCCCTCTACTTTTCCCTTTTCCTTAATATAAAATGCATCTCTTATTACATTTCTAATCAAGAGATTTACATCAAATACTGGATCAAAGGGCCAAGGACTTTTCATAAATGCTTCCTTGTCGAGTAGAAGAATAAATGGTCAACATGTCATCTTGGCTCCAATTTCTTGGGAATTAATAATTGTTTTGAAAAATGACTACTCTTGTTTAAATCTAGAACTATGTTTAAGCTTTGAAAATGGATTTTCCTCCAAATTGATCTTGGAAAGGTCCTTATTAAAGGCTTCTCTATATCTCCTCCACTAGAATGAATGGCTTGTATGTTGAAAAGTATAGTAGAGCTCCCTTCTGAAAAGCCTGGTCATCCCATTGTCACCAAGAGATCCTCCTTTTCCCCAAATTGGACCCAAAACAACATTGAGTACTTAATTATGATCCAACCTGAGAAATTTTGATTGACATTGCAACTCAAGAGCTATTAAATTTAAAGTGTGCTAATATGATTCGTCATTCTTTCATTGAATAAGTATATTGTTTTTGAATTTGTCATTTGTGCTTGTAGTATGTGGTACTAACCTTGTTTCACTTGAAAGGGTTTTTATTCTTGGACTATGAAAATGCTAGTAAGATTTAGGCCTTTTGTAGTATTTGTACCCCATGATCATTTTTGCAAGATGTATGTCCTATGTGGAAAGAAATAAGCATTTAGTTATTACCTCCTAAACTAAAGCACTATTTCTTTTATTAGGTGCCATGTAACATCCTCTACAAATTGAGGACAAATGGGATGTAATATCCTATCCATCCCCATAGACTATAGTCCTCCATAAAGGGGAAAAAACCCCAAAATACCCATTGTTGGGCAATTTTTGGGGAAACTGGGCTTAAAAAACCCAAATTTTGGGTTTGGAGTAAGGTTTACTCAATCACTTAAGAATATGAAACCCCTCTACAAAATCTATAAATAAAGAAGGATTGAATTCATTTTGGATCACCAAGTGTGGATTAATTCATTTGTTCTTGAGCATTAGGTCTGATAGTTTTTTACCCCTTCTATCTATTGTCAATTTTAGCAGTGAAATATTCCACCCTAGTTGACATTCCCTTATTATCTCGTTGTTTGAGCACAAGGGTCTCTGGCTAGTCAGCAAATTCTGTTGGATATTGGTCTCTTGTCTTTTTCTGGGCACAAGATTTATGTTAAAGGTGAATGAATTTGGAGGATAGTGCATGATAGCTTAGTTCTATTTGGCATACACCTCTCTTGAAGGAAGAAACAAAGTTTCTGAGTCCTTAATATCTTATTCTAGGTAAAGCACTTACCTTAGGCAATGGATTCATTTCTGGCACCTAGAGTAGAGAAACTCTTTGCTTTATTTAGTTTTTGCATGCACAGTTAAAAGGAGCACTTCCCTAGTTATTAATTCTCAACCTTAGCTAAGGAAACATGTTTGCATATCTCATATCATATTCACTAGCGACAAAATTTAATTGTCTTTTATATCCATGCAAGGAAGGTGCATTAGGATTAGGAGTTAAGAAAGTTGAGACATTGTTGTACATGTTTCCAGATTCATTGTACCTTCTAGACTAAAGGAAAAGTGAATAGTAGTGTTTGAAATTTTTAGTTATTTCTTGTTTCAAAGAGTAATAAATAGTGATGTGATTTGAGTTTCAAATCTGTGTACTTGCTATTACTTTCTTCAGTGGCATGTGCTTCCCTGTTCAGAATAAGGGGTTTTTCTACAGTATCTAGCCTCCAAAGCTTCTTCAATGCAAACTAAATATCAAATCATGCCCTCGTACTCCAAATCATCTAAGGCATCACCCTAGAGAAGTTCCAAAGTAGACCAATGAGCTTTGACAGGCCAACTCCAACCCCATGTCACTGTACGAGTGTTGACATCACTGCTACAAAAATTATTCTAAAGTGTTGCATCCTACACCAATTCCTAAGATGGATGCCCAAAGGGGTTCTAGAATGAGGCTCAACCTTCATTACCAAATTTAAGACTTTTCAAAGGGATCGGTCCCTTTAAACCATACCAATTTTTACACTTTCACAATTTGGCCATGTTCCTATCAATTTATATTTTGTATTGAAAAGTCAGTCCTATTTTACATGTTTATTAAATTTAGGAACAATTATAGGTCAGCTCCAACAAAATGTCAACAAATTTGTGGGTTAGGTTGACATTTCTCCAAATACTATCACACATGTATATATAATCACACATTTTCCTTTTTAGATCTTGATTGGTTGAACAAAAAGGTTCGCTTCCTGTGTAATTTTGTCCCATACCTCCACATCAGCACTCATAGATAATGATATTCTTAATTCTTCATCTGTGTGCACAGTAAGGTCCCTTTTGGTTGCTATTTTTGATGGAGCAATTGTTGACAGTACACCTTTTACCACAGAGATGTTGTTGTTGGATAGAAATCTCTAGAGGAGTCTTACACCAGACATATAAATGGCTATTGTATATCACAATAATAAGCATTAACATATGAAGATGTGCAGACCCTAAACTATGTGCATTCAATCCATTACTTTTTCTTTGATGGAAGATTCCATTCCGCATAGTAGATGTGTTGTGGCACTTGAGTGTGTTCACATAAAAAATTCTAAGGCCAAACCCATATTCTCATGTGTCATGGAAATTCAACATATGCCTTGTTCACCTACTAACTACTTGTAACTCATCTTAGGGTACTCATGTACAATCTCACTCATCCCACTTAACAATTTACCAAGACAAGGCTCATCACATCCAACCTTGGTCTAAAACAATTAAGCAACACAATTTACATCTTGACATGCCATAGCACCTGACATGTCTTAGAATGCCTTGGCACTATGTGGCATGTGTTAACATCCCCTACATTCCTTGGCATGCCCTGACACTCCCTAGCACACCGTGGCACTTCCTAGCACGCCTTGGTAGTTTAGCATACCTTGGCATTACCTACGAAATAACCTTGTCTCTCCCTCCTTAACACACCTAGAACTCATTGAAACTCTCTCTCACACACTCTTATTCATTAATTTCCATGCATTTTGAACTAGTGATTCCTTATGTTTCCTTGACACCCCCTAACACTTGCTAGCTCACCCTATCACCTGACACATCTTGGCCTACTGCCTTAATGCTCTAGCATTCTTTGGCACTACATAGTATACCTTGTCACACTCTCCTTAGCACACCTAGACATCGCTGACACTCTTGGTCACAAACTCTTATTCATTCATTTACATGAATTTTTACCTAGTTCTCCCTTGTGTTTCCCTAGCACTCCTTATCACTCCTTGACATGTGTTGTTACACCCTAGCACCTATGACATCTTTGCATGTTGCCCTAGCCTCTAGCATGCCTTAACACTTCCTAGCATACCTTGTCAATTTGTCCTTAGCACAACTAGAACTCACTGAAACTTCTAATCACAAACTCTTATTTGTTCATTTCCATTCATTTTGACATAGTTCTCCCTTGTGTTTCCCTAGCACTCCCAACTAACACTTCCTTACACGCGTTGGCACATCTTGGCTGCATGTCACCCTAGAACTCTAGCATTCCTTAGCATTGCCAAGTATGCCTTGTAACTCCTCCTTAACACACTTGGAACTCACTAACACTCCATGCCACACACTCTTATTCCTTCATTTCCATGCATTATGACCTAGTGCTCCCTTGTGTTTCCCTAACACTCCCTAACACTCCTTGGCACACATTGGCACACCATGGCACTTGTCACATCTTAGTAGATTTCCTAGCACTCTATCATCTATTGGAACTGCTTATCATACATTGTCACTCCCTCCTTATCACACCTATAACTTGTTAACACTCCCTATCACACACGCACATTCATTCATTTACATGTAATTGAAATGATTCCTCCCTTGTGTTTCCTTGGCAATCCCTAGCATGTGTTGGCGCCACATCCTAGAACCTAGCACACATTGGAATGCCTTAGCACTTGGCATGTATTGAAATGCCTAACATTCCTTGGAACTTTATAACATGTTTTAGCACTTCCTGAAATTCCCTGCACAACTTGGTACTCCCCAGTTTTCATGCCCTCATAGATAACCTTACTTTTTTTGTGACTTGGGAACCCAACTAAGTGATTGAACAAATAATGTTGTGCCAAGACCAAAGTCTCCCTTTGTCTCAAATTGCCTTTTCGATCCTCTTATCACAATCATAGGCTTTCCTCCTACAATTCCTAATATGAAATTCTCCTAACACACTTCGTCCATGGGACACCTAGAATTCACTGACACTCCCTGGCATAATCTCTTATTCATTCATTTTCATGCACTTTGACCTAGTTCTCCATTATGATTCCCTGACACTCCCAAACACTCCTTCACATGCATTAACACTATCTAGGATATGTCAACACGCCTTTTCATTCCTTGGCATGCCATGGCACTCCTTAATTATCATTCCCTCATAACTACCCTTATTTTCTTTTAGACTTAGGAACCCAACCAAGTCCTGCCTCGACTAGAACAACTTTACCAAGTTACATTTATTACAACTAGACTATGCCTTCTTCCCCTAATGGACTATAAATCATCTTAGGCTTCTCATGTCCAATATTAACTCATCGCACTTAACAAGTTACAAAGTCAAGGCTCACATCCAACAGTGCCCATAAAACAACTAAGCAACATAGTTTACATCTTCGCATGCCATACAATCTAGCATGTATAACAATCCATTGGCACTACATGGCACACATTATCATCCCCTACATTCCTTGGCATGATTTTCCACTCCCTAACAGAACCTACCACTCCCTAACATGCCCTGACACTCTAGCATGCCTTGGAACTACCTAGCATATACCCTTGTCACTCCCTCCTTAACACAAGTCGAACTTGTTGACACTCCCTATCACATACTCTTATCTATTCATTTCCATGCAATTTGAACTAGTTCTCCATCGTGTTCTCATGGCACTCCCTAACACACATTGGCACACCCTAGGACTTGGCACATCTTGGCATGTCGCCCTGGCACTCTAGCATTCCTTGGAACTACCTAGCATACCTTGTCACTCCCTCCTTAACACACATAGAATTCACTGACAATCCCTATCACGCACTCTTATTCATTCATTTTCATGCATTTGAAACGAGTGCTCCCTTGTTTTTCCCTGACACTCCATAACTCACTCTGGCATGCATTGGCACACCTTAGCACCTAGCAGACCTTGTCATGTTTCCCTAGCCTCTAGAATGCCTTAGCACTGCCTAGCATACCTTGTCACTCCCTCCTTAGCACACCTTGAAATCGTTGACACTTCCTATCACAAACCCTTAATCATTCATTTGCATGCATTATTTTCACCTAGTGCTCCCTTGTGTTTCCCTAATGCTCCCTAACACTTCCTAGCACATATTGGTCGCATGTCGCTCTGGCACACTAGAATGACTTAGCGCTTCCTAGCATACCATGTCACTCCCCTCTTACCACATCTGGAACTCATTGACACTCCCCATCACACACTCTTATTCATTCATTTCCATTCATTTTGACCTAGTGCTCCCTTATGTTTCCCTAGCACTCACTAACACTCACCACACATTGGCACACCTAACTACAATGAGTTTCACTAACAGTCAATCTGAAAACCCTTCCAAATTCTATCTAGTTACTTGTTCTTCACTAAGATATTAGGGTTACGTTTATTGTATAGTGTTTAGTGTGAAAATATTACTAGGTGTTTTTATCACATAAAGTAATTATGATCTTCCCCATGTACACAAGGATAACTAAGAAGTGTTTCCCATATTCATGCAAGTGGAACTTGAACATGTACATCAGGGTAACCACAAAATATTTATCATATTTACACAATGCAAGGTGATAGGAAAATATTTACATTATATACGTGAATGTACTAAGATTAGGACCATTAGCATCATATCTACATATTTACCACAAGATGAGGGTCATTACAACCTCTTAAAAATAACCATAAGGCATTCCTCTTTTGTAGCTCCTTGACCACAAGGGTTTAATTGAAAAACACATATTTCCTTTAAAGATTTGTAGGTTGAGGCAGCCAATTCAAGCCCTTGAACTTAAAGATAATCAAATATTTGCAATTTGTTACAATAATAAGTCCATTATGCACACTCCTCATCTTAGATTTGGGTAGAGAGGGAGAATACTTGATTGATGCCAACCTTGTAAATGAAAAATTTTGCCTACTCATTGGTTGGACACTCCACCACTAGTCGACACCACTAACACACACCAAAAGTCCAAGATACCCATAATATGTGCCCTACACCCAAGGGCTTAGACTACACCTCCATAAAATGTACCTTTAACTTTAGATTTCCCAAAATAGTAATATACTAACCCTAGCCTATTTGTTAGATTTTTGTAACTTTCTCCTTAACTAACATTTGTTTTTAACTATTTAATCCATTTACCACATAGTCTCTCTTGTTTGCACCCACCTAGTATACAAGAACATTTATGTTTTTAATACAACCAAGTTAAAAGGGCATGTTTCTTTCTTACACTTAAATGTTTTCAATACAACCAAGTTAAAAGCACATGTTTCCTTTTCCAATTCCAAAAGTATAACATGTCTATCTCTATAAACTAACAACAAAATCATTGCATAGAAAAGGTAAGCTTAAAATTAAATTAAAATTAGATTATTATTATTATGATAAATACACAAAATATGGAAAAATAGTTTTCAAACACAACCATAAAAAAAAGTGTTAGTTTATCAAATACAACTACAAACTTATTAAGCCAACATAGATCCATCTTAACCCGGAACTATCAAGCGCCGAGAGGGATCCAATCTCTTGATGTGCAAACCTCTTTTTTGGCACTTGGTAGATCCAGGTTAAGATGGATCTAGGATGGTTATATAATACTATATAATATCTATATTTGTATCTATGTGTCTCTTTCTTATTCCCTCTCTCTATCTCACCCCCCAAACATACACACTCTCTCTCCTTATCTATCTCTCTCTCCCTCCCCCTTCCTCTCTGCCTCTCTCTCTTCCCTTTATCTCTCCTCTCTCCATTTCTCCCTTGTCACTCCCTCTCTCTCTCTACCTTTCCCCTCTATGACTTTCTTCTTCCTTCCCTCTCTCTCCCCCTCTAACTTCATCTCTCTCTCCTCTCTCTTAGTCCTCTCTCTCCCTCTCTCTCTCACCTCCCTCTGTCCCCCCCATCACTCTCTCTCTCTCTTTCCCCCCTCCATATTTGCATCTTCATCTCTCTCTCTAGCTTTATCCCCACCTATTCTCTCTCTCCCCCCTCTCTCTTCTTACCTCCTATCTGTCTCCCCCCATCATTCTCTCACTCTCTCTTTCTCTCTCTCTCTCTGTCTCTCCACCCTCCATCTTTGTCACTATCTCCCTCCCCCTCTCTTCCCTTCACTTTTCTTGCTATCATCACTTGGATCCTTAGTTAAGATAGATCTATGTTGGTTCTTACTAATATTTGTATTATATAAATTTCACATCTTTAAATACAAAAGTATTCTCATTTTTAATTTTATTAAAACTTTAATTTAATTTATATGGGAATAATTTTAGTAGTCGTGAGGATAGAGGGTTTATATATATTTGAAAACTAATTACAGCCCTTTTCCTATTAGCTTCAAATAAAAAATGTTATAAAATTAAATTAAATTAAAATATTTTTATTGTGAAATAAGTTATGGTTTTTGGGCATGTGGTATTGATAAGGCATGATATTGGCCCATGGTATTGTAACATAGCCTATTTACAAGTTAATAATATCCATGGTAAAGTGAGGGTGAATATTGATGGTTGAGAATCTTGTCATATTATGATAAAATATTTAAATTGTGAAATAAGATATGATTTTTTGGCATGTGGTATTGATAAGCCATGGTATTAGCCCATGTTATTGTAACAAAACCTATTCACAAGTTCATAATGTCAATGACAAAGTGGGGTTGAATATCCATGATTAAGAATCCTGTCATATTCTTATAAAATATTTTGATTTTGAAATAAGTTATGTTTTTTGGGCATGTGATATTGATAAGCCACGGTATTGGCGCATGGTATTGTAACAAAGTCTATTTCCAAGTTAATAATATCCATGGTAAAGTGAGAATGAAAATCCATGGTTAAGAATATTTTCATATTGTTATAAAATATTTTGATTGTGAAATAAGTTATGTTTTTAGAGCATGTGGTATTGATAAGCCATAGTATTGGCCCATGATATTATAACAAAACTAATTTTTTACAAGTTATTAATATCCACTGTAAAGTGGGGGATGAATATCCATGGTTAAGAATCTTGTCATATTGTTATAAAATATTTTGGTCGTGAAATAAGTTATGGCTTTCGGGCTTGAGGTATTGATAAGCCATGGTATTGGCTCATGGTATTGTAACAAAACCTATTCACAAGTTAATAACAAAATCAAAATATAACAAATTGAATTTTATTATTTTTATTATTAATTGAGCCAACATTTAGATTTTTGCACTCATCCCCATACTTTTGACTTTTATTATTATTATTACTATTATTCTTTAACTAAGCCCATATTTAGAATTGTTTACATACTTACATTACACCTACACATCTACTCTATACTCTATAAATATTGTATTTATTATTTTTTAGGGAGGGAAACTTTAACATTTTTGAAAAAATTCAGCCTTAATTTTGATGTAACAAAGCCCTCCTAATTCCAATCTTCATTTACTTTCTAAAACAAGTATTATATTTTCACTTTTCATAGGGCGGAGGGAAAACTAGTAGATATTTAAACTTTTCAAGGGCTGGAGGGAAAACGAGATTAAAGAGAGTTGGGAATTAAATTTTCACTTTTCATAAGGCGGAAGGAGGAAAAACTAGTAGCATATTTTCACTTTTCACAGGGCTGGAGGGAAAATGAGATTGAAGGGAGTTGTGAATTAAGGTTTTACTAGTAATTGATATCGAACCCCACCATTAGATCTTCAATCTATTAATGGCGCCCAAGTATGTTTCATTTCTAACCTCGCTGCATTTACACCCCACTTTTAGTCTTCTTCCACACAGGGAGGAGTACACACACCTCAGATATTTGGTTCAAAATTCACTATTTTTTTCATCCTTTCTTTTAAGTTTATCAGTGGCATATTTTCACTTTTCACAGGGCCATAGAGAAAACGAGATTGAAGAGAGTTGTGAATTAAGTTTTTACTAGTAGCAGACTAATATCGAACCCCACCATTGGATCTTCAATCCATTAATGGTGTCAAGGTATGTTTCGTTTCTAAGTTGCTGCATTTCCACCCCACTTTTAGTCTTCTTCCACACAAGGAGGACTGGTTCAAAATTCACTATTTTTTTCATACTTTCTTTTAAATTTAAGAGTAGCATATTTTAACCTTTCACGGGGGGGGGGGAATGGGATTGAAGAGTGTTGTGAATTAAAGTTTTACCAGTAGCATACTGATATTGAACCCCACCATTGGATCTTCAATCCATTAATGGCGCCCAGGTATGTTTCATTTCTAACCTCATTGCATTTACACCCCACTTTTAGTCTTCTTCCACATAGGGAGGAGTACACACACCTCAGATCTCTGGTTCAAAATTCACTATTTTTTTCATCCTTGCTTTTAAGTTTACGAGTAGCATATTTTCACTTTTCACAGGGCGAGAGGGAAAATGAGATTGAAGAGAGTTGTGAGTTAAGGTTTTACCTCTTCAATCCATTAATGGCGCCCAGGTATGTTTCATTTCTAACCTCACTACATTTCCACCCCACTTTTAGTCTTCTTCCACACAAGGAGGACTGGTTCAAAATTCACTATTTTTTTCATCCTTTCTTTTAAGTTTAAGAGTAGCATATTTTCACTTTTCACAGGGCAGGAGGGAAAACGAGGGAACATAGGTAAAAGCATATGTATTTTTCCTTCTTTTATGGTTTTTCTCTATAGAGTTGATTTTACTGGGTGTACATTGTATGCATCTCAAAATTTCTCTTTAGGAAATCCTATTTTTATTCTTTCCAAGAAAAAATCTCTAGGGAATCCAATGGATGTTTCCCCACATTCATGAATGGCATCCCTAGTAAACCCATTGGCATTAACTAATGCACCTCACCCAAGGGATTTCAAATAGGGCACCTGCTAGCACAGAACTAGCCAAATACCCAGTAACATTAATGACATTTGGTTGGGCGAACCCCTTGGACTCAATAAATCATAATAAACTACACTATTTTCCATATTAACATATTGATCCTACTTAACATTTTGTTAGAGTAACCATAACAATCCAAGCATGTTCCTATTTTTATTTTGGTTTTTAATTCCTTCTTTCATGTGGTGACAACTTTATATGACTGTATAGATGTTTATTTTTGTCAAAGTATATGTTGAAAAGTAGATGCTCTCTTACATTCTACCTTGTCTGTTATGTATTGATGGAGTTCAGTTTCATTAGTTGTGACCAAAGAACTGTGTGAGGCATGTATATAAGAATTCTTGTATCACTATTTATAAACTGAACATTATCCTTAAACAAGCAAAGTAGATCCTTAATGCTACATGTTTTTATCTCAGGGAACTTCCAATCCTAATAAATGAGGTGAAATTTAAGTGTTTCCAGAATCCAAATCTCAGGTTTTGTGAATTCACTCATATATGGTCCTGGAAAAGTGAAGTGAAATTTAATTATTTCCAAATCTTAAGTTCTGTGAATTCACTCATATTTGGTGTTGGAATATTTTGAGAAAATGGGAAGAATTTCTTTTAGTTGCATTCAAATTTTCCAAAAATAATACTAAATTTATCCCTGACTAAAATTCTCCCTGAAATGGCTTTGGGATTGAAAATTTTGTAAATATTTTTAGGGAAACAACCCAAAATACTTTTTCCAGATTAGAGTTTTATAACACTAGGTACTAAAACAATCTTCTATTTTCTATTGCAAATGTCTGATAGAGTCTTCCCAGAAACTGATCAAAAAATTAGGTAGATGTGCTGGACGGACTAAATAATTTTTAATGAATAATCACTTAACATAAATGATATATTAGGTTGCATAAATATATAACTTAGAAGCATGAAATGAAGAAGAAATCTCAACAATATTGACATATTATTAATTAAGTTGAATGAGGCCAGGAATAACTTTGACCAGAGGGTGTTGAAAATGGCATAATTTTGTTCTAGTTGGATAGATTTAGAACTAAAAATCAGTAGCTTTCTTGCTTGCACAACTTGGGAAGTTTTTTGTATCTCAAGTCTCAACCTTATTGAATAATATGATTTATGCCTTGAAATTATGAGATATGCTGTGATACCACTTGCTAGTGACCTAAACACTTTGGATGAAAATTTAGTTGTGAATTTTACTTGCAAAAGATATAAGTGAAAATATAGATTAATTGTCCCTTGTGTAGAATTTCCTTTAAATTTAACTACTGCTTGAATGAATAAATCTGAAACTAATTGATGCATGAAGACAAGAAATATCTCTACCAATTTGTAGTGGAATAGAACAGAAATAAAACATAGTCACACTATTGCAAAAAAAACAAAATTTTCTAGGGAACCCAACTGGGAAAACCCTCTACTAGCTATAGAAATTTAAAATAATATCCATATTAGACTTTGAGACACCTTCTTCAAGACCAGGTTCATCGATGCTTATTGTTTTCCATATTCATTTTCATAAGCATTAGGGTTGTTGTCTGTCAAATCAGAGTAGCTAGAAAGTGTCTCTTTGATTTCAGAAGATCAACTTCATCCAAGAAGCCCATAGAAGGCTCATCAGTAGCAAGAAGAAAGGTATTTTTTTTATTTTATTTCATTACATGCATCCATCATAATCATTGAATTTTCTTCATTTCTTTCACAGTCAATTTCAATGTTAGATGCAAAAGGTAATTTAGTATGATATAATCCTTAGGTAACCAACCTTAGACATATTGTTGGTTAATTTATGTTGTTTGAAGTTTATTGAATTTGAGTTTTATCATGAAACTACTAGAAGCATACTATAATGGGTGAGTTGATTATCTTGATAACAATGTTATGGTTTGATCTAGTCCTTGAAAGGAACTTATAGTTGATGGTCAAAATTTCACATTCCTTTCATTTTTTTATCTTCACATATAACAAATATCTTTATGTTATAGCCTCTAGCTAGATATATACAGTAACTGCCACTCAGAAATTGGATGCCATCATTTTGGAGATTGAGCTTACTCAACTTACCTTTGTTTGAGTTGAAAATGTCATTAGATCTCATTATATCGTCTATTGCAGAGCATGAATCCAATTTACCTTTGTTTTAGTTAAAAAAGTAATTAGATCTTGCTATATCATCTTTTTTAGAGAAAGAATGCAATTTCTCATAGTCCATTTTCTTGAGGTATAAGGAAGCTACTTTAATTCATTAAACATATTTTTCATATTCTATTTGCCGATTGTGATTCTGCAAACCACATCTACATTGGAAAAGGGGCATATTTAATGAAGTGTGGAAGGAGAGGGAAGCTTCAGTTATGTCCTTTCAAACCTTCTAAGGTATGTAATACAATTTCAAAAAAATTCTCCATAGGATGTTGTGCTTTAGCTTTTTCTTTTGATAATGGATTATTTATGTGATCTACCCTCTCTTACACACAACCAAAGTCCAGACATACATGGTTTTTTGGAATATGTGGACAATGGACAGATTTATGCTAACCATTTATCTAGAAGTTTACACTGTAGAAGATCAGGCATTTACAGTTGAATATGTCCTTGCCACTAAATTAGAGTTGAAGAGTCGGACTCCTATTTTTCATGGATATACCTCACTTTTAAATCAATTTATTGTTGACTCTATATTTTTCATGGATATACCTCACTTTTAAATCAATTTATTGTTGACTCTATATAGACCTTCCATGGGAGGGCAAAGAGTGATCACTACCATTTCTTAATATTTCTGCAGACCAAGTAAAGATTCCAAATGTGTATAAATTAGTGGCTCATTGGAGAATCCCATGAGTGGCGCTATTGTAGCAACAAGAAATTTGTTTATTTTGAGTTCTTCATTAGTGCATTGATAGTATATTATTTATTCCATACAATACCTCAATAGTGTATGATCAAATTATAGTTAAGCCTGTCATAATATTTTGACTTACCCTCTTTTATAGGGAAACTAGAGTGCATGTCAAGCTTACAAATCACAATTGTATCATGAAAAGTCTACCTCGGACAAGTTTTGTGGATTTAAGCAACAATATACCCATTGGAATTCAAGAGGCAACAATACTACAAAGTGGGAAAGAGGTTTCACAATTAAACTAGATTTCATATTATCGTTGGAGTCAATTTGTTGGAAAGATGTTGGATACCCCAACTTCCTTTTTATGACTGAGTGCAAGATTGAATCCTTTGACATATTATTCGCTTAATTATCATTAAGTGATGGGTTTTATCAGAAGTGCTACACACCTATAAACTTTACTAGAGTTGTTCTTGAGTCTTCAGAGGTGGTTAGCTTTTCAAAGCACATACGTACAAGAAGAGGATAAATAATATGCCCAGATAATTTGAAGTTATCTACCTATGAATAGGGTGTTCCCATTCATAAACCTGATGACTCGCTGTACTTCTTTCTAGTGAACAACTTTGGGAATTGCCATGAATCGTGAGACAATTCCAACCCCATAACTATAAATTTATTATTTAAATCTATACCCAATAGATTAGAATCCGCACAAGGAGAACTCCATTCTTGTTTTGAAAGAACCTGCAATTGACTTGTACCATACTATTGAATATTTTTTGTATTTATTCGCATCCTTCGTTTGTGACATAAAGATGCAACAGGCTACCTTGCATTTTCTATACTAACACTCCTAAAAAATAATAAAGTATAACCAAATATATCATTTCAAATGATCTATGTCGCTCACCTTTTGGTTTTCAATTATCGAAGTTGTTACCTATATTGATGAGAACTTCTACAACCGATACCATAGTGACAATATATGTTATGGTTTTATCCGTGTTTCTCTGAAGGTGTTTCTCCTTCAGTAGAGGAAAAATTACGCTGTAGTTTCCATTTAAGGGAGAAGTGTACCCAGTAGCAACCTTGGCCTATGTGCAGATGGGTTGAATGCACATTAGACTCTATATGGCGTTTTGAAGGCCTTTCTCCTTCAACAATACTTCATCTTAGTAGATAATTTCGGTTTGCACCTTTAGTAGGTGCATGCAGCCTTGGGATACATGTTTTAGATTATAGTTTTCGTATGAGGTTGTAGCAGCGATGAAAGAAGTCAATCAATTTCAAGCATATTTAGTATGCTTTTATAGTTTGACTTAGATGCTCACTTTTTTTAATTTAGGTGCTTTTCTTAGTTTTGTTTTATGCATAGATTTATCTTTAAGAAAAGTGCATAGTAGAGAAGGGTTCTATATTTTGAGCAGGGGGCACACTTCTAGGTAGGAGGTACTCTATTCTAGGAAGCTTTTGCCATGCAGGTTAGGTGCTTTATCCGAGAATCCCAAGAGGCGCTATTGTAGCAATAAGAAATTCATTTATTTTGAGTTCTTCATTAGTGCATTGATAGTATATTGTTTATTCCATGCAATACCTCAATATTGTATACAACCATATTTAGTATGCTTTTATAGTTTGACTTAGATGCTCACTTTTCTTAATTTAGGTGTTTTTCTTAGTTTTGTTTTATGCACATATTTATCTTTAAGAAAAGTGCATAGTAGAGAAGGGTTCTATATTTTGAGTAGGGGACACACTTCTAGGTAGGAGGTACTCTATTCTAGGAAGCTTTTTCCATGCAGGTTAGGTGCTTTATTCGAGAATCCCAAGAGGCGCTATTGTAGCAATAAGAAATTCGTTTATTTTGAGTTCTTCATTAGTGCATTGATAGTATATTGTTTATTCCATGCAATACCTCAATATTGTATGATCAAATTACAGTTAAGATTGTCATAATATTTTGACTTACCCTCTTTTAGAGGGAAACTAGAGTGTGTGTCAAGCTTTCACGTCACAATTGTATCATGCAGAGTTTACCTGGCACGAGTTTTATGGATCTAAGCAGCTAGATACCTGTTGGAATTCAAGAGGGAACAATACTACAAAGTGGGAAAGAGGTTTCACAGTTAACCTACCTTTCACATTATGGTTGGAGTCGGTTTGTTGGTAAGATGCTGGATACCTCAACTTCCTTTTTATGACTGAGTGCAAGATTGAATCCTTCGACATATTCCTCGCTCAATCGTCATTAAGCGATGGGTTTTCTCAGAGGTGCTTCACATCTATTAACTTTACCAAAGTTGTTATTGAGTCTTTGGATGTGGTTATCTTTTCAAAGCACACATGTACAAGAAGACGAGAAATAATATGCACGACTAATTTCAAGTTATGTTCCTGTGAATAGGGTGTTCCCTTCCATAAACATGACGAATCACTCTACTTCTTTCTAGTGAAAAAATTTGGGACTTTTCATGAATTGTGAGACAATTTCAACCCCATAACTATTAGTTTCTTATTTAAAGTTATACCCACTAGATTAGAGCCTACACAAGGAGAATTCCATTTCTGTTTCAAAATAACCTGCAATCAACTTATACCATGCTATTTAATATTTTATGTATTTATTCACATCCTTGGCCTGTGACATAAAGACGCAACAAGTTACCTTACATTTTCTATACTAACACTACTAAAAAATAATAAAGTATGCCCAAATTTGTCATTTCAAATTATCTATGCATCTCACCTTTCAGTTTTTCAATTATCAAAGTTGTTACCTATATTGATGAGATCATCAACAACTGAGGCCACATTGACAATATCTGTTAGAGTTTTATCCATGTTGCACTAAAGGTGTTTTTCCTTCAGTGGAGAAGTGTACCCAGTATCCGCCTTGGTCTGTGTGCAAATGGGTTGAATTCACAATAGACATTATCTATTGTTTTGAAGGTGTTTCTCCTTCAATAGTACTTCATCTCAACAGTTCCTTTCAATCTACACCTTTAGCAGATGCATACATCCTTTGGGTACATGCTATAGATTCCAGTTTTGTTGTGAGGGTATAGCAACGATGAAAGAATCACATCGATTTTAGGCATCTTATTGTTTTTGTATGAAAGCATGATTTTCTAGTGTTTCCCAAACTTATATTAGAGCCATATTTATTATACTTTTATAGTTTGACTTAGATGCTCACTTTTCTTAATTTAGGTGTTTTTCTTAGTACTATTTTATGCACAGATTTATCTTTAAGAAAAGTGCATAGTAGATAAGGGTTATATATTTTGAGCAGGGGACACTCTTCTAGGTAGGAGGTACTCTATTCTAGGGAGCTTCTATCATGCATGTTAGGTGATTTATCCTAGATAGAGTTCCAAGTCCTTTCCTCCTTAACAAAGTCCATGCCAGACAAGACACTGGTGGATAGAGTTCCATGTCCCTAAATATTCGAAAAACCCACCTGACCTTAGCTATCTAGCCTAAAATCCTTCACATTCTAGTCATCTCTTGGCTGTGATTACATAGAGAGAGCCCTCTCTGGTTTGGTAGGGCTAGCTACCAAACTAAAAGCTTGGTATCTGGTTACCTCCATCGATCTCTTCATCAGCCTGGGACATTATGGAGGATAACAGAGGGCATGACAACTAGGGAGTGCCAAGATGTTGTAGTGAATGTAAGGTTCCCAAGTCATGGAAACATGCAATGCTAGTTGTGAGGTCATGACTACCAAGGTGCGTTATTTAATGCTAGGTCATGCTAAGATGTGAAAAATAGTACTAAGACATGTCAAACAAGTTAAGATGTGCCAAGTGCTAAGGCATGCCAATATGTACAAGGGTTCCAAGTCCCTGCCTCCTCTTCTCCCATATGATATCCACTTATGACATTTCCTTTGCAGTATTTGGTGCATTTGATATTTATATGTCATTTATAAGTTATAAATGTCTTCAAAGGTTCACTTCTAATTGAGTATTCAATTGAACATATTGATTCTCTTATACATAACTATTTTCCCCTCCACCAAATTTTCATGAGTTCAATAACAATTAGGTAGGGACCTACATCTTCAATGTTGCTTTGCTTATTTAGTAAAATATTGTTGAGACTTTAATTTATTAAAGTTGTAGAATTTACAATTTATGAAGTTTCAAGATCTAATTTTAAAAAATATAATTCTTTAAAGCGTGCTAGCTCAATGGAAGAGCACCTACTTTACAAGCAGGAGGTTGGTGGTTTGATTCCATCATGCCTCGACATCCATATGGAATGGCGATGGTCAATTTTTGGTGACGTAGGCTCTCTTGACCATCACCAATGAGCTTTGGTGACATTTTTCTACCCTCAGCAAAAATATGAAATGGTGACAATCAATGAACGCCACCATATATACGCATCAATAATGATGACTCTCAAAGGTCCGTAACCATAAATCGTTGTTGTTGATATGAAATGGTGACGGTCATTATCCATCATTATAGTCATTATTCGTGATGGACATTAAATGTCACCACAACACCTATACTTCTAGCAATGCGACTTTTGGTGATGGTCAATGAACATCACCATATATATGCACCAATAGTGACAACCATTAAAGATCTATCGCAATAAATAATTATTGTTCATATGAAATGGTGACGGTCACTATCCATCATTATAATCAATATTCATGATGTACCTTGAATGTCACCATAACACCTATACTTTTGGCGATGCCACCTTTGGTGACGTTCAATTTTTGGTGACCGAGGCTATGGTCTGTCACCATTGCTCATATGCAATGGTGACGGTTGCTATCCGTCATTATAAATCATTATTGGTGAAGAATTTTGAATGTCACTACAACACCTATACTTTTGGCGATGCCACCTTTGGTGACATTCAGTTTTTGGTGATGGAGGCTATGGTCCATCACCAGTTTTCATATGAAATGGTGATGGTCGTTATCCGTCATTATAAATCATTATTGGTGACAGACTTTGTTTGTCACTACAACACCTATACTTTTGGCGATGCCACCTTTGGTGACGTTCAATTTTTGGTGATGAATTCTCTTTTGACTATCATCAATGAGCTTATGGTGACATTTTTCGCCCCTCACCAATGTCCTTTTTTCTTGTAGTATCAAGTGCCTTTTCAAGGCAAGGAAATCCAAACCCAACCATTCTAGTAGCTTTATCACCATCTGGGACTCCACAACAAACCTACTTGTATTCTGGTTATCAGATACCTCCATATTCTGGTAACCAGGTTCCTTATTATCAGAACCCTCCTTATCCGGTAATGCAAGTGCTTGTTCCCTAGGCTATCCCTTCATATCCATGTCACCCGCCTTTGGACTTTAATCGACAGTTGCCTTTTGTGGCTACTCTTGAATTTCCAAATTTAACTCGGCTTACTAATGATCCCATCACCCATTCTCCATGGTGGTCAATTATTCCCACTAAGTTGCCTTCTGATACCCCAAAGTTCAATTAGAATCCATGGGAAGACCTGTCGATACATGTTATGATGTATCATCTGTGGTGTTCATCCAATTCACTTAATTATTATTCTATTTGACTTTTCCTTTTCCAGCAAATGCTTATAGGTATCACAGCTAAATGGTATATTGAATTACCTAGAGCGTCATTTCATGACTTTAGTACTTTAACCACTACCTTCCTCACAAATTTCGATGTTCCCATCAGATACGAAACTAGAATGGAACTATTGACTAACTTTAAACAGTCAGACTCTACTCACGTTTCAGATCACATTCATGAGTGGAGGTGTCGTCACTAGTTGGTCAAGACTTATGTTCTCGATCAGTTGTTAGCAGAATGGTTTGTAAAGTATCTGTTAGCTCCCATAACGGAAGATGTATCCAAAGGTGGATTCATGCCCGAAGAATAAGTTATTTCTTGTGCTGATTATTTAGATATGGTTTATACCCAATTGGGCACACTCTATGATAAGATATCAAATACTTTGTGGCCTTAGATTACTGTTCCACCACTTGGTAAAGAATCTCATGTTGTCGATGGCATTATAGGTTTTGTCTGTTCATAGTTGGTGAGTAAACCATCTCATATTTGTCTTACCGCTCCTACATAAAATCCTCCATCTCATCCTCCTTGGGCCTTTGCTTCCAAGATAGATGTCATCTCATATGATAAAGGAAAGTCTCAACAACAACTTGGAAGAAAGAAGAAAGGTAAAGGTAAGAAAAAGTAATATTCCTCACTACAGGATAAATAAACAAATTTGTCTTCCGATGAGAAATGAAAGCCTTGATACCCATTCCTGATTTGTAACGAGGATCACTTTACATGTGATTTTCCACACCGTGCTAAAGTCAATCAGTTCCTTAAATCATCCACTTCTTCTGTTGTGCCAACCAACATGTTTCCCAATCAGGAGACTCATATGGTTTCCCGAGATGCTTCTTCCTCTAATTCAAATTTGATGTTTTTCTCCTCGAAGATGAAATCATATGTCTTTGTGGCCACTCAAAATAAGGAATATGGTAATATGAATCCACCGAACAGTCAAGCTATTGATCAACCTCCCAGTTCGACACCACCTTCATCTGATCTTGTTCCACCTCTAGTTCCTATGGAATTGACTATCAAACTTCTGAAGGGTGTTGTCCATCAGTTTAGTTTCAACCCTTGTTCAAGAGATGCTCAAAATTATAATGTAGTTGAAGACTTGGCTCAGTCCCCTTTAGCTTTGTCGACTCTTGAGGTGTTGCAAAAATTCACCACCCAAAAGAAGGCCTTATTTTCAACTATCATATGTGTGGATCCATTGGATTCCAACCTAGTGGTTTTCTCTCATGAAAACTATACCCATTGACTTCTAGCTCAGTTAGCTTTTATGATCTAGGTCGTTGTCCATGGTAAGAACATTCACTATTCTATTGTGGACGAGGTAGCCTTAACCTGCATTATGTCTTTGTCTTACTAGAATGTGATCATTTCACCCCAACTGAGTCAATTGACCACCACATTAAAAGCCTTTGATGGAAGGACATACAAACCTTGTGGGATTCTAAACCCCCTCCAAGTAGAATTAGGGGGAAAAACCATTTCTGTTGAAGAAGAATTTATTGACAGATATTTAGATTATAATATCCTATTGTACGTACATGGGTTTATGATATGGATGCTTTCATTTCAACTTACTTCTCAATAATCACCTTTCCTCATAAAGGCGACATCGTGGCCATATATCAACTCACCTTTTTCGCCCCTAATTCCAATGTTACTGGAAGTGTCCCTCTTGTAGGGGAAGCCCTACATTTCTATTAGCATGTTGGAGTTAGCTTATTGAAGGATTTATCACTTATGGGAACTTTTTTGCTCCCTTCCCCTCCCCTTCCCAACTCCTCCACTTCAGTTTCTTATATCAACAGTTATTATCATCAACGGTCCTGGTAGATCCATGGATTATCCCTGATGAAGCTGAAAGAAAAATGTTTGGTGACTAAATGTTGCTTAGATCCATTGAGCAAGATTATGAAGCCATCTACTCGTCTTGGGCGGCCCATACTTTTCTTCTATTAATTGGGTAGATCGATCACTAGATTATGCCACACCCTCTGATCCTTTCTCACGTACATTCTCTATCGACGAAAGCATCATGGAGATCATGATGTCAGACAACACGTCATGGGATGAACATCTATTCCTCCTTCCCAGATACCATTGAAGATAATCTCAGTGATGTGTACCGAAATAATTTTGTCGAACCCTTTACAAATTTTGTTTCCATTCATGAGATCGACTTTAAAAAGAACCTTTTGAATATCGAAGAAACCATTCCTCTCGATATTTCAATTAAACCAAGAATAGTTGAAAATTTATACATCGGAGCATCTTATACTTCATCTAAAATCGAAATTTATGGAGCCCTTTTTCATGATTTCAGAGATCTATTTTCTTGGACATACAACAAAATGGAATGTATCATCCCAAATATCATAGTGCACAAAATTAAGACGTATCCTGATGCCAAACCCGTCTGATAGTTCCTCCGTCTGGTCCATCCAAAGAAGGCTGTTGGGATAAAAGTTGAAATTGAAAAGATTCTTTGCGATGGTTTCATATACTCCATTCCTTTAACTGATTAGGTATCGAACGTTGTCCCTGTCATGAAGAAACAGGGCATGATCTGAGTATGTGTCGATTATCAGGACGTAAATTGAGCTTGTCCAAAAGACAACTACCTGACCCCATTTATTGACCAGATTGTTGATGACTGCGCTGCCTGCAAGATTTATTCATTTATGGATGGATTCTCGGGCTATACTCAAATCAACATTCTCCCAATAGACTAAACTAAAATCATGTTTATTTATCCCTTAGGTAGTTTTTGTTATACAAATATTCCTTATCATTTAAAGGACACAGGGTCCACATTTCAATGTACGATGGACTACACTTTCCATGATATGAAGTAGATCATGTAACCCTATTTAGGTGATCTGCATGTTCACTTCAAGTGTCAGGCTAATCACCCCATGAATTTAAGGGCCATTTTCCTCCAATGTAGACATTATAACATTCGACTCAACCCACACAAATTTGTGTTCTTTGTCCGTTTTGGTCGAATCGTTGGCTTCATCATTTCAAAACAAGGAATTTGTATTGATCCTTTAAAAGTCCAGGAAATCATTGACTTTCCCACACCTTCCAATCTTGTTCAGTTACAAAGACTCC